>NW_010585099.1:257994-344257 GCF_000705375.1 Tinamus guttatus
TATTGGGTGCAGTTCTGGGCTCTCCAGTACAAGGACATGGAGCTTCTAGAGAGGGTCCAGTGGAGAGCCACGAAGATGATTAAGGGACTGGAGCATCTGTCTTATGAGGAACGACTAAGCAAGCTGGGTCTGTTTAGTCTGGAGAAGAGAAGGCTGAGAGGAGATTTGATCAACACGTTCAAGTGCCTGAGGTGTGATTGTGGGGACAATGGGGTCTGGCTCTTCTCTGTGGTGGCTGGTGACAGCATGAGGGGTAATGGGTGTAAGCTGCAACATAAGAAGTTTAATCTCCATATGAGGAAGAAATTCTTTCCTGTGAGGGTGACAGAGCCCTGGCACAGGCTGCCCAGAGAGGTTGTGGAGTCTTCTTCTGTGGAGATCTTCAAAACCCGCTTGGATGCAGTCCTGTGCCACGTGCTCTAGGTGACCCTGCTGGAGCAGGGGGATTGGACTAGATGACCTCTAAAGGTCCCTTCCAACCTCAGCCATTCTGTGATTCTGTGAAGTCCAGAACAAAAGAATTCTATGCCATTGAGCAATACAGAGATGAAAATAATCTGCTATCTAGAACGAGATTCAGAAATGTTAGATGCGGTACATGATCACCAAACTGCTACCATACTTTCTCAGACATCTGAAGAGGTCTCTTCCACTTAGTAGTTTCCCTGGCCTGTGAGTCACTTAATTACAACATTGAAACAGCTTCCCAATTAATATGAGCCAGAAATAGTTAATTCAATTTAGAAATGCTTCCCTTCTCTTTCTTCACTCATGAGTTTAGAATACAGTGAATAGGCATAGATATCATTGATTTGCCATTGAAATAGACATATGTACAGCTAAGTGCTGGCATTGAAAAATACATTTACTTGAGAAGCAACTGCTGCTGGAAATAATGCCACCATGGAAAGAATCTGGAAAAGTATCTCACGTGTTTTCAATTTTAAAATAGTGACTTAAAGTCTGCTCCATAGTGATGGATTTGTGTGTCTAAATTCTTCAAAAAGATGAATATCCCAAAATGTACCAGTAAAATTTTAAATTGCAACAATGATAAAACTTAAAACACCTTTAATGAGATAAGTACAGATAAAGATTATTAGTCTGGGGGATATATAGTGGGTTAACTATGTAGTTTATTGTAGGATATCTTAGAATATCCATAATTTCCCAATCTGCTTCTTGTGCAACAATAGCAGTTAAACTAGAGCATGGAAATAGCCTGCCTTAAGTGCAAAGATTTTTAGAGATGGATTTGACAGGCTTTGATAAATTTTTCTGATTTTTAACTACCCCACAAATTTGAAGATCCTATCCTTTATTTGAATGTACATTTTGTGATTTAAAGTCTTTTAATTTTATTACAAAATCTTATCTGATAAGATTGTTCTTACTATCTCATTTCTGATCCCCAGGATGAGCAAATCAGAATTCAACCTGAACTAAAGAGGATGAATTCCATGAGTTTTACTCTAAATCGATGTGACTGCTTTCAACTCTCTTGCTGAAAGTGGGAAGTATAATTAGCTTATTCATTCACAGGAACCAGTGTCAAACTTGCAAAATTAAATTATTGATTGCAATACTATATAGACAGATCTCATCATTTATGTTCTTCAAAAGCTGGATCGGGATGGATTTAAAATACCGAAACTAGCAGAACTGTGTAGACCCTACAGTAGACCCAAAGTACATATGCTCCAATAACCACGACTCTCTTTGGACAAAGAGCGCCTTGATGCAAGCAAGTCTGTCAACTTCACCTAGACTTTTCTTCAGTGTTCAGTGCTTTACACACAAGTCTGTGTGTACAGTTACAGCATATTAAATGACTATTCACATTAAAGGGCTTTATATAGGAGAGCATTTTTCTTTTTTTCTATGGAGGAGGACTGAAGATACAGTAAGTTAAAAAAGATTTCCTTAAGATTGCCAAAAAGGGCTAGATCTCAAAGGTTTGGTCTACAGCCCAAAGTAAACGTGACTCACCTGGAATTATGTACTGAGCAAATACGTAGATCTGCACTGTCAACATCAAAAATTTCACTGTTCCAGAAGGATTAACTCTGCTTCTACAAAGCATCTGTATGCTATGATTTAATCACCTGATCAGCTGCCAGCAACATGTAGGTGACAACTGTCATCCTCCCCAATCATAACTCAGCCCTATGTTGTTTTTACAGAGAGGATCAGATCAGGGGAGAAGAACAGCTGTTAAAAACTGAACTTAAGCAGGAAGGAGTTGTTGCCAGAAGGTAAGTATATACCTGAAGGCTACAAAAAGTTTGGAACCATGATTGACATAATCTCTTTTGATCTAGGGCATAGCCCTTTGTTTTCTAGTTCAGTTTTTCAGGAAGAGCTTGGATTCAGAAGATATTGATAGAAACAGAAAAAAAATCTGTGATTGAACTCTATGAATTGAAAACAACTTTGAAAAGTCAAAGTACATAGTGAAAAGATAAGTGCATATTATAAAAATATGCACTTCATCTGTCTTAGAGGCACCACTTGCAGTTACTGGAGACTTGTATGTTACTGAGACTACTCCAAGGTCACTTTAATCTCAAATGATCAGGCTTCCCAGGATTCACGGTTAGATTTACCCCAAATTATTTTAACAAGGGTTTCTACAATGCAGTAGAAATTTGACTACATCATTAACTTGCTCAAGACTCATAAAATTTTAACACATTATAGCATCTTCATGACATTGACCTAACAACTCATCATAATACATAAATGAATGCTGACATGTTGACATTTGCAAGAGGCAGTCAAGTGCTTGAAAGAATTGTACATTGTCAGGATGAACTGTAGTAATTAGACTAAAAAGAACTCCAAAGAAACTAAATTTATGTTTATCTCTTTATTATCTATAATGAAGATATTTTGAAGTAGTAATACACTGACAAATTATTTTCCAGTGTTAGACAGTATTGTTTATGCTTCTTGATGAAGAAATAGGGGAATAAATAGAGTACAACACAATTTAGTAGACACTAATCTAGAATTAATTAAAACTTTAATTGAAATACATTTATGTGATAAGTTTAGGGTTTTCTTATTTGCATAAGAAAAAAAAAATGTCTTTTTTAATCCCGGCAAAACAGAAAGCTCTCCCTCATACTGCATGGTTGAACTAATATAAATTGTAAGGACATAACATAGTTCTAGTTCTGCATTATTTGTGAAATAGAGCTCTAGGCAATCTTAATAACTTTACTGGGTTTTCATAGGGCCGTTCATGTAGTCACTCATGTGGAAATGCAATATGAAATCTGACAGGCAGGAGCTGCTTATACTGGTCTACAATTACTTTAAGTCCATTGATTTCAACAGAGCTGTTGCTGATTTATACCAGTTTCAGTTAGTGCAGGAACAGTCTTCATAAGTTTACTGAAAGTATACATACTTTCAGTAAATCTCTGTTCTTGCTGATATAAAAGACACTCACTGGAAACATGTAACTAAGCCAGATCTTGATACTAATTATGAAGAAAATTGAAATGTACTGTCTTAATTTTTTAATTTTTTTGGATGTAGCAATCAAATTATATGAATCTGGTAAAGGTTTCTGGCCTGATGTCTGTAATAGACCTTTCTTGCTGATTAAGTAGTACGGTCTTGATTTAAAATTTTACTGGAAAATACATTAAGGATTTTACACAATGTTCACTGAAAAATAGTTTGTCTGAGGCATCACCACCAGAAAAGCAAACATAAAACGTTGTGAAAAATGAAATCCTTTTAATCTGGCAGATGACAGGAAGTCAGTTCTTCTGACATTGGTACCTCTTGAATCTCCTGAATATGACTCATGAATGGAACTCTTGTTCCATTATGTGCCTGAAGTCATGTAAATTTAGTTTAAAAACATACACCTTCATTATACATCAGTCTCCTTCCTCCTGCCCCCACTGCAGTAGTTAAATTTCTCATATTCTTTAATGCAGGAGTTGAGGTAGAAACTTCCCAAGCCTCTAACCGCAGGGATACCTGGGTGACCTTCATGCTCTTTCAAAATCAGGTGATGAACAGACCAGATTTTTCATGGGTCTGTCTCTCGATCTTCTGAGTAGGGAAGCAGGTGGGCCAGAGCCAGGTGCCCCTAAATAAACAAGAGACACCACTCTGAGCCTAGCAACCTAAGTGCGTTGTCCTACTAGCATAGTGAGATATTAGGGCAGGGCCACGGCAGCCTCCTCATTCAAGAAAATTTTGTGACCGAATTGCATCACATTTGGATTATAATAGCAACTTTATGCATAAGGAACAGAACACAAGACAAACTTTGTCCATTTGCTGTCTACTTGTGAGCTTTCCATCACACCAGAAGACACTTGCCCTTTTACTGGAGTAGGAAGGGACATCTTTGCTTCAAGTTTTGCCATTACAGACTGAAGGTGAGAAGCACCATACTTCTTGTCATTTCTGGGTATTTTTACAGCAGAAGATGAGGCTGGTAAAGGTGCACTGCCTCCTGGACATTCAAAATCTTTTCTGCATAGCAAAGTAAGATCATAGTATTGCATCAGACTGTGTAGAAATTCGTCCAGAGGAAGGATGAGTGGGTAGAGTTAATTCATCCAGCAGCAAATGCTCTATAGAAATGACAAGCTATGGGAAGCATCACACCATCAGGGCACTTTGCCTGAGGAAAATCAGTGGTACAAGAACTAGGTAGAAATTCTAACAGGAGGGCAAGAGCTCTCCCTCTGCTTGTGAGGGATCTCTGCATCCTGGCCTGGGATAGCTGTACCACATGGGCTTTTGTCAAGATACAGGCTGGAGGATGCTATCACCTGGTTCCTTGGTCCGACAATGAAGATACCCAGAGGTTCCAACCAGAGGAAGTCTGAAAAAAAAAGTAAGCATGGGCCTGGCAGAGAAGGCAAGGAAGACATCTGAGCCTATAATGCTGTCCTTCAGGTATTTTGGCTTTGTCTTCTTAGATGTTGTCCTTTAAACAGTGGGAATGCCCTGATGTCATTTTATATAGCTTGTGGTAATGGAGGTTTTTAACAAGACTGTCAGCATACAGTCCCCAGTCTGAATTCATATTCTGAAGCTGTATGGAAGAAAGCAAGTGTCCTCAGCTTACAGCAGATTTACAAATACCTCCTGCTCTTCAGGGAACTCTGTTTCTTAGGTATCTTAAGAATTCTAGCGAGAACGTGTTTGTGTCTCTAGCTATTTCAATACTGCGCCCAATTATACTCTGAAAGGGATGGAGGAAGGTGAAGGCTTGGGGGCAGGAGAAGTGTGATCTGGCCTTGGGGTCTGCCTGGGCATAGGGAAGAGCAATTCTTTGTTTTCACTTCGAGCAATTCTTAGATTTGAAGAGAGCAATCTCAGAGCCTGGCAAATATATATTAACAGTCTCCACACTGGAACACTGGATGGTCCCAAACTACTCAGGGTCCTCAGACTGCTCCCACAGACATTCTGATGGTACTTGCTCTCCAGAAGTTCTGTTTCTTCCTTAATGACTCAGGTAAGAAAGGTGTCCTACTGTTCTTCCACAGACTGCAACCTGTGGTGGGCGTCATTCACTTCCTGTAACATCTGGAAATAATCTTACTGGCCTTACACCTCCTGAAGAACTAGCTGAAGGCTGCTTACTGAAGACCACACTGAAGCCCAAATGGGCAATGTAGTCATCTAAACAGAGTCACACATGCCGAGAGAGAGCAGAGTGGACATCCTCCCCAGGAATGCAGGTAAGCGTGCTTGTGCCATGGATGTCCATTTCATGTGGCAGAACTGACTGTGGATTTTAATTAAGGGGTAGAAGTTGGGGTTCCAAAATATACACGCTTCATGCCCACAGCATTTGTGTTCCTAAATTTCAGGCAGTAATCATGGAAGCCTTGGAATACCAGCAAATTATATTTTGAATGACTGTCAAAATCAGAGGAAATTAGATATTGCAACAGTACAGCTGAAGCTTGTTGTGCTTTCCAAATGCTTCAGTGATGCCTTGGACATCCAGTGCTAGTGATTTTTCATGGGTGTACGAGCCAGCATATAGCAGCCTTGATGAGGATTACAACAACAACACAGTTGCCTGTGTCTAATTAAATATTGCGCTAAGCAGCTAAGTAAACCTAAGTTGAGACTGGGATAGGAAGATACTGTTTTGTCTCAGAGCATTTTCCAAAGCAACTACTGAAGCATTTTTATTTTTTCTTGTTTTTCAGTAGTTTTTTTAATTTCTCTTACACAGAGGTCTGAGTCATACAAACACAGTGATCAATACATGTGTTTTTTACTGCCTTGTATACAAGTCTTTTCTCTGAATTAAAACATATAAGCTCCTCTACTTCATATCATTTTACAGTGTCTGCTACAAAATTATATTCGAACATATGTTGTCTATACTATAGACCAGCTTACATGGTTTTACTGTGGTTTGCTATGTCTTTGGAAATTTTCCAGGGAATACATATATATAATATACTTAACGCTTAATATATTTGTCAAATCATAAATACATGTAGGGAGTCAAGTTACAAAAACACCTTTTACTTTCAGAATTTAGCAAAATGCTGCATAGAAATCTAAAAGATGCAGCACAACTTAATTACCACAGTGAGGGATATGTAGTATAATGAGAATGCATATGTGCAGATACAAGTGGCAAAAACGTGTACTTAGAAACGAAAAGGCAAAAGTGCTAAAATGACCTAATGAAAAGTGAAATATTGAAATGGCTAGTTCAAAAATTGCTGCTGCAAAAAACCAGGCTGAGTCCAGAAAAATATTTGTAGTTAACATCCACCATTACCTTCCTATATATTTTCAGGAGTGTAATGTCTGTAGCACTGCAGGAATTGTATTTGGACAAAGGATAATTGCAAAGAAATTGCAAGAGTGAATAGCAAGCATAACAGAACCAGAGAAGCAAACTCATCATTACTTTCAAAGAAGTGCTCATAGTGCTCCATGAAAACCCTGCAGATCACTTATGTGTCTGGCTAGGTGACTAGCATGAACCCGTTAAAGGAGAAGTTCACAGAACACTTTGTGAATAACAATGCTTTCTGCAAAATCTGAACTTTCTGCCTATTATGAACATTCTTTAATGCTCTCCCTCTCCCCTCCTCCACCCTCCAAAACTCCAAATCTCTTTAAAAGATGAAGAGGATAACTATTTAGTTGAACTATAGGTCAATTTTGTAGTGGTTCTTCAAAAAGAAAATGTTTTGAGAACACTTATGGTTAGGCTGCAGATCTGTGGACTATCTAATAGGCCAGGGCTCCCAAATTCCCTATGACACAGACAAGATCCGGTTTCCAGCTGCGATATTATGAGCCTGGAGCACTGACAGGTTCAGATTCCACCCGGAAGTTTGGAAGCTGCAGGTGATGCTAAAATGCAGTGTAGAGTAAGGAGCTGGAAGATCTGGTTAAGGAGATATTGCTTTTAACTTTATGGCTCTGGTCCTGAAAGTCTTGCCTAGAGCTGGAAATTAGATCTGGAGTCCTCCCAGAAGAAAGCATTGAAGATTTGTGTCAGCAGATGAAAATCAGAGGTCAGTGCCTCCACATGGACTACCAGGGCCTAAGGATCCCTGCACCTTCTCGACCTGCAAGGCAGCTGGCTTCCAGAGGAGCAATATTGGAGCAGTGAGCTTCAAGGTGTGGGTTCCTATAGCACTGCACAGGATGGAGCTGCACTGAAGCCTCAGGCTTGGGATCCCAGATATTGGTCAGTAGCAGCTAACCGAACCAGCCAAAATTGCAAGAAGCTAAAGTGTTTCTAAAATCTTCCTTTTATTTGTTGCTGGATCATGGCAAATGATGAAAGTTTGGTTCTATTTATAAGCAGAATGTAAACAATTTTTGAAATGTCAAGTTGTACAAACTTGAAATACCAGAGTTTCACACGTCTCTGTATTCAGTGCTGTGATGACACAACAATTTCCTATTGCAAAGGCTGGAATTTCCATAGTTTATAGGTCAATATTCGCAGGACTCACGTTCTCAGTAAATAATTCCCCATGTATTAAGGTATCTGTATTTTAAGCTAAGATTTCCTCGTATTAAAATTTTAGAGAAAATTTGATTTAGAAGAAAATTACTGTTACATAAATGTGAAACTCATCTCTTTAATGGAGCATAGAATAAATAAAATGGAGATTGAACAGGTTAGTAGATGACATTTTCATTGAGAATTCAGTCCTGTCGCAGAACGACCAACAGCAACTAGTGCATGATATTAAGTATTAATTCATATGAACCAGTGTATGACAGTAGGTATGATATTAAGTTGCATTGATTGGCAGTTAGACGTAAAATGGATGGAATCGTTTGCATATAATTGTAAATTAGCTTATTTCATGACAGATTATGTTAACTGTTGTCTGCAGCCTCAGAAAGGGATTTAACACTGCATCAAGCCTGGATAATAAGTTTCACTCTGGTCACTCCTGTGCGTTCATACAGTGCCTGATGGCTGAAAGCAACAGGTACTGCCTGCCAGTCACAGCAGTTTAATACAGCTTGAGCTAGTAAATTCAGTCACTGAATTTCCTTTGTCCTTCCAAGGACCCTTCTAAAGGTTTTACATTTAGGACATGTTTTCTGCTGCAATCAAGTCTCTTATTGAGCTAGATTTAATTTCCTTTGAATTGATTTGATTTTAAATTTGATTTTTAAATTTTAAATTTGATTTTGCTTATTAAATACATGCCAAACCACTGGGGTTTTAAGCAGAAGGAAAATAAGTATTCTATGTTTTTTTTTTTTTTAATAAGGCTTATAGCTTCTTATCTGCATTGGAAATCAACACGTAAGGCAAGAGTAATGTTGACTGTTTTATTTAAAACATGAGATGGTAGCTTTCTATTTGTCTATCACTCTTACCTATAGGAAAGAGAGTCATACTGCCCAGTCAAGAATATCTTTTCATTATTCATTAGTTTTTCCTGTGTGGAATAAAGCTTTGGAATTACCTTCTCCTACATCCATTGCAAATGATTACCAACAGCTATGTTTCCCTCTTGAAATACTTCTCATCATGCAGAAGCTGGCCTGTTTCTGGCAGTGGAGAACCCATGTTCTTCTCCAGACTGCCCGTGGACCTGCAGCCCTGCCCAGTGTGGTCAGCCCCTTCTGCAGCTCCATCTTAGCTCCACCCCTGCAGAGTCCTGCCAGCAATGACTCTGGGGACGCTGAATGAATAGAATATCAAAATGATGGATTTTCTCTTGTAGTAGCCATCAGTAAGTGAGATTTCAGTAGTAAGGACTATTTGGCAGGTGAACAGTTAGGTCCAGAGCTTGAAGATGGGCATGGAAAGTAGCAAGGAAAACTGAATGGTACCCTGGGAAATGAACATTAAACATCTTTTGATTGAGCATCCAATCTGTAGCTATTTAAATTACCTGAAAAAAAATTATATATATGTGCATATATATATATATATATGATATATATTAATATCATTTAGTTGTTTAATCTTTTATACTGAAATCTAAATATCAGTAATGTTGATGAGATTCTGTGGGCTCCAAAACTTCAAAGCTTCAGTCAGAACAAGGATTGCAATATGTATTTGGGCTTCTTGGATACATCTATGTGACTAAATAAAACAGGCCAGGGACCATTCAATAGTCCAGAGGCCAAATGGCACAGCTCAGCTTGCTCAGCAGCTCATACTGCTATATGTTCTGTCGCTGGACCCCCCAGGAAAAGTGACAGGATCCAAACTGTCTATTAGGAACAGTCTCTGGCACATGCTATTGCCCACAATAGGCTTGGACATTGTCTAGGAGAATTGGCACAATTATAACTGTTAGTCACTTTGCTAACAGCTAAACAGTATAGACAATTGTAAGTCAGTGCTCAAACCTTCGCCCTAGTCCTGTTTTATTTATAACATACATACATACATAAATACATATACACACACAAACACACATTATGTATTGAGTATATACTATAATCTTTATGTTTGTATACTTAATACATGCGCTCAATACACGCACTATCATCATATTCTCCATCCCCAAAGGGCTCCCTGAGTTCATTCCATGCATTTTGACTCTACATCAAAAACAGTGAAATGTTGGTTTCTGCAGTGGAGTACACAAAATCTGAAGTAGCAAAAAGTGATAGTGGAGTGTACAAAAACTGAACCAATTGAATTCAATTGAAGAATTGAAGGATAAGTGAGTGTAGAAAGTACAGAACAGTAGACAGCTGGGCCCATTTTAAAAAGTTTGCAAGATCTCCAGGTAAGAGAGTCACCTGGATGACACTTTGATATCCTTCCTTGCCCCTTTGCTCTGGCCTGCTAAAAAAGGTAAGAAAAGAATCTTTGTCTAACATTAAACTTATCAGAGCTGCTGAGGTTCAGTCATCAGTTCCCCCTCAAAAGTACTTACAGCTTTGAAAATATTTTGTTATCACCTCTGGAGAAGCATCACAGATCAGTAATATTCTATTCCCTTTGAAAAACATATCCTTTATAGTAAAATGATAAAAGCCTTTTGAATTGGGAGCACTGGAAAGAACCAATCCCAGATTAAATGCAAAGGATTTTTTTTTTCTGTCATTCAAAAGTTAATGGAAATTTACAGAGATTACTGGCATTTCTTTACCTTAGAAAATGACAGTAATACATCTATATCATTTGGGAACTACTATTATTAATCCTGAATCTTCCTACACAAGAGAAGTTTAAAAATTACTACTATTTTTAGTTTCAACTCATAGATGACTGTAACAGCTATATACAGAATATTATGAAACAAACCTGAACTAAATGAATTTAATCTGACGAGTACATACTGACTCAGCCTTGATACACTGAGCCTAGGAATATGATATGCTCCTCCTTGTACCAGATCAAGCTATGGTTAAACTGATGAATTTGAGACAATTCTGCACACTTACATTCAACAGATACAGAATTCATACTTCATAAGGTCTGTTTTTCCTTTCAATTAAACTAAATGGACATCCTATATACTTTTCTAATAAAATAATATAATCTTATCATTTTGTTCCTGAAAAATACATGCTGGCATTCTTAGGATGTTAGTTCTACAGTATGAGGCAGCAGTCTTTTCTCTTAGCATTTGGACCATGATATCACAGAATCATTTATTTTGGATTGGAACACATCCATACGAGGCCACAGTTTGTTTTTGCCAAAAAAAAAAAGCTTAAGATACCTTATTGTAGGAGCAGGTGGAGAGCTCAGAGTGCTGAGCAGGATAAGGTGTCTCCCTGTTAAGGTGTAGGAAAGCATTCTAGACAAACCCTTGGGGTTCCCATTGTGCACAGCTCCCACATTCAGCTCTCCTTATCCATGCAACTCAGACTGTGAATTTTGTTATGAAGGTCACACCAAATCCTAGTAGATATAACTTCTCGTAGGCCAGGGTTTGCAGAAAATATGTCACCAACTCAAAAGCAGAAGGTAAGAAGGGTAAGGAGAAGAAGTGTATAGGAGAAGCCAGGAAGTAGAACATAGCAATTCATGTGAAGACAGGCAAGTTTTCTGATAATGGAATGGAATTCAGGAGATGGATGTACAGATACTGAAACCCTCTGCTTTGTACCTTCTATAGTCTTTATGTAGTCTTTAGTATGGTGTGGGTGTAAAATGTAACTGCTGTATTAACTGCAAGAAAATCCTACTACACACAATGAGAATTCTACTGTACAATATATAGTATGCCCACTTTTCACCTACCCATTAGTGATTATGTCGATTCAGGTTTGGAGAAAGAAGCCAGAGCAAGTGGTAGCAGATGTCAGAAGAAGAAAGTGCACAGGGGAGGAGAGTAGGAAAAGGAACACCTATTTTGTACAGATTATGCACACACACAAACATTTTTTCCACACTTTCCATGATCTGTAGTGGAACTCAGATTTGTCACTCTTGAAACAAAAGCCTCAGCTACAGACAGACAAGATTCAGGCTATATGCTTTAATTTCCACAGCTGTTGCCTGAGTATGCTGATGGAAGCTGTGCCTAGCTGCCTGTCAAAGGAAGTATAAAAGTGATGGACAGCATCTAAGCTTAGTAAAAAGAAGATGTTGTAGGGTTCTTTCCCTCAGAAAAATAAACCATCAAAGGATGCAAGTCATTTTCTTTGCCAAATTCCCCCAGCCCTGCTAAATCTTGAGCTGCTCGACAGGTACTGCACTCTCCACACTATTTCCTTTTACCATTTATGTATTAGATACATAAATTGCCAGACTCAGACAGGCATTAGAAACAACGGGTTTCCTTATGAGGAGCGGTTAAAGACAAAGTGAAAATGCTACTGACAACTGTCCACTCATTAAAACTTATGTGACTGGACAACTCTGGGCTGATTCTGTAGCTGCTTGGCACAAATGAAGGTGAACAGATGAGGCTTAGAATCTGGGATATGCAGACTGACCCAGAAGATATAGATTAAGGTAAGATGACTACTCTGAGGGGGAAAAAGTGTCCAATAGGAAGCTAATCATTTAAGGTAAACTGACCATCCGAGTTACTATACTAGCAATCTTGAGTTTTTAGAAAGCCCTCCCCTTTCATTCCACTTCTGAAGTTTAAAGAAAAGAAGAGGGAATGCGAAGGGCACGCTGTGCCCTTTATATCATGCACAGGTCATCATCTGCTTCCTTTGCTAATTCCTAAGGTGATGTTAAGAAGGTATCAACTACTGTTTGTGATGCAAAGACAAGTCAGTGAATAGAACGATACGAATCTGGAATGTGCTGTTTAAACCAACATGACATTTGAGTTTACTGAATTAAGCTGGATGTCTTTGAAAAGATGCTTTCTTTTTTATATATATATAAACACTGTCTTATGTTTCCACTCTCTAGAAATCCAGAAAACTCACAAAGTAAATCTAACTCCAGTGAATGGATTTGAATGAAATGATTCAATAAGTGAATGTTTGAATTTCCCAAATTCAAAGGGGCTTAGATTTGAAGACTGCTATGTAGAAGAGATGATTAAGAGGAAAACCAAAATGCCTCACCATCCAGCAGCAATTTGAATATAAACAAGATGCATTGATAGGGGCAGCTAAGCCAATAAAGAAGAATTTAACTGCAGAAATTCTTACATGATGATATGATTTCCAGTAAATATTGGCTCTAACCAGCAAAGTATTTTAGTGTCAATTTAATATACCATACATACTCAAATAGGAGATAGTAACATTTAGACATCAGGTATGAGATTAATAGATCTTGAGGAAAGCTTTTTCAAACTGGTTTTAGAAAGAAAAAACATACAACTGAGGCATTATGTCAGCTAAAAGGAAATGTGTATGGACAAACTCTAAAGTATAGGACTCTATAAAGGAATTGCTGACCCAAGTTTAACTATAGTGAAGCGAATAATACTACACTAATGCAGCATTACCATATGTATTATAATTCTGCAGCCACAGAGTTTCTTGAAAAAAACAGCTGCAGTACTAAAGTTTTAATCTTCTCAAAATTAACAAGGCAGAAAAATTATTCAGACCACAGAATATAAGTATCACAAAAGGAATGGTTACAGAGACTGTCAAATGACTGTTCCTTTTTCTAAAAAGATTTTTAAACCCTAACTTTGTTTTTGATGTCTGCTCACAATAGCCCATTGCTATAGTTTTTCAAATTTCCAGGTATCCTTTTCAAAAAAATAGCAAATTTTCTAAGGTGTGTAATAAGGGGAGAAAGGTTAGAGGAGATAGTGCTTCCAGCTCAATGAATGACCTACCTCCTGCTCAAAGAAGGTCAAAATAGCTTAACTCTGCATGAGCTACCAAGATCAAAAGAATAAAAGGGAATGTCCACATGCACATAAACCAGGGTATGGGTACACTCACTCTTGCACCCCTGGGTCCCCTGGTTTTCAGGTGCAGGATGTTTTTGAAACATACTGTGGATGCTCTCTGAAGAAGCTGAAGGGATTCCTGCCTCTTAGTGTGATTTGCATATGGAAGGATCTCGTGTCCACATCATGTACTAAATAAGAGCATCAAAGCTTTACAGAGAATTTTTATACAGGAGTCTCAAGCAATCTCCACAATGGGGAAAATAAGAGCATTAAAATTTGGTGATAGTAATGTAGTGCTTTTTCTCTATTGAATTCTGAGTGCTTTATTTTTAGTGTGAGCTATATAGGTTTACACGTTCAAAATCCTGCATAACCATTAAGTAATGGAGCCTCATAGCTTACACGTCCACTGCAGATGCAACACTAATCATTGATATCTCCTTTTTGTAGACCAGGAATTTGAACTAGGGATAGCATTTCTCACAGAGCTCGATTTAGCAGAAATGAGATTTTTATGGCTTCCAGATTCCTTGTGTAAACATTCTGCCACTAAGAGAAGGCAACATAATTAGAACAGCAGGGAGCCTTAATCTCACATGAGGTACATTGCAGTGAAGTTACTGGTGTCAAAAACTATGATTTCTGTAAACATATCTCACGGTTCCTAGTGCCTCACTAGCCTGTACAGCTTCAGGGGATATTTTCCAGTGTGTTGTGAGAAAATGTACGTGTCCTTCAGAGTCCCTGTGAGGGTTATGCTTGAGAGAGGTGAAAAGCAAGAAGGATCTTAGTTGGGTTTGCTCTACATTTCTGTTAATAGAAACGTATGTGCGGAGACAGGTCATACCCAAGTCATCAAATATAAGGTGCAAGATGGAAGAACATCAGAGGCACTTTCAGTTGACACTATTGTGGAGAACTCTTCAAATATGCCTGTGAACATTCATAAATACAGTCCAGCTGCTCCTCTGATGCAGGCACTAATAAACCCAGTTTAAATGACAACTTAGCTAGGTTTATAGCTGATCTGTGCTGTGAAATAACCCAAAGGAAAACTAGTGTTTTTGTGTTCCTCATCCATTAACTATTTGGGATAAATTGGTTACTAGAGCTATAATGACATAATTATACAATATAATTATTAATTATATTTTATATAATAATATTTTGTGTATATTATTTTATATTAATTATATTATATACAATTAATTATATAATTATATAACTAATTGGTATTAGAGCTATAATCTGTCTTTTATCTTACACTTCAGGAATTAAACTTATTGCCTATGGAAAGAGAGCTTTTACTTCATTCCTGAAACTGTTCTAAATGTTCCAAATTGATCTGTAAAACTCCCCAAATAACAATATATTCATTATGAAGTCACATAAGTAATACATTTTAAGATGGCCATAACCCATTTAAAATACTTGGGAAATTGGGAAACTGACCCCAAAAGATGTCTAATAAACCTTGAATAAAAATATTCGTTGATGATGAAGTACTGTTGGCACTGGTAATGCTATTTTAAACCATGTCAAATCAATAGATTCCATTTTTAGTCGAATATTTTTAAAGTATATTCTATCCTTTGCCTTTTGGTGCCAGCAGGAAGTCTTACTAGTTATGGATGACAGCACTGAAAACTTTCCTCAGCTAAAGCTCATTACTTATTAGCTTGGCAGACTGAATGGTGGTATTTAAGGACCACCTGTTTATTGTATCTGCTCTGTGAAATACAGTCCAATAACGCCATCCTTTTTATGTAAAATATGTGGACTTAATTGATTAGTTTTAACAATATGCATCTTGTTTCTTAGCTTATTTAATCTTAAATTTCACATAAAACCTAGTGATTATGTGTATGTTTTTAGTAACCTACTTGAATTATAGCATTTAGTAGTTTTGGGATGGCATCAGCAAGTCTTTCAGAAATGCCGGTTCTGGCCAGCATAAGCAAGGAAACAGTTAACCCTTAATATAAATGCTAGTTGATTAAAATGTCAAACAGAACATCCAGAACCCTCCCATTTTTCATTTAAATGTTTCAAAAGCACAGACCTCTACTTCAGTAAAATTGCAATTCATTACATCTCTTATGCTTCCGAATCATGTAATATCCATTACAGCTACAATCTCTAGTGCATATAAACAATGAATCTTTTAGTCATTTTTATTGAGTGGCTTTCAGGAAAAAAAAATATTCCACAGAATCATAATAGTCTATTCACAGGTCCTGAAAATACCCTGTTTTCTCACAAGGCTCCAAAAAATTGTCTACATCTACTTCTTTGGAATGAGAGCAAATCCAATAGTAGCGTTGGTAAACTGGATTATATTATTTAGGGTGGGACTCAGTTAGATAATGAACCTCTAATTATATATTATATATTACACATTCCAATAGATATGTAAGCTGGGCATATAGATATATGGGAGTTGGATAAGCTCCCATTATAGTCAAAGGAGATGTTGGGCTCAATGCAGTTGCCCACACTGTTAGATCTATTGCATTAGAGATGTCCTCAACTATCAAAATTGGCCTTCGAACACCCCTCTAAAAAGCAGCTGAGGTTGTGTATCACATCTGGCAGCCCTGTGCAACTGTCTACTATCTACAGGGAATCTCAGATGACACTAGATGCCTGTATGGAAACAGCTGATGGAATTTCAGTCATCTAGTTTAGGTAAGTTGAAGAACTCTCTAAACTCTTCTTTTTGTTTGTTTGTTCGTTTCCAGCTGCTTTCATTTCCTTTACCCATAGGATCCACAGCCAAATTACCTAACTCACATACAGACATTCCCATGGATACAGTTGTCTTAACCTGGAGAGTGGGATCCATTGGATATATATATATATTTTTTAGGCTTCATACAGTCTTGCCTGTGACTCTCTTTAGAAGTATGCAAGCGTCCCATAGTTCTGGCATACCTGTAAGTCCCATGAGGAGGTCTAGAATGCCCTTGGGTGATTCAAATGTTCTAGGCACCTGCATCTGGGCAATCAAATCAGGCTCCTGATATTTAATAAGAATTGCTTTGCACTATAATGCACTTACGATAGAACTAAAGATTACAGAAGGCCAGCTTAACATATTCCCAGTAAAATCAGCATTCTGTAGGTTTTTCCCCTACAATCTTTTTTCCTTGTTTTTATTGACCCTTATTCTATCCCTAAGATCTCTTGAGGTTTGCATAGATTTAAAGCTGGAAAATAGTGGAGGAGAGTTCTTCCTAGACAACCGAAGACTTCTTGGTTTTGTTTTTATGCTTTTCCTACCTTCTATGTATTCTTTGTTTCTTAGTAGTGGTTTTCAGTCTGCATTATAAATAGAGGTGATGCATCAAAACTCCCATGTACTGAATGCAGCTGACACAGTCATTTGACCTTGGAGCCATATTGGGCTGCCTTCAAGAACACAAGTTACGGTGAGGTGACAAGCTATCTTCCATCAGTTCCTCTGCAAGAGCTTCACTAACAGTTAACCAACTAATTCAAAAGAAAGAGGATCGAGTCACCCTGCATTTATCATAGAATGCCACGGAAAAGCAGTGGATAGTCACTACACCAGTTCTGCAATGTGGTAACATTACAGAGAAAAGATTGTTTTTTTCAGTCAATTTACTAGATTTTAGACACTATGGCTGTGTTACATTTCATCCTTGGTACTCAGCAGTCAACACTGGGACCATGTACTCTTAAGGAGCAAAAGGACAAACAGCTCCAGGAATTGTATTTCACACTAAATTTCCAATTACTTAAAAAAAAAAAAGAAAAAGAAGGCTTATAAATTAGAAGCATATGGTATGTCTATCTCAATTTGGGTACGAACACTGGTGGGCAAAATTTCCTAAACCCATTTACTTCTCAGTATTAAAAAAAAAAAAGGAGAGAATACAAATGAAGACTTGGAAAATTCCATGTAGGTGCTCTTTTGTGGATTCCCAGTGCAAATTGGTATACTTTGCACTTGTACCATATATCACGAAGTCTCCACTGCAGGAATTCAGCAGCTACTGCAGCAATGAAAATGATAATGAAAATACAATCAATGATGTGGTTCAGAAAATAAAATCACATTTCTACAAACATTTTACCTGTGAAGTGAAAATTTCTGGAAGAATGAAAGTATAAACAGGATTCCCTAATCAGTGTTTACTTGAAACTGAGACTAAAATATATCTCATGGTACTCAGGCACATAGATTCATGGTGTTGCTGATCTGCAACATTCAAAATTAATTAGCTATGAAAAAAATCCAGGAGTGTTGGAAGATTTGATGGAGAAGGAATGACAATCACTGTGAGGCTGAAGCAAAGAGGAGACCACAGGAAGCATCTGGATAGTAGTAGTCATAGACATAGATCACAGGTGAGAGTAGGAAGGTGACACAGTAAACTGGCTGCTCAGGAAGAGCAGTCTATGTCCTTAGACGTAAGGCACTGGCCAAGTACTCACATGAGTCTCAGCAGCCAAAGGCTGAATTCCTCATCTACAATCAATGGATAATAGCCAGAAGTGCCAAATATGTATTATATGTGTATGACAAAGTTGAGTTCAATACATTGAGTCTTTTAATATTACAGTGGTAACCACCTGAAAGTGCTTTTTTCCTGCCATTGGCAGGCTTTGTTCATCTTGTAAGAAGCAGTTGCTCTGTATATTTGTACTACATACTTTTTAAAATGCCTTCTTTAGGAAACTTTTTTTTTCTGTAGCACTAAAATTAATACAGTTAATAAGAAATAAACTGAAAATACACCACAGCTCTTCAAGGATTTGAGAATTAAAAAAGGCACTTCTTGATATATTTCAAATTAAACCAGATGCAAAGTAGCTCTTTTATGTGTAAACCGATGCCTGAAAATGGAAAAAAAAATTATCACTTTCCTTAAAAAAGTGAAAATGCAAATCTTCTAACACACGTCTACTTGGCATGCATTTTCTTCTGACTCAGTGCAACAGGAAGGCCAACTGTCAACGCATGTTAGCCAGCAACCAGCTTCATCAGCAAACAAAACGTCACCAAGGTGTAGCCTTTCACCCTACCTGCTATTCAAAAGGATGCTCTCCCCAGACAGAAACTCTGGAGCTAGGCCTCTGGTGAGTATATATGAAAAGAACAAGTAAAGCATAAAAGCATTCTTTGAGGCACAATAATAATGCCTGTCAAGAGCAAATTAATTTACTTGGGTGGGAGGAAGGGGATAGAAAAACAGCCTAGCTTAACAAAACTTTTAAACCCTGAAGACGTACTCCTGCATAAAAAGCCACAGATATTGCAGTGCTTCCTAATGATTATATATATCCTTAGAAGCATTGGTCAACCATCGGAACAGGCTGCCCAGGGAAGCAGTGCAGCCACTGTCCCTGGCAGTGTTCAAGAAATATGTAGATGAGGCACTTAGGGACATGGTTTACCACCCATGGTGGTGATGGGTTTACAGCTGGACTTGATGATCTTGAAGATCTTTTCCAGTCATAATGATTCTATGATTCTATCTGCCTTTCAAACAAAGTCATCTGTGGGTGTTTGAGAACTGAATGCGACTTTCAGAATTATTGCTTTAGATTCATTTTTTCTTAGCTCCTCATTAGCTCAGTGGATGCCTTGGCTAACAGTCCTCCCAAAGCAGCTGTCTGAGTCGTTGCCTACTGAAGAGGCACTAGCAATTGGCCTCCCTATCCCATTGTCCTACTCTTACATTTTTGCATAACTCTAGATATTTTTTTTTTGCCTTTTTTTTTTTTTTTTTTTTTTGCTTTTTGCTTTTGCTCAAATACTCAAAAGACTGGGACTTTGGTGTTCCCACTTATGTTGCTTTTGTGGCCTTTCCATATCACGGATTACAAGATTCAGATTACAAGGTCCATGCAATTCGCCTCTCTCTAGTAAGACAGATTCAAATTCTCTTTTCCCTCAGAAAACCTTCTCTATGATGCAGAAAGCAGTAACTCTTTCTGTGAAGAGGTTTCCAATGTGTGATAAAAATCACACAAGAGTTATTCCCATTTATGTTTGTAGGAAAACATACAGATTTGAGTAGAACAGTGTATTTTATTGAAAATGTTCCCAAGGCCAAAAAGAATGTTCTATGTCAGTAGAAGAGCATGTGCTTCATTGTCTCTTCTTATGTGGAGTAATAAAAAGCTATGTAGAGGGAAAATAAATAAAATTAAAATGGGTTATACGAGTATTTTCTGGTAAAAGCTTCCTCATATTTTAGAAATCTCCTCCCATAGGTATAAATCTCTGATCTAAATCAGCAAATGTGACTTACCAGAGAGGAGATTGTACAAATAGAGTATTCATTTCCTTCTCAAGCTAATCCACTCTAGTATTTTTTATAGCCTTGGGCACTTTCAATCATCTCTCAACATTACTATCTCCCCTAAGCATGTGGATTAGTCCCAGATAGACAAAATCAAAGTGTTTCCTTCCCTAGAAACTCGCTAAGTCTTCAAATTTGAAAAAAAAAATGCTTTATTTAGAGTCCCTATCTTCCCTTTCTCTTGTTCACCAGGATGTAACATTTAAGACTTTTTTAAAAAAAAACTGAGGGTGGAAGCATGACAAGCCCATTTTAATTTTGTCATACTCATTTGCTTTAATGTGACTCCAATAAAGGAAGCCAATGACATCTCATGAATGGGTCATAACTATCACTTTTTCAATTTAGATCAGTGGCAATGCTTTAACATAACATTCTTCAGACTTTTACATCTTTCCATAAATTCAAACAGTCTTGCCTCAAATTCAGCAATCGTATTTTTCTGCTGTCTCTTTTCCAGTGTTTCCAGCTGTGAGCTTATTAAAGTATTGCATGATCTTTCTGCACTGCAACTGTGTTATATAAGAATGGTCTATACACACACTGTATACCTGTGTAAGTATGTTGGTCGGAGTGTTGTTTGCTTTAACTGATAGTTGCATCAGTATAAGCCTTGATAAGCCTTGTAGTTTAATACTAAAACAAAGCTCCTCTCACTTCCTATATGGGGCTCTCTTGCTTTAGGCAAAACAGAGCAGCTGAAATGATGAAAATTTTGAAAAAAAAACCTTTTAACTGTAAATGTTAAAGCAATTTAAAGAAATAAGTGTATATTATCTTCATTTGAAATAGAGGAACAGATAGAGACTGAGCAGCAGAGTCCACAGTGCCTATAGAACCCAGCACTTCTAAATCACGACTAATAATCACAAACTGCAGAGTCTAGTAATATGCAAAACAAATTCTGTGCTACTCTTAGTGAAATAAAGATAAATGCCTCTGAGAGCTGCTGCAGAAAACAGAACCAGGTTGTTGAATAAAGCCAACTGAAAAGGCTATTTGCAAAATGATTGCAGAAGCACATGAAGTAGAGGTAAGTACACATACTGCCACATTCAAAGGGAAAATAAAAGCATTAAAGGAAAAATGTCGGTGAACACTGAATGGTGAGAACATGGCAGGCATTTATCCTACCCATCAGTTTGAGTCAGATATCAGAAAAAAGGCAAGTGATGGGACAAAATCTCCATGAGGGCAATTGAGGAAGTTATCAGAATTTGTGCTGTTGCATCTCCCTTTGTCTCTGTAGTAGGAATAAAAGAGAAGGGGAGGCAACAGGGTTGCAAACAGAGAAATAAAGCTGTAGAAGAGAGTGTTTTAGTGTTTTAGTGTTTCACAGGCTTCCTTAGCTAGGAGTCAAGCGTTGTACTGAAGTCTGACCCTCAATGCCACTGGAGTAAGCTAGTATAGTGTTTCACACACAGCTGACACTCTTAAGCAGAAGGAGAGTTAACCCTATATTTCTGTGTGTTCCCAGACATATTTCTACAAACCACTCCTCCTGTCACCTGCAGTCTCTTTGCCTGCCTGCATGATTCTGTTTGCCATGAGGATGTGTCCTGGATATTAGAAGCACATCTCTTCATGTGGTAAGTACCAAGGCCAGCTTTCAATGTGAGCTACATCCACAAGATTTAAGAGGGGGTTTAAAACATGGATTTGTAGTGAATGGGAGAAACTCAGGGGATTCCCGTGCTGATCTGTTGCGCTAGTAAGACTCAGGCAAGGTCCTTACTCTCCTACTTCTGCACCTGCATGGACAGAATGCAGCGTTTTCAGTGCTTTGCTTTTGCAGCTCTGTGAACAGTGCTACCTGAGAACTGCTGAGCAGTGGTGCAGAGAGGGTGCCATGGGAATCGCTGCTATGATATAGTGACTCTGACTGGCTGACATCCATGGCATGGATACAGGAGGGAAACCGGAACGATGCTAAGCTGGTTTGCTATCTCTGACGTGTCAGAAAGAGATGAGATCTTGAAGGTGAAATCAGTGTTGACTAGGTAGGACTGTGATGTTTTTAGGCCAAACTGAACAAGGCAATGGCTTCCATTAATTCTAAACAGATCTGTAAGTTTTAGAAAGAACTACTTTTTAATAATTAGTTTTAAAACAAATACAGCCAAAAAAGGAAAAACATCAAGAGAAATGTCAGAAGCAATAAATGTGGTGTATATCTTCTTCACAATTTTTATTCTCTCGTCTTTGCTTTTCTAGAAAGGCATTCCCCTCACTAGGAATAAATTGTAAAACTGATTGCAGATCAGAGTACAAATATAAACAAAGAGGTCAAAAAAGAGTTTGGGGCACAAGTAACTAAGGGAAGCCAAGTCTAAGAGTGAAGTCTAAATCTAAAATTAAGTCTCAACCTAAAACCTTTGAGGTTATTAAAATTCCTGGGACAAGAAGCACATCAGAGAGTCGATAAAGCACTCAATGCCAAAGCACCTAAGGAGCACCCAGCAAGTGGGTGCTTTGCAGAGGCTGACTAGGTTTTCCATAGTATTCATGATTGAAATTTTTTAGGGAGGAACATGACTGAGGTCCACAAAGTTAGAAATGACAGGAAACACATGAAAAAATGCAGGTAAACTTGGGTAGATAAACGAAAGTGATGTCAACATGAAAAACATTCCTAGTCTGTGCCAATACAAGAAACAGGGCTTCAAATTCAGCTCAATTCAAAACAAAATGGTAGTTTGGAGGGACTCTTTGCTGTAGGATGCGGTTGATGCAATGTGTGCCTAAGTGAGGACTCAACAAGGGCTCAGAAGAGAGAGCTGTTGAGCTCTCTAAAATCTACTAAATCAACTGAAATAGGGTCAAGAAATTCCTTGTTCTGACAATATTTGAAGGTGTGTTGTCAAATTCTGACAAGATTTTGAAAAAGCATCAGGTGAAAATATCATTCATGACTGCCTCATGAGCATCTATTTCTGGCAACTGCTGGAGACTGAAAACTGGGCAAAATGGATCCTTCATATGGGATACGTAACTGAAAATTTTAATATTAATAAAAAATCACAAGAACTTGACTACAAGTGTGAAATGGTGGCTAATCAGAAAGGTTTTTTAGATAGTGGAAGAGGTGGAAGGTCATTCTTAAAAATTACAGTTTTCTCAGTAATCATAGTATATCTTTGGAGGAGTTATGTGGGAAATGAACTCAAGTAAAAATAATAACAAAAAAAAAAACAGATAACTTTACAAAACTTCAGTGTTTGACTTCAATGACAGTCAAGCAAAAGATATCTTCCTTCCTTAAAAAAAAAAAATTCTTAAGGATTAAAAATCTTTCATTATTATCTCTCACAGTTTCTATTTTTAATGTCTATTTTGCCTAGGATAGGATTATAAAATGCTAAATCCTACCAGAAACTGTTCTTCTACTAATTTGAGCTTGACCCAAATCACAAAGTATTACATTACCTGTGAAGAAATCTGTGCTCCTGTGCACTTGAACTCAACTTCTAAAACAAAATGCCTCAGATAAGACTTCATGTCTGCTTAACAGAAGCCAACCTCTGAGGCATCTAATCTTCCTTTACCAATCCTTTATGCTGTAATCAACTAAAACCTGAAGTTTTCTGGAGAATCTGGATGGCTCTTAGTGATGTATGTCACTAGGATTGACTGCTCTAATTGATCTGAAATCACAAGAGTAATGTCTTTTCCAATGTTCCTTTCAGCTTGGATTCTAGCAATACTGATTTTTTTTTCAGACAGAGCATAAGGTTGTATATGCTGGGGACATGGAATAAAAAGTCTCTTTCCTGTAGCTTCTTTCCTCAAGTTCATTCTTCATTTTTTTGGTTTATATAAAATAAAATTTATTGGTCTGGGGAAGAAGACTCCTGAACTATTCTGAGATTCTGAATAGGTGAATCAAGCTGTTACAAGGGGAAGATGCCACTCAGTGGGGTACAGGTGTATCAGTGATGGCCCTGGCTAACCACAGAGTTCTTTAGGGTGTTTAAAAAAATTCTACATATGCAGCCAGAATTTGATGTAAATGTAAGGTGGGAAAGCATATTGTGTAGTTAGGTGCAGAAAGATCAAAAAACACCTGCCTATTTTAAGCAGCCTGTGCAAAATTAAATAAGTCTAGCAAAGACATGATCCTTTTCTAATCTTTCCCACTCCCCCTTCATCTTCAGTATGTTTAGATAGAACATGATCCTTCTGTCCTGCCATTTACAGTATTTCTGAAATGATTCTTTCAGCTCTTCATGAAGCAATCACTCTTTAACACAGAGACTGGAATAAAAAGTAGTGTGCGTTATACACATTCTAATGAGCCAAAGACATTAACAGAAAGGACAGCTTGTAGCCTACACAAAGGAGACTTATTACTCTCAGTTATTTTAATTTGATGAAAATGTAATTAGATGATAATGCTATCGTGAAAGGAATGATATCTAGCTTTTTAGTGTCACTACACTTACCACAACAGGGCCCTATCTATGACAAACATTATTTTGCTACAGCTGCAGTATAAAGAGCTCTGAAGTTAAAAAACAAGTCCAGGAGACTCTAATCAAAAACCACTTTGGTTTAGGCTTATGTGATAATGTAAATGTTAAAATAGGGCTTGCCCAACCTGCCAGTTCTTGTGGAATTCTATCATTTCTATTTGAAAACATCGTGGTCTGTTCTCCACATTGAGATGGTTGCATGCAAAGCACAAAGGCAATTTCAGAGGTAAGGCTGAAACCCTCCTTTAGAGACATATTCTTGTGTTGCACGCTAGGCAGAAACTTGTCCTTTGTTTATAAATGTTTGCTTGCTATGCCGCACTCCCACTGCAATCCATTTAAGCAGAAGTTAGTGGGAGTTGCATGTATTACACACAGCAGAAGAGAGAATTATGTTTGCCTTTTTAGCCCACAGATGGTCACTTGCAGAGCAGTAATATTCTACCATATGTCTTAGACATCGTGGGGTAAGTATGCATAAATATAGCTAATGTATTGACATCATACACCTGCACAAAGCAGAAGGTGATATTGAAAGAATAACTAACTGTATGTTTGTATTACTGGAAAGTGCCTAAAAGGCTAAAGAATGAAGTGATGTGTTGTGGCATGATTTAAAAGTGTGACTTGGTGTGATGACAAAAGATTTCTTTGGCATGTATAGAAAAATAAGTAAAGGCAGACAGAAAAATAATAAAAATGACATCATTGTCTCCTGTATACCAGCAGCCGCAGTAAGAGGCACAAGACTAGAAAGTGTCCCCCGTACTGAGTCCAGGCCCCTGGAGGCCAACAATCCACCTCTCATGTACTGATATAAAGTGAACTTTTGTTTCAGTCTTCATGTAGATGGTTTGAGTAGGGCAACACCTTTTCTTCCTTAGAAACATTCTCTGCTGCCAATTTTATACCTATCCATTGCCAATTATTTCTCTGTTGCTCCTGTGCCAGCATTTTCTTTCAGGTAGAACAAATACCATTCCCTATAATCCCTTACATATTTACATATCTGATCTTAACCTCTGTTTTGCTATACCAAGCACACGGCAGTCTTTGGGAGTACTTTTCACTACATTAACCTGCAGTGAGCTGTGCAAATTCTAGCTGCAAATCAGCTCTGGTACAAGAGACAATCAAGCAAAAGCAACTAATTGACTAATCCAGACTAATTTGCCTTATTAGCTAACAAGATTCTATAGTTTTCCTAAGTTTTCACACCTCTCTCCTCCAGCTGAACTAAAAAATTCTATGTGACTTATATTGGTCATTTACTGAAATCCAGAGACTGTTTTTCTACAGATTTTTCTTTTCATTAAAGATCAATATTGTACAGTATACATTTGATATGCCCATCTGTATTTTATTTCATTTTGCATATCTTTAGCCATTCTCCTTCCAAATATATTCTAAATCTTTGTGCTATATTGAGATCAGGCTGGTTGGTTGAATAATAGTTACTTGTATCTCTTCCATTCATACTCTTTTCCCTTTTAATATATAGATATTTTATTTGCCATTTGCAAACATATAATATCACACTCAGCTCACTAGATGTTTTTACATACTTGCTTCTGGGCTTGTGATTCAGGTATCAGGTACTTCAAAGTCCAAAACTCTCATGCACATAAGGTTCTCTAACTTTCACTCCCTTCTCAGCTGACGGAACATCTTACGCCATGCCGTTTCTGTTTACCAACCACCTTTGTTGTCACAGGGTCCCTGCATTTATTGAAAACTGGATAAAAACACTTATTTAGTCTGAAGACAAGACCATGTCTATATTGCCTTTAACCTGTAACCCATTTCTGCTATGTGTCAGGCTACACTTCCTCCATTGCTCCCCTTTCATTTCTGAGGGTAACAAAACCTGTTTTACTTGTTTCACTTTGGAAGGTTAGCAGGTGTCACTTTACAGTTGCACATCTTGATTTAAAAACATTGCTTAATTTGGTGAGCAGGCCTTCTTTTCTTCCATATAGGTCTTGGTTTACCCAGGCTTATTTATTATATCTTTCTTGGGATGATTTTCTATTCGATTTTTCCTTCCTACGAGCTCCCTCCAGACTCCAGGAGCTGAATAGCCCGTCCACAATCCCAGCTTTGGAGACACCTCAGCACCAGGTTAAAGGAGAGAGGTTAGAGTTGATACAACTGGCAGGTGTGAACAAACAAGCCAAGAAAGGGAAACATGATGAAACTGTGAAAAATAGGAAGCTGAAGTATTTGCTACTTATAGATGATCATAATGATAGATTTCCCGTTGTCTGGAAAACTGTCTGGTTGCAGAATGTTGCACTCTGAATATAGATGATAGATATTTTATTATTTCTTACAAAATGAGAAGATCATGTTCTGTTAAATTATCTCTTACACTAATAACCTCTTCAAAAATGCTTAATATTGCTAGTAGAAAATGTTCCCTTCTGTGAAGGATAAACCTTTATTATCAGTAGATTTTCCAGTACAGCATATCTATCTACAAGGAAAATATTATTGCCAATAATCTTCGTGGTTCCCATATCAGCAGAATATCATTGACTTCAGAAGAAAAGTTTCTAGTACTGTGAACAACAGTTTTGTTACAATCATGTAAAGAGGTATTTTCTGATATTTTATTCCAGAATTACTTTTTGTCTACTGAATATTTTTCTGATGGTTGTTTCTTTATGGTTATTTAGTTTGACAGTAGTGACATATTTCTCTTAAAGGCTTTCTCACATCTAAGAAAATCTGATAATATCTTATACAACTCTCATTAACTTTGAGTCACTTCTCACAGAATTTATTACAATTGCTTGACACCTAAATTATCAGATGAGTTGGCCAAGAAAAGCTTGTCCAGAAAAGTTGACATAAACATCATCTGGTCAGATGAGTGACTGTCAGAAATTTCCTTCTGCAGCTTATTTGTATCAGTCAAACCAAATTTAAAGTGAATTCTATGTAGTATTCCTCTCCCTTAATCATTAATGTGCACAGATAGCTCAGCTTTAGCATGATTGCAAATACCTGCACAGGAAAAGCCAAAAGCCAGGATAATGGGATAAAAATGGTTACTGTAGTTCACGATTAAGGGTCTGAATGGAAGACTGCAGGATCAGACTTACAGGGCTTTTCTCTGCAAACTATTGTCAATCTCTCCTGTTCATAAGCAACAGTTTTACTTAACCTAACCTGGGATATATGAAGCAAATTCCCACTGCGAACTGTTATATGAACAAAACTCAAAGTATGAACACCACTGAAGATTTGATGCTCCAGACTGAGTGTTTTTCAAGACTTTTTCCGCCCACTTGGAAAGCAGGTAGGTAACTGAATCAGAGACATAGTGGCAGAAACAGCAATCAGCGGGAAATTAAGCCATAAAAAATGTGGTTTTGCTATGTAAGAGGTAGACATCTGTACCTGAATTGAGCATTTAGCATCCAGAAGATATGCTAAGAATAAGCCTTTAGGATATCAATACACTGGTTTCTAACAAAAATAATACTCTTAATAAACCTATGTTCAATATTAGACAGGTTCTTTTTACAACTGAGAAATGGCCACAGAGAATCACTTGTTAAGACAATCTGCTATAAGATTAAGAAAAAATGTTCTTAGAAAATCATTATATATTTTCCACTCATTAAAGAAATAGACAACATACACTGTTTATAACAGACTTGTGGCCAACTCAGAGGCATTTGAATACAATGATGATCACTTTGGTGAGAGAAATGGATTGCTGGTTATGGTTTCTTTTGCACAACATGCAGCCTTGCAAATAAGTCTTTACATAGACCTGTGGTATGAGCACCACACATGTGATAATGGAAGTAGAATTGGATATAGAAAACCTGTCTAAGAGAAAACAAACAAACAAACAAAAAAGTAAGGATTTTCTGAATAGTATCTATAGAAGCTATGATGTCAGATCATCGCTATGGGGTGTTCTGTAATCTGGGAAGATTACAGTAGGTAATTGATTGTCTTCAATCTGTAGTGATTGTCTTCACTACAGAGTTCACTTACTTGACTGATTAACTCTGGTGGTCCTGGCTAAGTGCGAGCATCTGCACTAAACCTCACTGATGTCAGTCCCATGTGGTGGTGGTGGATGAGAGAGCACAACTTTTCAGGAGAGCATGTAGGCGTATGTGTATGTCTACATGTATGTGGGTGCAGACTTGTATGGTCTGGGCAGAGAGTCATAGTCCTGGCACGGCAGGAAGTTGGGGCAAGCAATGAATTGTTTTGCAAAGTATTGTTTTTCCAGACACCTGAGTAAAATACCAGTAAAAGATAGGTACTAGGAGCTTTTTGTTTCCATCTCATTCTGTATTGTGGCTTCTGTTTCAAATTCTAACAAGCTTGCGAGTAATATGCTAGGAAATTTGTTCCAAATCTCAGTATTAGCGTTATTCTCATTTCATGAAATAGTCACAGGGCATGTGATGTACTTGTGGACGTTGGATCAGCTACTTGATACCTGAAAAAAGTGGTGAAAGTGCCATACAGAAAAAGAGATGTCAGACAGGAGACAGTTGCCTGGCTGTTTCAGAAATGTGCCATGAGTCTGGGAGAACCTGCCACAAGCCAACAGCGGAGGCAATTACTGCTGTGTTTTATTGCAGTCAGCAGAATATCCCCGTAATAATCATGGTCCTGGGTGCCAGAAACTGTTATGGGGCTCTACTACCACCTAAACACTCATTGTTTGGCCCCAAGAGAGTGACTATGAAATAATAAACAGACATTTATTATAGCCACGCACATTCTCTTAGAATGATTTATTCAAACAGATGATGTAAAGCAATTAATTACACATATTTTTAACATAGCGGAAACAAAAAATATTTTTTACTCTAAGAGCACAGAAGGTGGCCCAACTTGCATGGGGTCCCTATGTAACATCTTCTAGTGCCTCCATCAGAGACAGAATACTGGGCTAGACGGAACAATTGTCTTGTGTTCTTAAAACAGTTATATTAAATATATGATATGGTAAACCTACCACTGCCTATTTATTAAGAAATTATCTTCTCTAAGGTGTGAGAGTTTACCCTTCAACCTAGGGAACTGAATCATAATTTCAAAATATTCTTTCAAAATTTCAAAATATTATTTTGCTTGTTCTTTATTCACTTCTATTTTTTGCAGAGCTTCATTTACTTCCTGATTGCCTAATGCCTAAGGGAACAGTTCATCCTACTTTCTTTCAAACATCAAAAAACATCTAACACCTAGTCCGATGTTAGACTTCTAGACTAACATCTTGACTGATGTTAGTGAGTGAGTTGTCTAATAGAGACACCATCCAATAGAGAATGGTGTCTCCAGAAGATGACTTAGATCACTGATTTAAGCATCTTTTTATGATAGGATGAATTACCTCCTGAAGATGCTAGTTTCTCTCCTTTGACTGCTGAGGGAAAATACATAACTCATGTATAGTAGCTGTGTAACTTTTAGATTGCTAAATTTAGATGGGATATATCCCATCCTTAGTTTCCTTAATCTCAGAAAATACAATTATGTAAGAAATTCTGACCCATCATTTTTGTCACCCTCTTTGTTTCTACTATCGTTTTCTTCCTTTTCTTACATCTAACTCTTCTGCTAGTGTAAATCTAGCCTACCTTTTTTGTTATTCTGTGTACTAGCTAGGATGTTTGAGCAATTTTTTTCTGGTCGTCCTCCTTTCCCAATATCTGTATCTGTAAATAATCCATCATTCCATATTCTCAGTCACACCCAGAAGGTAAGAGCACAAAAGACTATGTGCAGATATTGCCTGTTCCCAGGCAGTCTACAACAGTTTATGATGAAGCCATGCAGCAGGGAAGTGGAGGGGCTGTGGAAGTTGCAGGATGTTGTTAAAAAAGAAAGTCTTTTTAGACATTTACTCCTATGTTAAGAGATTGAAACGCTGAAAGTAGACATTAGTCAGGTGAGGAAAAGGGCAAATATATTTATACTTTTGCATTCAGGAAAGTTAAATTCATATAGCTCAGTAGGCATTAGATTAAAGGTGACTTTTTGAACTACATTTTCTACACTGACTTAACATGTTTTGATTCATCTAGTGATTATAGTTTAGAGTGCCCCAAGTGCTAGCTATACATCAGTGACTTTGAGAATTAATCCCATCACAAGATCTCCAGGTTAGAAGGATTCTCTAAAATCATGAGTCTGAGACAAGACTGCAGAATGCCAGATAAAACATTAAGCTCTGCAGCCAAACTTAAATTCATCCATCAGATATTTAATCATGACATAGGAATCTAAATAGCAATGAACAAGTCTCTGGAGAATCATTTAAAAAAGCAACTCTTTTCCATTATATCCTCCCCACCTCCTGCCCACCCCACATAAAAACTGTTCTGGTTCTAATGTGGAGCAAAACACATCTTATCAGCATTTTCCACTTAGCTTTCATATCTTTTTTTTTTTTTTTTTTACAAGAATGTCACATCAAAGTCCAGGAGGCGATGACTCATGTTTCACACATGTTGCTCTGTGTAAAAGAGAACATCTTCTTTCTCACCTACTTATTCCACTGCCTTCTGCCCTCAGTATAGCACTGTGAGCAGCTTTTCAAGTGCCATTTTCCTGCAGTAGATATTTATGACCAGTGCTTCCAAGGCTATCCTGTTGGGAATCCCATATAGAGTCTCACATTGGACTTGTGGCTCCCAGGCAGCAGCACAGGTTCCACAATTGAAATTTTGCCCAGCCAGTGACTCCATTCCTAAGGACCACAGTGTAATCTGGCAGCAGTTGCTTCAGCTCCTGGATATCTGTCATCAGTCCATTTCAGAATTCTTGATTGTACTGCAAGTATCGGACAGACTGAACTGAGAAAATGCTTTCCTATATCTGTTCTTCTCATTTAAACTTCTCACAATTTTTATTCCAGTTGGCATAATTCAATTTCCCCACTGCAGATACATTTCCAGTGCTCTTTAAATTTTGCCTTCTTTTCTGAAATGGATCCAAAGTCCATTTTTGGTGTCCAGTTTTATCAGTTTCTTACTTGCATTTGGCACCAGATGAGTTCCTGAGAAAATCTTTTATACTGAGTCTATCATCAGTTCTCATCCAAGTTACCTGCAGTGACCCTTGCTGGTTTTGGCTACATTCTTCATTTTACAGTCATTTATTGTGATTACTTACTTCTCCTTCCTGAAGTTTGCCTCTGTTGTACACTTTTTGGCCACTTTACCTCATTTAGACTCATCTCAAAATGATGTACTACATTGCAAAAGTTGGAGGACTTAGAGAGGAATCCAAAAGGAGCAGTTTCTTGCATCCTAAAGCAAATGAGAGACTCAGTGTAAAAATGGACATTGGCTGTCTTTACTCTCTGTAATTCAGCTCAGAAACCTCACAGGACAGCATGAAAACAATAACACTGTCCATATTTCATGCCTGTTAATCAATTCTTGGCCTCATTTAACCCGATTTCAGGCTAAAGTGTTAACCTTGTTGCTGATGCTGTTGGAAAGGGACGTCTCAGGACAGAGAGCCAGACAATTCCATTACAACAGGTGGCCCACAGGTTCCAGGAAGTAAAACACCCTGCTACATACACCAGGGAGGAGTATTTATTTCTTGACTTTCAGACAACCAAAGCAGTTATCTGTATGTTGTATAAAAGAATATATCAGTTCTGAAAAATGTACCTTTTCTTATAACTTCACAAGATGTTTGCTTCCAAAGGGAATGACTGTGCAAGAAGAATATAGGAACAGTGGATAAGATAGGGAGCAGAGGAAAAAATGGAGCTTATCTTGGAGAAGAAGAAATGCTGAAGATGACTGTCCAGGTATGTGTCATTTCCATGACAATGATCATATTTAAGTCTGCATGTTTCTGATTTTTCTACTTCTCTTTTCACCTCTGTTTTTAAGGGGGAATTGCAGGACTTTGCAAGCCTTAGAACTTAGTGTAAGGAATCATTCCTAAACCCTTTTTATGGTGTTCTTATTTTACATTTACATTTGCACATCAGCTGTCTACTGTATGTTCTCTCCCTGCTATGTGCTTTGTCTATGTTATTTAGCTAATTGAGCCAAAGCTTTTATGTGACATAAAATGGATCTAACTTTTTCTCATACTGCTTTTAAAAGCTTTGGAAGTGAGGTTGTTAGTCTTCCTCAGAACAAAAATCTCATTCTGCTTGTTCTTCTACTGAGTCTAATCGTTCCACATTTTTTCCCTGTATCAGGCTCTAAAACCCAGCCCTACTACTTTTTATAATCACATAAAGTATAATTAACTTTGTAGGACAGTGAAACACTGTAAGTGTAAACTTGGCCATAGACTTGGCTGTATCTATAAACGGAACATATGTGAGAAGCTGCTAACTGCTGATATGCACTAAGTGAAACACAGCCTGATACAGAATTGCATGTGATATTGAGTATTGCATTAAAACCATCAATAACAGTGATTGCTTCCGGTACTGGAAATCCAGATAGGAAATGAAGATTTCCACAGATTATAGCACTATACTGTTAGGGAAGAATATCTTTGAGTCAATATTACTGGTGATCCACAGTCTGCATTTGTTTCCAAAGGGACTTCAAAAACTGTTGGAAGCTTTCGGTTTCCACGGCTGTTCATGAGGTTCTTAATGATGATTTATCAATATGGGAATTCACTCCCTCTCCACAACTTGTCCAAATTGCCTACATTTATGTCCCCACTGAGCAGGCCACAATGTTTCTTTTAGCGAAGGTGTTTGTAATGATGAGACACGTTATTTGGCTTTGCTTTCCTGTGCTTTCCTCCTATTGGCTGTGAGGAAGCCTTTTACGATGCTTAAGGATTGTATATTGCATAATGAATAGGTAGAAAAGTGTTTAATGTCGTCGTTAGATATGCTTTCATATACATTGTTGAAATACAGAAAACCAAGTATATACCTGATTCACAGTGAAGAATTACAACCGTACTTTCTGTTTTGTTCTGTCTAATTCAACAAGATTTATAGTACACATTTAACTTGTTCCCCTTTCCTTAAGTATCTAATCAACCTGAAGCATATGTACTTTACAAAAATGATTCATCTACTCTACCCTTTCACATTTTGAAGTGGACCTATTATTTTATGCACTAAATTGGAAGAGTAATTTTTAGCAAGTTGTGTGAAGATTTAATCGTGCAACTCTCATTAAAGCTAATGGAGATTGTGTTGTTAAATCACACCGCACAGAACAGTCCATATTCCCTTAAGTGTCCTTATGTTTTTGTGCAGGGAAGTGGCTGCACTTGTGAGGATGGATAAGTATATATTTCAGCAAGGATCTGTCTGGTAGGCTTAATTTAGTTTTCAGGTCTGAGTCCAACCTCCCTGAGTAACTGGTCTCATACGTGTGATCAAACTAAATTGAGCATTTTTGATTTCAGGAAAAGAATTAGTAAATGAAACTACCACATTTAGTTCAAATTAGCAGTATATTCTTTCTCTGTGACACTAGCCCAAAGAGTAGAAGTATCTGTTTCAATGTGTACAGACTAGTGCCTAGCTATTAAGAGAAATCACTTGAAATTGATATATCTATAGTTATAGATATGATAGGTATAGATATTTCTCCTTTCCAGCAGAAGCACTTCCATGTGCCTGGTGTTGAGTATTTACTTTAAGGCCTTAATTTTAAAGTCTAGCCTAGCCCTAAGACAAAATCAGGCACCTAGAATATGAAGTAAACATGTGATTATTTTACGTATTTTGCAAATAAAGAAATAATCTTGAAAGTGACTGTATAGTTATAGCACAGAACTGTACTGCTGCGGATACCATTTCCGTTAAGATCAACAAGAGATTCCTGTGCTACTTTTTTCATGTCCCCACTAGAAACCACTCATGACCAATCTCTGCCTAAGCTTCTAAGGAATTCTTTTGAGTCTGAAAGGCAAGAGATGCGGGGAGACATGCCTCATCACATTAGCAGAAAACAGCCATGAAAATTAAACCTCAAAGTGCTCTGAAAGGAAAGCTGCCAATGCACCCAGAACAGAGAGATCTTGGTTGAGCATGAGTATTATCCTGCATGCTGAGTGTACTTTTTTGTGTATGCAAGAATTCAGATTATGAGGAGTTTTATAGGAATCCATCTTTATCCCTTTTCCCACCTTTTGGCTGGTGTCAACAGCCTGGTAAGCTCTACCTGAAACACATCTGCTCTCACTCCCATCTCAGGTCACCCTGGATAACACCACAACCACTATCATGCCACTTCCAAAGGAGGGAAATCTCCCACCTTCCCTGCTGCCCAATAAACCATATGGACTGCAATATAAACAGGAAAGGAGCGTAAGGATGATCAAAGGAAACAAAATGCTATCTTACTAGAGAAGGCAAAATCATTTTGTTTTGAGTGCAGTAAAACAAAAGTCAGTGACAGACATCACTGCTCTATATGGCTTAGGTAAGGCTCTGAAGACTTTTTAGCATGCACATTTTCCCCAGGAACAAGTGAGCTACCGAAACACAGTCCACTGCAGGTTCATCTTCTTCCATATCCTTTCTGCAATACGTAGTACCATCCTATGCCTCTAGAAGTATACCCTCTATGCCTACACCTCTGTTTCCCTTGTATTACCTCTTCCATTGAGCTTACTACAATCTTTCCACTTCTTCCTGCCTCTGCACCCTTTCTGCTCCCTCCTGTATTCCAGACATCATGGTGGTTCCCTGTAGTGGTGTCCTACATGCTCTATTTACCTTTGTGCTGCTAGTGAGGGTATGTTAGGATTCATGCAGACATGCTGAACAACCAACTGGTTGCTGCCTAACACATAAGAGCTGAACTACTTCCACACAGCTCTAGTGGCAGGGATGTCCCACCACTAGCACATTGTTGCTCATAGGAATTTGCTGTCCTTGATACTTCTCCCTATTACCCTTTTTATTTTCATTCATTTTTTAGTTGTGCAGCATTTGAAAATAAAAAGCATTAACACCTAAGTCTCCATGTCTTTGGAAATTATGCTAAAAAAGAATATAATGTTATTAAAATATTTATCAGGCATACATTAGGGAGCTGGAAATTACAAGAAAGTTTTTAATTTTTAGAGTTTGATTCAAAGGCAGCTTTCTGACAGGAGCTGTGCAGAGCAAGAAAATTCTGAAAAGCAAGCTGCATCAAGTCACAGAAGGCAGGATACAATACCCCAGAAAAATCTTTCCAACTGTGCATTCTGCAAACATTTGTTCTATGATTTAACATCTTCTCATGTCATACAGCAGCATTAAAGTATGAGTAAAGTACTTTAATGTAAAGTAAGTTACTGTAATGATCAAGCAGATTATTCCATCATAATCTTAATTTACATATTGTCAGTTTCCAGGAGCAGACAAATTTAGAACTGAAGAATCAATGGATCAAGACCTTTATCTTGGGAAGGGATAGAAACCTTGTTCTTGTAAGCAAGAAACCAAAGAGCCACCAAGAATTCTTTTGTAGTGATTAGGAACAAGCCAAGCAGTCTAAGACCATGCTGAAGTATTCTGTGAAGTGTATATTTCCGCTAGATCCATCTTATTTTTGGCTTTGTTGTTCTTTATAAACCCTTTCAATGGGCATAGTTACCAACTACCATTAATTAAAGTTTCACATAAGTTGTAATATGCAACTTTAGCCTTATTTGATTTCATTAAACTTATACTCCTGTGCTGCGATCAGAAATCTGATGAAATAAGAAATAGCCAGAAGGAATCAAAAACGTGAAAGGGTCACAAAAGTCCAGTGTGCTTGGATATCTTAATGATAGGTAACTGAAATTAGCCTAATCACTAAGATTCCCTCTGCCAAAATTCTCTATGACAGAATAAATGGATTTTTTTCTAGCTTTTCATGTTTCCATATTTGGCATCCAGGATGTTCCTTAAGAACAGGATGTAGGATCAGCTGTAGGATCCCTGACACTGTTTTTTCTTTTAATTTACAAAATAATCTCTAATGTATTTTTGTATACTCATTTTCCTTTAAAAAGAATTGAATAACTCCAGAATGCAAGTCATTCATGAGGTCTTCTACAAGCCATTTAATCAGCTTTTTCCAGTTTAATAATAATACAGTTTATGCTGTATGCAAAATCAATTTTACCAGCCTCTGTTTCATGAGTCATTGTTGTCCTCTGCTGTAAATCAACCATTGCAAAGTCTGTAGCTTGTTCATTTCACTGAAATTTATGACCAACTTGTGCAAAAGCAAACATTTTGCTCAGGTTTCAACCTCCTCCACTTTTCAAGCTAAGTAGAATAGTCATTTCTTGAAATGGAAAAGTCTATTAAAAACACCTGACTGCCTATCACCTCTAGTACAGTTCAGTAGGTGCCATTCTTCCTTGTTCACTGATACAAATGAATGTTTCATCATTGCATTTTTAAAGATACGGGAAGAAAACATGAGCTGGTACTAAAATACTCAAGGTAGTCTTCGACTAAAACTAAGAACTGAGACTACAAGCTACTTACCAAGCTGTTTAACTGAGAAGAAGGGCAATTCATATAGACTGTCAATTAATTCAAGTGCAGGAATACAGCCTGCACTGAGCTCACAAAATCATGGCTTCACCCAGGAACCATAATATGCAATGAGAGGTTGATGTCCATGTTGCCATGGATATGATGCTGATATTGAGACTCAAGCAGCTTAATATCAGCACCATGTTGCTGATATTAAGACTCAAGCAGCTTTGATCAAAACTATCTTAGATTTGTCTTTTTCAATCACAAAAGAGATTTACCCACAGACCTAGCAGTATTTTCGTAAAATGTGGGATAGTGGCCAGGGTGCTTTTGATGTGCTACCACTCAACACGATTATATCCTGCTCATGTAAACAAGCCATTTTTTCCATCCTATCTCAGATGCTCCCTCTGTGCCCCACTGGTTTATGTTTTCACCAATAACCAGCACTTACATTTCAGTAGCTCGTGAATTGATTCACTTGTATTTCATGCTAATGTATAAGACATGAAATTCAGTGCTGGTAATCCGAAACAGAAAAATTTAAGGTTTGCTCAATTTGCTCAAAGCTCAATTTGCGCCTTACTTTTATGAGATTTTTGAGTGACCACATTTATCTCAGTTAAACATTTGTAAAAATCCTTTATGTATCCTCATTTCCAAAACACAAATAATACCAAACATCTCTCAGGACTTTACTTAACTTTTTAATGTTCTCTTGAGCTTTGAAGTATATGAGTGTATTGTAGAACAGGATTCAAATCGTATCTGTTCTCTTCTAAGCTTCTTTAAGGTCAGAAAGGTGCCCGCACAGATAGTTGCTTCCTGCTATCATCCTAAATGGTTTTCTGAAAATGCAGAACAGTTTTTCTATTAAAGACAAACCATCTAGTAAAAATATTAACACAAAGATTGTTTTTGCTATGGGAAAAAAAACGGCTTAGCAGGCTGAGGGATACCCCTGGAAAAGCGATATGAGAGGCATCAAATAGATCCAAAGAGCAGACACAGTCTTCTTCTACCTTTTCCTCCTGTTAAATTAAAGAATATCTCAGATTTTACAGGTTCTTGTTTAGCTTATGCTTTTTGAGTCCTTCAAACAAAATATTCTACTCTTGCCTGGACAGCTGGCCCATGATTCAAGACAAATGGAAACTACACAGAGTAATATTGACGTTGGAAAATCATGTTTTCTGAGTGCTCACTTCCAAAGTGTTATTAACTTTCTTTTAAACTAGGTTTCAAGGATTTATTCACATACACCCCTACATAAACCCATATGTAATATCAAATATACAGAATACTTGTTAAAAGACTATTTTGAATGCACAATCAACCACCGCAGATTCAAGACCTGAATTATGGGTCTCCAAAGAAACCAGTTGGCCTCCTTTTGTGAATACATTACAAGACATCTAAATCCAAATGCTTTCTAGGGCTGAAGTTATACTGCATATTCTAACAGCAGATCAAATTCTTGTGAAGATTTTCAGGACATATTGCTTGGGAGCTCTTGCAATGAAATTCCTACAGAAGGGGAAGTTATAGCAGAGCTGGTAATGTTGGCATTACTTCTTAAACCAGTGTCGGTGAAGGTATTGTAGGAGCCACTGACAGTCTGACATGGCATTAAAAAGTGTCAATAATCACTGTTATACTAACCATCCTGTTACTTAAGGCATCTCCATCTCTTAAACATTACTATGTTTAAACTGCCCAATTTCTTAGCTTCATAATAAAGATTTTATTGTTAGTGTAGTCTTTAAATCACGACATTTAACAAAAAAATCATTTTTAAACTTGCTGCCAATGTTTTGCTATATAAATGCATGGCTGTGGCAAAATATTTACTGTGTTTCTTTTTTTGGTTTTAAGAGCTGACAATGTGTTTTAACTTGTATGCTATGATTTCCTGCAAAAACTTACAAATTAAAGTGCCCTGCAGAGAATGGGTTCATAAAAAATCAGAGTCATTTTAGTATACTGTTTTGGAACTCAAAGGGAAGGGATGCTGTGAGACCTGCAGGCTTAGTTAAACTGTAAACAATAGTTTTAAATCATTCAGAATTAGATGGCAACTCAACAGCACAGAAAGGAACAGATGCATGAAAAGCAGTTTGGGAGGGAATCATATTTGGATCCTTACACATTACAGGCAGTAGCATTGCAATTCCTTTTTCTTCTCTATGCACATTTGTATTATGTGCACAATCCTGGTCCCTCCAGGACTGATTCGCTTAAGCCTTGGCAGAAGCCACAGAGCCCACTCTGCCCCTCTGAGCACAAAACACAAACATGCACAGAAGTCATTAGCACCTCAGGACTAGTGGGGAACAAGGGAGGAGAGAGGCTCTTCTGAGGCAGGATGTTTTGCATCCAGATCCTGCTCTCTTGCAAAGAGTTTTTATCACTTTTCCAGAGCCCCTAGCATACCTTATGAGTAACCTTCTAGGCATCCTCATTTATATCCTGCTGGAATGCCTGTGTTTTGCAGCAGATACTTTTTGGCAGAATTTGAGTATGTCAAGAGACATAGACTTTCTCCAGCTATTGCCACCTGCTCTTCTTTAAAACTTCGGGGTGAAAGACCAACCCAGACTCATTTTGGACTTAATATTTACATATTTGCAGTCCACTTTCAAAATCTCATGTTCGTACATCCTTTATATGCATTTCAGATCTGATATCAATCACCTCACTTTTTGCTTTGTTGCTTATCTGAATACCCAAGAGCACTGCGATCAGGAAGGACTGATCATGACCAACAGCAAATACAAATTCCTGACGCTCCAACTTAGCAGCTATCCTTTGTTTATATCTAATGTGCCTGCAGTGATTTTCACTAGCCATATAAATCTCTCATTCTGAATCTTACTAGGCTTACATACTGTGGTAATACATTTCAGCATCTAATTTTATGTTATCATATAAAAGAAACCCTGTTATTATTGTTACACATCTTTCCTTTAATATTTTTACTAGGTAGCATGTTATTCTTTTGCTGTAAGAATTGGTATGCATACATTACCCATCTATTTTCTATACTACATTTATCATGTTCCATACCTTTAACTAATCTCCTCTGCAAGGCAAACAAACCTAATCTTCAATCTCCTAGAGGAGGCACATTTTCCACACCTCTGATTACTTCTTGTCATCTAACTGCTCACCATATTTTGTTTGTAGTTAGCATACACCATGGTTGAAACATCGCATTCTTCTGAAGAGCAGATCTGGACTTCTAGACAGCCCATCTCTAGTGCTGCATAACACTATTTTCTGCATTCTTTTTGAGTCTTACTGCTTCCTGATATGCTATATCTGCTGCTCTAGTTTTATTCCTAGAAGGTCAAAGTTTGGAAACCAACAATGCAGCTTGGTGAGTCCAGGTTTTCCTGTTACTCTTTAATTCTCAATACCCATTTTCATCTGCCATCCAAGCACCTTATTTACTTGTCTGTGTAAGGACTATCTCCAGCACTTGCACAGAATCTGAGGTGAAGATAACTCCTAACTAGAAATTTTGGTACCTCACTGCTGACACTGCCTTTGTTCGAGTCCTATCTCGTCGACCTCACCTCACTGCACGCTTTCTATGCTTCCATTGCCCTGGTTGCTGAACCAGGCTTTGCATGTTCCCATGGACCTGAATCTGGATGTAGCTCTTCTTGTTGTGATCTCTCTGGTGTTATTCTGGTATGAACTACATGATTCAGTATATTGAACTTCTTTCCTCTCAGCTTCACAGGAAATGTTACCTAAAGAGTGTTGGAAATTACTAAGGATGACGGAGTTTTATGTCCATCACAGTCTGTTGAAGTTGAGTCCAAAAGCCCTCTTGAAAGTTATGCTTTAACCAGAACAATTTGATGTTTTAATACAGGGGCAATACAGCCCAAGATTGGCAGGATGGCAGAATACAACAACCCCATCTGTCCTTAAATTCCATTAGTCTCTTACTAATAACCCTTGCAGGCAAAGGAATCAAAGGAGTGCCAATTATGCACACACTTCACTCCCCCAAGTTGCATATTGAAAAGAGGGTGAGTTTAAATTTGTCTTCACGCTCTCTTCTCCCAGCCCAGCCCCTCTAATGAGGATGGTGGACTTCCTTCTTTTCATCCTGAGAATCTCCATTCAAACATAATGCCTATGCAACAGCTGTCAACTCTCCCTCCCTTGCTGAATACGCTCACTCTGTATAAATTGACTATGAGTTTGCTGTGGTCTGGAAGTCTGCAGCTTAACAGAAAGAGATACAGCTTTTTGGAGGTTCATGTACTGTGTTATAGGAAAAGCATCCATCTTTTGCCTTCGCACTTTCCAAATGAATCGTCAAAAGTCAGGCTTCCTAACTGAAGCCATTGCAGTACTCATTTAGATAGGTTTTGCATTTTATGCAGTTTGCATTTGGGATACTGTGTATTTTATAAATCAAATGGCTTTTGTTTTTATGTGTCCATGTCAAGATCAGTGTATACTGGGCATTTATTTAAATACGTGATTCAGGGTTTATTTCTTTGTAGTGTAAGCAAAAATAGTAAAAATATAAGTGAAAATGTATTCATGCATTGGATAATGATATATGCCTCTTGGATTAGACCTATAAAAACCTACAGTGATTTACTGATTTGACCCTCTACTTTCCCTATAACTAAACTTTTGGCTTACCATTTGTACAGGGTTAGACCTCACGGTAAATGGAATATCTGCAAATTTCATTTATAGTTCCTTAATTTGCTTCATCTAATACAGCGAATCTTAAACTGTTATTCATACTCCTGGCTCTCTTATACTTTAATGAAGATTATATGAGGAGATGACATTAAAGGTATGTTTGCCTACTTACTAAGTAGAGGACTTTTGCCAGAGTAATAATGAGTAAAATGCCACTACTTTGCTTTTAGTTCAACTCTTATTAATTATGTATCAATATGGAAAGCAATTTCTCCATAAAATGCTACAGCATTCCCTCTTCCTGCATCTTCACCTGATTTTTTTATGACAGTATATCTGCCTAGAACCTTAGGAAAGAATCTAGCAGAATATTCAGAATCCCAAACATAAGCTGCAGCTTTTAGTTAACTCATAAGAAAGACAATGACATAAAATTGCCTAGTAACTATTTACAAGTAGAATCATATACATCACTAAAAGCACTTTTGGAATAGTGTCTTAAATCCTGTTCAGCAGCATTGTACTTACATAGCACATCAGTTTCTTCATGGACAGATGTCTGCCATTCTCTCACTACTGAGCATGATGTCTGAGTATAATGTTTACATTTCTGTATTATTGGATACCAAACGCATGTCCCTTTCTGTGCTACTCACCTGCTTTGTGAAGAGTTCTTCCAAGCTGAAGAAGAGTTGCAATGCCCAGCCTTAACTTAAGAGTACCCTAATCAGCTCCACTATCACCTATAGCCCTGTACAAATATCAAAATGTTTAGGAATGTTTACAAAGTCAGTTTTCCTGGACTTTATGCTGAGCCTTTCTCTCTTTTCCCCTAAATTCATCTCTGTTAGCAATAACTCAGCTATCTTTTGTGCTCTCTTTGACAAACTCCCATCTAAAGTAGATAGTTAACATTTTTCTTCACAAGCCTTGTAGACTCCAGGCTTTACAAATGCATCCCCTCCTTTCCACTTCTATTTAAATGAAATCTACCGCTGTGAGATTACTCCTAACATCAGTGGAGATACCCCGAATAGCACAACAGTCCAACAAAAGGCGGCCTCCAAACTTAAGGTGACCCTTCTTGGCAGTAAACATTTTGCTACAGTGTGCTTTTGTCCTCATACTGAACCCTCTGGAACAACCTACATAGCTTAAACTTAAAACCATTTCTCTCAAAGGTTTCTCTTAAAGTTAGTCTCTGCTCTTACGCTGGAATATATAAGACACACAAAACTGTTAGACCTTTTTAGCGGCTTTCTCTGCACCATCATATTCAGATGCTGTGAATGTTTAGTAATTCAGAATCTTCTGGGTATTTCAAGGCTCTTCTAAATTATCCTGCTCTATTCTCTGCATATATCTACAAAACAGTATTCAGATAAACCTCTGTCTCTACTCCCTCATCCACTTCCCCAGTACACAAGTTATCATAGGGACTTTATCTACTTGGGCTTAGAAAAACTGGCATTTGTGTTGGCAAACACCAGAGCTGGCAGTTGAGAATCTGACCTTTTCAGCCTGCTTGCCAATGACAATGTGGCCTCCCCCATGCCTATTCCATGAATTCAGCAAGGCTAGAATAGTGGGGCTTGGAGCACTTTGCTTTCCTTGTTTGCTACGCCCGCAACAGCACGCCAGTTTTAATATTTTCTAATTAGTGTGGAATTTCTGTTGAAAACATTACATTTCTATTGAAAACATTACATTAGATTATAGAAGATTTTAGTTTTCCAAGTGATCACCAGCACTTGGAGTTGAAGCTAGCTAATAATACATTTTTATCTTAACTAATATCTATTATGAATGCTTTGCCAAAATATTCTGCTTATTTATAATGATTGTTTTTTTCTGATGGATATTAGGGGAAGCAATAAATTGCAGAATGTTTGGTTTCTGTCATATAAGCAGCAGACTTCTGCCAATCAATCAAAAATTAATTTAATTTCTCCCTTCCTGGTACACAACAAGTGTTCTTCCTTTCCCCTTCCTTTGCTTTTCTTAATCCTTACAACATCTGCCAGTTAAATGAGTATGCCTTTCAGTAGGTAGGGAGAAGATGCAATTCCTGTTGCACACAGATTATATTAAGCATCCAATAAGCACTCCATATAAAAATAGTTGAAAGGAGGAGGAGAAGGTGGAAGAACAAATTATTAGCCGCCTCTTTTTCTGTCACACTGCTGATAAAATCTAGAGAGAAAAATAAGAAAAGAGTCTTTTGGGAAAACTGTAGGATTTTATACTATAGAAAGGTCTCCTTGAAATTGCCATTTATGGCAAAGAGCTTTTGCCCTTTCAAGGAGTAGTTTGGTAGAAAGTTGTATGCACCTGGCTCAATCTGGAAGAACAATTATTATAAAATATACAGCAGGCGAATGCTTCAAAAATATACTGCAACTGTATATATTCCCTATGCTATCCCTATTTCACTTGGAAATTTGTAACACCTTTTAAAAGACAAATTGGTTTTCAAAGAGTGCTTGAATTTTCCTCTTGGTGTTTTACTCAGGAACAAGATTGTGCCCTCAGGCGACTCCAGCAGACAGCTGTTGGTAAAAGCCATTGTATCAAATGCTGTCATTTCTCTTTCCAAGCCCTCTATAAACCTATCCAGACAAATGCCATCAGGTCTTCTTTCATGGTTTGTCTTTAGAAGCTGAAGTTGCTTTTACTTTTTTCAAGGCTGAGTACATGAAATTCCCAAATGATCTCCACTGGTACTTCGTTGATTAAAAAAAAGAAAATAAGAGTAGCCCTATCAAAATATAAGGCATCAACGCAGATTCAGATTTAATTCTACAGAAGTCAATCTGTCCAGTCTCAAATTTAAGGTTTTGTAGTTTGTCGTAGTAAATTAAAATGCCATGGTCCTCACTGTGCAAGTAAAAACCAACCTACACTCTGGGGCCTAACATGTGATGGCCCCAGTAGATCATCCTCACTGTGAGATGAATTCCCTTTATTGATCCCCAAACCTGAAATCTGCTGATGAACACTGAATACAGTTCTGAGACTATATCTATGCACAGGTGCAGTGTTTGTGTAGCTGCCTGTACCTACAGTAGGACATGAATCTACTTATTTTTGGAGACTAACAGACTTGTTTTTCTTTACGAGTCTTGGGTTCACTAGTATATCTCAGTTTAAATGATAAATTTCGATAAATTTAAAAGATAAAATTGAAATAATTAGGAACACAAAACATGGTATGATGAGGCAAACCAGCATGTCATCTGGGAAAGGGAGGCACAGCTGCCCAATTTGCAGCAGCTTGCTTGCAGCTTGAATGGTCCATTAATTTATATGGCCTGATTGTCCTCTACCCATGAAGCAGAGCAAGATGAGCTTTCAAGGAAACAAAGTCATTACCCAATTTGTGTATCTAAAGCTGCAGTCTCCCAGTCAAGACGGATATCTCTTCATGCTTTCATCAGCCTCAGCAGAGTTGGTTGGAGGCTGCAGGCAAAGTGAGCAGCAGGCAAAGGCCGTGAAGTGCCTGCTTGCCTGCGCTGGGGCTGGCAAGTGTTAGCTGATCTGGCTCAATGGCTGACCTCCACCTCCCACCACCCGCTGCTGCTGAGAGAAAGGTTGGGAGCAAACAGAGCAAACCCAGCTCAGGCAGCAGCAGAAGCAGAAGCTCCCATCATTTAGGTGATCTCCTCTGACTCTCGCCCTTTCCCTTCACCATGGCAATGTCCTTGCAAGGGTGCTCACTCCCTTTACCTTCCCAGAGGGAGAAAGGGAGTTGCAAGCTCCAAGGCTAGAAATCAGTGACTAACTAGGGAAGGGAGGATTTGGGGATAAAAGTGTTATACTCCAAGTACCAGAGAAGGGGATCTCAGTTGGGTGCTTCACTGGAGGAAAAGAAAAATCAAGAGGTCCCATTCACATCTTCCAGAACCTTCACTGGTTCCTCCCCAGCTGAAAGTCCTCTGATCCTTTGCGGGGCCCACCATGAATCCTAGAAGTTTCCCTTATGTCTTCCAGCCCTCCTCACTCATCTTCACCCTTTTCCCAGGCTCTTCAAGGCCCGCTCACAAACACTTTTTTCCTATCCAAATCCCTTCTGCTGTCACTGTAAAACTGAATTTTGCCTTTGAAAAATTGCTAACTGCAATTTTTTATCTGTACTAAGTGTATGTATCTATACAGGCACCCAGGTGTTTGCAAGGTTAGGGGCTCCGAATTTATTTAAAACGTTTTTGACAAATAATTACTACTCCATTCAGGAAACTTATGAGCAGCTGAAGATAACACACAGATGATATTTTAAAAAATAGTTTCCTGAATACATTGTTGAAAAAAATATCTACCAGTTTGACTCAGAATCAACACACTACAAGTTCTATTTCTCAAATATTTTTCTATTATCTATTATTATTATTATTATTATCTTTCATTAATGCCAATTATATTACAGTGCTGTATTTTGCTTAAATATTTCATATGCTGAATAACTCAAATGCTATATAAAAATCCATGCTAAGGCAGGAAAAATTCCTTTTTAACATGCACAGCTTCACCAACTGGCAGTCAAGTATGAGTTGGAGAGTTTGGAAAGATCCCCAAGCGATTTTTCTCTCATCCAAGTTTCTAAGTAAATTTATCTTTCATTCTTGTTGTTGTTGCTGCTGCTGCTCAGATTTATTTATATATCTTTGAAAAATAGGAATTTCTAATGAATGCATAGTCAGTCTCTTAAATCATGGCACTGAGGCAATAACAGATAAGAATGACTTCTTCTTAATCAAGCTAATTAAAAGACCAAGTTAAAGATGGGAATCTCCAAATGAAAAGGAAAACGATTTTCATTATGATGATTTTTCTGTGCTCTTATGTTTGCATATACCCTGTAGAGTCTCACCATCATTTGAAGATGATCTACTTAAAGAAAAAGGTCATCTCCCTTCTTCCCGTTATACAAGTGCCTGCCAAGCATCATAAAGCTTTTCTTACCATCGACAAAATTTCCTAGGACTGGTACTTATTTAAGGCCTCAGAGAATGCAGTACAGTACTGTGGGGAATCAATTATCAGCTGCATTTTAGTTTATAACTGTTTTTGACTGCCTTTTTTTTTTCTTTTTTTCTTTTTTTTTTTTTGGTGCCTGTCTTTATCTAGTCTGAACCACAAAGTTTCTGGGGTTACTTAGAAGTCAAATGCTAATTTTTAGATTAAACATATGCAGATTTGCAAGATTTCCAATCATTTTAATTTTTGTGCTTCATAAATAGGATTCACGAGTAACCCAGCACCTACATTTTATTTCCTTAACATGTTAAATTTGCTTTAGCTTATTTCATGTAGAATCAGGTTTAGGGGCCATATTTTTAACAACAGCTAGCCAGAAAAGCTTGTGGCAATCATCTTGTTGCTCCATTGTACTAAATTGTTTTTTTTCTCAGTTTGCTCAGTTTGGAAGCAATAAATCCTAAACAAAGTAATCTACCAGTTCCCTGATGTGGAGCACAAGAAATTTTCCATTGAGAGTTCACAGACAGCAAGTTCACATCCGTTTGCCTTATCCTAATGCAACATAAAGCTAACATGGTCTTGTAAAGGGAGACACGTATCCATCTCTGGATATCAAGTAGTCTCTATGGGCAGCCGGAATATACTGTGTAAAATGGGAAATCTGGTAAGAGCGTTTCTATTTCGTATTGCAGGCAGTAAAATCAAATATGTTATGAAATATTGAACAGCAATCCTCAATCAATACCCCAAATCAATAGAGAAAAATCTAGATTGTCTTACTTAAGCAATTCCCATCTATTTCAATTCTCACATAAAAAGCCCTATGATTCAATTTTTTCGCCATACAGAAGTTGTTTCACGACTGTGTCAGCACTAAGTAGCCACTTCCATCAATGATTTTAAAAGTAACATTATTATTGTATTAATAAAAGTAAATGGGCTGGATCCCTCATCTTTTATATAATATGCCTGTCAAGACATGACTACTTACTATATTACTTACATTGTAAAGAAATACATTGCCTTATATTTTGACAAGGTTATCTGTTCTTTAAGTAACACAAGTAGTAAATTAGTATTAACGGTATATTAGTGTTGCTGGTGTTAGTGAATAGGTAGCAAAATATGCAGTTAAGCACTGCAAATAAACTCGTATAAGTCCTGATAAATGTGCTACAATCACTGCTTCAGAGCTGCTTTCAGAGATGTGTGTTGGTCTTCCTGTTCATATTTTGAAGAAAATCCTATGACTAGTTGTGCGGGTGTTGTAAGGTTCAATTTCTACCTACTTTACCCACATAGGAGTGGGTAATTCACTGTAATTCAAAATAAACATATGAGCAGAACTGAGGCCAAGCTTTATTTCCAGGGAACAGCACTGTACTCACAGAAAAAATAATATAAACCTAATTCAAATTATTTATTCCATGTTATATGCAGATGTCTCTTCTTAGTCACAGCTGCTCATGGTGTTTTCTCTCTATTTGCAGTTGGATTTAAATTATATTGTCTTCATTTTCGGTGTTCGGTATCAACTGTGGGCATAAATGTCTCCAGGAGAATTTAGACAGGATTTGTCAACCAACTGGGAGTTCTCTTCCTCAGTGATTTTCAGGCTGACACTTTTTCACTCTGGAGATCATGCAAAGAGTTGCTGGACTCAAAAACTGGGCTTGCTAAGCCACACTGAAGAAAAGCTTTATGTTCTGAAGCACATGTATTTGAGAAATCCAGTCTAAGGTGTGTAATTTTCAGATGAGCTGCATGGTGATAGTGGCAATAAATCCAGTGCTTGAAGTTAAAACCTTATAAAAACCCACATCAAATGAATTATTTAAAAGTATTCCATAATTGCTCACACTATTTGATAAGGCCTCTGTCAATCAGATATCATTTCACTGTGAGTCTTTCTTTTGCAGAGAAAGACTGAGAAGATTACAGCGAGGCAACTCTGGTTTCTTGTTGGAACTTTTATTTCTCTCTCCCTTTCAATCAAGCAATAAATGTGAGAATGATAGAGGGACAATGAGACTTCCTGCACACGGTGTGAGCGAGACATGGCCAAAGAGTGAAATGACTTTAAATTATGTGTTTTTGGCATGCCTGTGAAATATATCCTCTGTAAACAGCACAATCACTTTCCTCATCAAGGGCCAAGACCTACGTGCTTGCACATAAGGCCCTCGAGCAAAAGGAGGTGTCGATGAAGCAGGTTTAATTAGCAACAGTCCAGCTGCTTCTTGCATGCCTTTATAGTTATCACAGGCCACTCACCACTGTTGGTTGGTTCTGAATTTTGCCAGTGTTAGATGCATCAGTGCAGCCTTTCCCTCGTCTCCCACTCTCTCAGAGCTCATCAGCCTTACTTTGCATCTGCTCAGTGACCTGGGCCAAGAGCCCTAAAATGCTGCCTCAGAATTCAAGCAAGGAGCTTAGTAAACATCTCTAGCCTTTGGACACAACAGTAAAGCTCATCCGTGCAGGAGCAAGAGCTTCCCCCAAGGCCAACTGGATAGGATCAGCCAACCTCTCCTCCCAAATGCCCTCCACCTCTTGCTGCTGTGTCGGCATGCTTTGGGGCTGGCTCACTTTAGTGCACATGCTTTTTTTCATGCCTCACATCCCCTCCACTCCTTCTTCAGCTGCAGAGGGAAAGACTGTCTGCAAAGACAACCTCAAAAGGGCTCTTTTCTCTAGGTTGCCTGTCTAACAGTGTTGGATAATTTGGCTTGCAATGCAAGACCAGCGGTCTGGAAGCCTGGCATTGAAAAACAGTATTTCATACAGGTCTGGTTACCACTGTTTTACAGGGGAAGCATCAGATTGTGATGATTATACTACGAAAATGCAGTTATTCTGCCAAACTGAGTAGAATTAGTCCACATTTATGTCTTTGTAAAACTGATAGAATATATATCCTTACATATATATTCTTATATATATTCTATTTTATATATCTCCTGAACACTTTTTAAGAGCAGTAATCACCCAGAATGCGGAGGGCTTCATCAAGGAATCTCACCTCTCTTGCCTCAGTGACACTGGTGCTAGGCACGTTCTTACACAGGAGAATCTCAGTTTTATGTTCACTCAATCAAGATCCCTAACCCCTACCACTGCTAGCCTGTCATTAACGGGGAAAAAAATCACTTTTGCTGTTTCTAAAACTCTTCCATTGGTGTTGAGACAAGGAGAAAGGCTGCCTAGAAAAGCAGGGATATTTAAGGGGGAGATATTTTTAAATGCCAATACACAGCTGGATGTTTCTTGGGAACTTTAATGTGGTAATTCATATGTTCAGCATAAGACAAAGGCCATGTTCTGTCAAGTTTATGTGCACATGCAGTTCTGTACATCTTCTAATGACATGTCTTATTGTACTTTAAAAGATATAACTGTGTGTCTTTCACAGCAAAACAAAATCTGCTGGCCTCCAGCTGAGTGAATGTGTGCTGCTACAATTTTATACTTGAGAAGCAAAAGACTGTAAGATATGTTCCTCTGCGTAGTCTCACAGTATGCTTACCACTCAGACCTACCAAAGCTCAAAGAATGAACAAAGTAAAATCCTTCACATAGAAAGGATTCCTCAACTCATTTTGTACATTATTTAAGTAGAAACCTTTATAATATTATTAATTTTAAGAATGATGCCCATTAAGGATGGCTCAGCAATTAAAATATTTGCAAGGACTGTAGCACTGGGTCTGTGAGGTTCTCTGTCTGCAGGATGCCACCGTGCTCAGCAAACTCTCTACTGAAAAGAAAGCTTGCAGGATTTATGGAAAAGATATTTATCTCATCACATTTAAGGAGTGTTTGACAGTTTTGGAGCTGGCATTTTCCTTTTAGAGTTTTTTACCACTGTCTCTAAATCTGTTCTAAATCTAAGACCTTGAAGGTCTTGTGTTTCTTTTATGTTCACTATTTTTGCACCTATTTTGCAGATGATAAAAAGTATACTTGACAGAGAATTTGTGTCTTTTTTAGTAAGCTCACGTCACAACTTAGAAATGAAATTAAAAATTGAGATGCAGAGCAGCACATCAGGAAGGTGACAGAAAATTCAAGAATCATTTTTAGAAGACAATTTTGAGTATTTTCATCTAAGCTGGAGATCTAGAATTTATTTCAAAAATAAGGCATATCTCTTTCAGAGTTGTGACAGCTTCTACCCTCAGTAATGTAGGCTGCCAACATTTTTATTATTATTTAACCTCTATAACAAGTCACTGCGGAATCTGATCTCCTCCCCACATATAGGAGAGCTTTTAGAGAAACTTCAGTAGGAATGGAATTTTCCCAAACACCAGAAATCTCTTTTATCTTAAACAGTGAAGAAAGTCCATACTGGCATCTATAGTTACATCTGTATCACCACGGAAAGATAACATAATGGTTAATTTTGATGAATGTGAACTGTAAGCCAAGGACTGGAGCCTTAACTACAGCAGACATCAAGCATTTACCAAAAGATGATTCTTTCCCCAAGGATCTTTCTGTTTTCAGTTAGGTGAGGGTCAGGTCTGTGGCAGAGGAATATCATGACATATTATTATTCAGTATGATAGATGATGGTCATATTACTTGTATTTTTCTAAAAATTAACAAGCATCATATGGATTTTCTTGAAATTACTCACTGGAGAATAATTTTGTGAGAATAAGCTCTGAAAATAATTCTTGGCTTTCAGATTCCTTTGTTGATAGTTTTCTACTTTAGTTTCATAATTAGTATTTTAGAACACCCTGATCATGAGCCTTTTATGCTTTTTTCTTGAATAAGCATTACTCTTGGACTGAAATGCACCTGTAGCTTGACCACTCTCTGTGGCTATTCTGAAACATTTCCTTTGTATTCACTGTTATTGCAGACACAATTCTAATTCCTCCTTTTCTACATCCACTGCATGAGAAAGGGCAGAAGAGTTTTGTATAGCCAGGTAGAATTTAAAAGCAATTTTTTTCAAAGTATTTAGGAATTTAAATTAACTTTTTTTGTATTACTCTAGCAACTAGAAACCTTAGTAAAAGCCCAGAATCTCTTTGCTGTATACACTGTATGAATACAGACCACAAAAAAAAAATGCTCCTATGAAGAACTGAATTATGTCTGAAGACAGATTATGACATGAAAATGAGGATATGATCCATGTAGATCCTCCTGGAACTTTCATGAGACCTTTGAGGACTCCCTTGTCCAACTAGTATCCCCTGCTTTACATCTGTGCAAGGCAGATTCCACGGTCCCTGTGGAAATGTGGTGTGTGCATGTTCATTGCCAGGGTCACCTAGGCCCTATGTGGTCTTCATATAGTCGAAGCTGCAGAAGCTGCGATCTTGCAGCTGATTTTTTGACTCTCCTGAAATTTTCTCCAAGCAGAAGCAGCTGGAAGCAGAAGCAGGATACAAGACAGCCAGAAGACAAACTGCTTAGTGCCCCCCCCCAGCATCCTTGCTTATTCCCATCATACTGCCTTGCCTAAGATGCAGAGGGGAACCAGCCAGCAGGTCCAAGATGTGCAAAGTTCAGCAATGACATCTGGAACATCAGAGCTGCTCCTTTAAATCCTCCTTCATTGAAGTGTGTAGGCAAAATGGAAAACAGAAATGGCTGCAAAATACATCTTTATGGTCTTCTCAGAAACCAAGACATGTGCAGCCAATACATTTTTTTAGATTTAGCTTCGGTTTTGGGCTGCATATTCCAATCAGGTATACATTAAAATGGAAATTAATTAGTCAGTGTTTAAAAAAAAATCTAAACAGAAGCAGCGAAGTACATCCGCATACTGATGAGAGAGTATCTTAAGTCTTTGTAGCCAGAGGCAGGATTTAGAAAAGCAATGTTAAGAATTTCCAGATGAGAGTCTGCCAGGCAGTTGGCCTGGGAGGAGAAGAGTCCGGGGGGGAATATCTCAGTCTTGCATTTGACTGAACAAGCACCTGATTGAAAAACCAGTAGGGAACATCACCAGCAGAGCTTAGTGAGAGACAGACAGCAGTCTGGCAACAGTGATTATCTTCTGCATCTCAAGACAAGGATGTATGGAAAAGTAATTAGAAGAAAAGAAGCACCAAGTAGTAGTGATTGGATCAGTACATCAGGAATGTAAAGAAGCACCTAATGATTCTGGGGAAATATCAAGCAAAATGCAAAATGTTGTATTCATTTTAGGAGATTTTCAGACATTTTTGTTTGCTTTATTCCTTCTTTTGATTGAAGAGAGATTTGCTCTACCTCTTCATTAATGCCTCATCGTGGTTTTTCTGCAGAGGTCACCAAAAATGCATGAGAACAACTCCTGGTCCCTAACAATCAGGGAAATAAATGAAATTTAAACAGATATTTTATTTCATGCAGCAGGCACAGTATTTCTTTATGGTCAGAAGTCATCTTTAAATAGCATTAAAGCAATACTAATGTTGTTTTGGATTTCTAAACCAAATATTCTAGGAATTTAGTGCTGAGTGCATGGGATGTGATCAAACACTGTTAAAGTTGAGTGTTAATTTGGACTGGCTGAAGAAAGGACCACAGCTAGAAGTTTGAAACATATTCACAAAATAAGACCAAAAGCAATATTAGAAATAGAACCTGGATAAGCTAAGAGGTTTCCATGAGCATTACTCTAAAAATCTGTACATAACTCGAAGAATAATAGTTTCTGCAGAATGCTTTCTGTTGCACAGGTGGATCTAGACGTGGAATAGTCCTCTATGCAACATAAAGGTAGCTCAAAAAACTATGGGCGAGTTTTTTCATTTTAGATGACAGAAATCATTGACCCGCTTAGGAGCATCATGTGCAGTCCTGAGTTTGGGACTGAGAACTAGCATGGCCAAGGGGAAAATTTGCTGCTGATCTCCACAGCTTTTCAAGCATCATCCAATCTTCTAAGCTTTGCTCATGTGAGCATCACGCAAACAAAGATTTAACTAGACATAATACAAGCTCCTGGGGAACACATTAGCACATTTGAAAAGTAGTATATTTGAAAAGCATTCTCTAGGAAATCTCACCCACATTTTCTTCACTGCTTTTATAGTGCCTCTCTCAACAAAAACTGATCACCATGGCCAATAATCCGTAAAACTTAACCCATTACTTGAGCTATGTATCACCATCAGGCAGAACCATGTGATGTAGTTTGAAGCCTTAGAGCTTGACTGCAAATCAGTATCAGATGTTAAGATATTTTATTTTTGTTTCTCAGAGCACTATGGAGACAAAGAGAATGATTTATGCTACCAGCTTTAACATTTATGAAAAATAGATAAAAGTTACAGAAGACAGACTAGATATAGACACAAATAAGTCTAATAGCACTGTAGATCTAATTCCAGACTTCATGCTGCCACAATGACTAGTTTATTGAAAAGTATTTCTGTATCACTAGTGCACTTTTTGTGATAACAGGGGTGTTTTAAAAAAAGTGAGTGAGCACAGAGGGGAACGCTTGCAGAACTTTTTTTTGTTATGATTATTTAGTGTACATTTAAAAAAAGTCAAATGAATGTCTGCTGAAGAGGTAGAAATCAAGCAAACAGAGAATGTTGGAAGTGCTCCTAGACTGGGACTGCTCTGTGCCTGAGCAAAACTCATCCTGCCCTCATTAATTTAAAAGTCTTTGCTCATGTTCAGCATCTGGCTTGAATGTACTGGGCTTCATCGAAAAATACAGACACAGTCTGTTTACTGTTTCTGTTTACTTCTACACCTGGTTAGGTTTAAATGGAAGAGAAAACACTAACACACAGCTAATCCTCAACTGCGGATATCCTGTAAGGGTGTCACACCCATTGAAAAATATGTAGCCATGGGACTAAGAAGCTCATTGCTACCTCACATTCTGTGATTTTAGTATTTTACTTTGGTTATTTTGAGTCTCATTTTGCTTAGCAGAGAGATGAGACTTACTTCTCTCATCTCACTTACTTACCACTTTGAGAACTGTAATGAAAAACACTACAGAAGTGTAATGTGTCTTCTGGTGGCGTTTGATAAGTTTTAGTGATGTCCTGTCTATTCAAAAGCTCAGTGTATCTGTAATGCAGTGACTGACAGAGCATCACAGGGGACACTGGCAATAAAAAAGTAGCCATCTTAAAAATAGTGTCTTATCCTGTTTCCAGTGAAGTCAGTGGGAGCTTTCCCAGTAATTTCAGAGGAAGCATGTTCATTCCCATAATCTCCTTTGAGAATTGCAAGTGAAGGAAAAAACATGTAGGATCCAAAAACTGAAGTGCTCTTAGAACAGCATTCGGTTTTGTAGCAGCACCAGTGCTGGAGATTGGCTTTGTTCTTTTACTCAAAATGATAAATAAATAAAAAATAGCCCCCTTAGGCTTTAAGTAGCAGTCACACTCATTTCTACACGTACTAGCAAGGTCTTATCATACATTTCTAACAGGATTCCTCACGTGGCATAGATTCTGTTTGAAAGAGCTATTATTTTCCAATGTTGGAGCTGTCTTATTTAACTAATTCTTGTTCACAGAGTGCCCATTACCTCGCTCCCATAAAGCCAGACTAGTCATGCTTTCCCCCAGAGAAATAATGTGCAGGGTCTCGGGTAGGAAAATTGTGCCCTTACATCTCAGGGTTGGAGCATATTTCTGCAGGCTTAAGCCCCGTTTCTTTGCCCTCTCCATGCAAGCAGTTAGGACTACCAGGAGAGGAGAGATGAGTCAGCTGAAAGAGACCTTGAAGGATGCAGCAAAAGGCCATCAAAGACGCCCTTCCCTGCCGAGAAGGACCACCACAAAACCTGCTAACAGAAGCCCTCTGGCCGTGCTTCAGTAAAGCTGGAGTGGTGCTGAGAGTCCTAGGAACCTTTCACTTCTGCCTGACCTTCACCTCTCACTACAGCAGCAGATGACTTTGCCCTATGAGCAGGAAAGGAGGAAATGCTCTGGCCACATGGAAATTTCAGGATATTGACCTACTAAGGTGGAAAAAAAAAGTCAAAGTTGTAAAAACATACTCCCTTGTTTTCCATACCAGGAAAAGTAATGGATTTCTTTCATGTCCTTTTTGATACCTTAAGTGGCAGCTTCTGATGCCCGGAGCTGGTTGGTATTGCCCTGCTCTGAGGATCATGTTGGCCCCAGCGGAGGGTAGTTGCTCTCTGCATCCTAACATGAGCTTGTGCTGCTCCTCCACACAGCACGACCAAGGGCCTGGCAACAAGGGACAGACTCTGCTCTTTCCTCCCTACGTAGGTCAAGTGTAAATAACTCATTTGTCTTAATTTCGTCAATATTTTATGCCTTCAAGATCTCTCATTTCTGTGTGATTTAAATGCCTGGCTAGTAATAAATACTCTTCCTCTTTTAAAAAAGCTACAAAATTTGGAAAACATTTAATAATCAGCCCAGATGCTGGGTTCACTGACATCATTATAAAAATGACTGAAATGCATTTGAGGCACCAGTTGCCTCACAGGTCCTTCCACAGTGACTTGATCCAATTAATTCAAGCTCCCAAGCATCTTGGGGTGCTTCACATCACTGTGTGCCCCAGTGCTGCTCCAGAGCTCATGGCCTCCTCGCAGCACGCTGCCCATTAGCTCACACTGGTTTTGCAGAAGTAAAAGCAGAAGCTCAGGGAAGAACGTCCTGCACCCCGAGGAGGGCACTCTTCAGGACACCAGCAGGCAAAGGCACCTGTGCCACAGCTGTAAGAAGTGACAGTGCCCAAGAGATCTTGTGTTTTTCAGACTCTTCCATTTTCTTCTATTTCTTTAAAGACTCCTCACTCCATAATTCCTAGCTAGTGGAGAACTGAACTCACTGATCACTGGGAAAAACTCCAGTTTGTCTTAAAAAGCTCCACATTTAAAGGGTGTAGGGTGGACTTTGGCGATTGCATATGCAGGATTGGCTGCCACCACCCCCTGGCCAGCACCCAGAGCATGATGAGCCTTCCCAAGCCATTGAAGATGCTGGCAACCTCCCAGGCTGTGCTGTCTTACCTCCTGTGTGACCCACACTGCTGTCCACAGGAACACCTGCCCCACTGCTGATTTCTTTGCTCCTTATCCCAGCTCAGGACTGACCCAGGCAAGGAGCTGGTGTAGGTACCTTGTCTTCATGCCAGAACCCATCCCTGAGCAGAAGGGTGCCTGGAACATTTCCTCCCATTTGGCTGCCTGTGGCACAGTTAGACATTTCTAAAATGACAAGATTGAGATGATTTGGGGCTAGTTTTAAAGGTTTTGAGCTCTTAATTATTTTTTTTTTCAAAGTCTTTTAGAGGTACATATATGTGACTTTGTGGCATGTACAGAGAAAAAAAAAATCACTATAGACAAGAGACTAAGCTCCTCCTGGTTTCTGAAAAAAAAAAAATCCTAAATCCAAAATGATGAATGAATTGCTTGCCTTGATTTCCTTCCCTGGGCTTCTATCATTTTTTTCCTTTTCTTTATAGCATTATTGAAGGAAGGTGTAGGAAGAAACCTGGTATCTTTGAGGAATATATTTAAAATTCTACAATCCAGTGGTTGCAGTAGAACAAAGAGAATTCTCTTTGTTTTCTGCCTTATTTCAATTCCTGAAATATAGGGAGGGTCCTCAAACCAAGCAACAACACAGCAAATCTTTTTTTTCTTTTTCTCTGTTTTTTGTATTTAGAATAAAGGGAAAATGCTGATTGCAGCACATGGAAAGACAAGATAGTCTAACTTTTCCAATGTAGCAAGCATGCAATTAAATGAAATAAACTGAGGATATGGGTCACTATGTTCTGCCCAATACTGTGGCGATCAGGAATAAATATACTTTAAAAATTCCATTTGTACTCAGCAGACAAATGCATCTACTTCTACGCAAAAACTTTTCAAGTCAGAATTTCCTAGTAATGGCAGTTCTAACTGGAGAAAAAATGCCTTTTGTGTGTGAATGAAACAGAACTAGACAAACAGATGAAAAAATCAGAATTCTAAAACTTGGGCCAACTTTAAAATTAAAATTATTGCTCTCAAGGAAAAAAGGTTGCTTGGCATTTTATATCATCTTTGGCCATTGTCCATGGAAAAAAAGTATACCCACTACAGCTGAATGGCTTGTATGACAGAGATGGCTATAGAGTTTAATGACTTATCTAAACTCAGGCAGCCTGTTAAATGGAATTATTTCAACACACACCATCTGCCAGGAGTCCAGTCCCGAAAAAGGGAACATACCTGCTTACACTGGCCCATTTGGAAGGCAAATGGACATTAGCAAGCCTTTTAACCTGGATAAAAAAAAAAAAAAAGTGGTCAAAACACAGATTCCTTGAGAGAATGGTACTTTAGGGTCCTTTTGGTTGAAAGCAAACAAAAGGAGGTATTTTTTCATCTGAGATGTACTTCAATTGTAAACCTTTCCTCTTTTTATTCAGAAACAATGAATTTTACTCTCAGAGTGAGATTAGATTTTAGGTAATCAGCCTTCAAGACACAGAATTTCTGGAGCAGTTGGTGAATGAAACTCAGTTTGTTGGCAATCCAGGACAACCCAAAACACTGATGTTACAGAATGGCCTTTTGACATAAGCCAAAAGTGCCCTGAAATTAGAGCCTTTCCATATCTTCCCAGACAGGAGAGCTGTCTGCCTTATGCTGCTTCATTAACACCTTCTGGCTGTGACAAGTAGGGTAGGAGTCTCTGGTTCCCTGACTGTTTTAAGCAATGTTTGCAATTGTGAAGTTTATTCTGAATGACACTAAATGTTGCATGATACAAATGGAAGCCAAATATGACAGGAAGGTTTGTTTAGGTCCAAAATGTCAACTTAATTAGACCATCCATCTGAAGAAACTGTGTGTAGTGCTACCAAGGTTCCTCACAGGGTATATTTCCTCCTCAGTCACAAATTTTACCTACTTGAGAAATTTAAATATAAAAATTGTCATCTACTTTTAGTTTCTAAATTATGCAAGTTAAAAAACACACACACACACAAAGCATTCTGGTTTTTGCCTGTCTCTATATTCTTGAGTTTTTATATAGTTGTTGCACAATCTTGAGTAATACTTTGTGTATTTTCATCCACTGTGCAGCTGCTAAAGCATGTTTGTAAGTAATGACTGTGCAAATTATAAGGTGGTACCTAACTGGAAAGCACTGCACAAAATGTTCCCTTTTAACATACTTTGATTTTTAACTAGGAAACTTTCAGTCCTACTAAATCACAGGAAGAAAAAGGGGGTTGTGTTCGTTTATAAATTCAGCTTCAGTTTCAAAGACAACAGAGTTAAGAATAATCATAATAAAATCTGTTATACATAAATGCATCAGCAATTTTTGTATAAAGCAGTACACTATGCAGTATTTTTAAGTCAGTGGAATGTATAAGTTAATAAACAATAAACAGTAAACATTGAGAGATATTGTCACAGCTTTTAATCTCTTTTCATGAGGAAAAATAACTTATTTGTATTGTATTTCAGGTAACATTTACTCACTTCTGTGGATAGATGTCAGAGAAGATGTGATAGAGCATGTCACCAGTGTCTGTAACTGTACTCACCTTCATAAACAAAAAAGATTAGCATAAGTAGGATTCTCCAGAGAATCTTACCAACTAGTGTTCAAAATGAGAATCCTATGAAAGACAATCATTAAAATTCAGATTCCAAAAATAAAACAACAACAAAAGCCTTAGAAAAAAAATGTCCGTTAAGATTATTCATAAAGTATTCCATACCTTAAAATCATGAAGGCATTTGAGCTTTCCTAATATACGTAAATGTCTACTGCCTAACAGAAAAATGGTGCTAACATTTACACAGATATCCTAGGAACACCTTTGACACTCATCCCTTTATTCTCTGTGTTACATAAAAATGCCTTCTGTGTTACATAAAAATGAAAGAATGAAGCTGGGGAACAGTGAAGTCATTTCAGAGATGGATTCTGCCATCTGAAACCAACCAGGTTACTGGTTTTGTATTATAAATGACAGCTTTTAATTATACACAAAATGTCATTACCATGTCTTATTCACTCTTCACCTACCATGCAAGTTAATTAACAAATGAAGCTAAGTTTCTACATACTCCTTTCTCTAAACAAAATTGAACTGTTGAGCTGTTATAGCTGTGAGCTGTTATAGCTGTGTAAATCTGGATCAACTCCACTGAAGTTAACTACATTATTTCAGAATCACACTGATGTAATTGGGGGGAATTAAAAAAGGCCTCACATGATGCAATTATTCAATGAATTTTCTAGCAAGTTAAAAAGTGTGGTAAAAGAAGCAGAGATCATGCAGGCATATTGAGCAGGGTCCTGCAAATGAGATGGAAATGCTAAGAGAGCAAGGGAGCAAAATTAATTCATGGGCTAGATTTTGTAGCTCAGCACAGCTCTTGTCTGCACAATGGCCTTCTTATCCCAGTGCCCAAGAGCTGGCCCTAACAGCATCATGCTGGAGACATGGGGATCTCATCATCCAGGATCCCAAGGAAGCTCTGCCCATGGCAGCAGAACAGGTAAAAGGAATTACAAAACAGAAATGCCTCTGCCCCATTTCTTATAATTTATATATGTTTGGTTGTGATTTCAGCCTCTTTTGGGGATTACGTGCCTGCCTTCAGGCTGCCTTGCCTTAGAGGGAGAGCTGCTGTAAGCACAGAGGCAGCAGCAGAACCAGGCAAACAGAGCAAACATCTCCGCATTGCCTGTTTTTCTTTCTTTCCCTTCCCCACCTCCCAAACATGCATCTCCCCTAGCATCTGCTGCTCTTGCTTTTCATGATTTCTAGTAAGTATTTTTTGGAAACAAACTCATTTTTTCTAATATATTTCTAGAATTGCACCCACCACTGTTTAATGCAACCCAAAGGAATGGTGCATGGGTCCTGTGGAAAATAGCACGAGACCCCGTAGCTAACAATAAAACTTTTGCTTTATTGTTAATCATATGCAGGAAGTGGCAAAATAAAGAGCAGAGTTCTGACACAAAAGTTAACTCTTGAACAGTGTTGTAGGCTGTTTCTAAACTAATTTCATTGTTAAGGGCAAATTAAATGTGTCAAGCATTCAGACATTTTTTTCCTGACTGCCAGTCCTTTATGCCAGCAGTCACATCACCTTTCCTTGCCTCTTGCTGCTAATGCCATTTGTGCTTTTCAAACCCCTCTGCCTTTAATGCCAATACAGATGAACTGGATTGGAGTGTAATAACCAGACCCATCAGGGACCAAATATTGAGAAGGTGACATTTTCAGAGGGAAACCACATTTTTGAGAGTACATATTGCTTTTAATTAGACAGTTCCTACCTCCTGAGCTCATAGCTTTTGAGCTTTTCTGTAGCATATACACATGCATATCCCAGAAAATCTCTCCAACTCTTTTATGTCTCCAGTGTGACATGCAAAGGGTATCCAGAGTTACTGGTAACTCACAATCTAAAGTAATCATCAGATAAGCAGTCATTGCCACAGGAAAGTAACTAAGTCGTCTGTCACTTTTTCTGACTCACTTGTTCCCTGACACAGCACTTGACTGGGCCTAAATAGGGTATAAATTGTTTGAAGGCGATAGCTAGCAGAAGAACCTCAGATCTGAGGTCCCACTAAAACCACAGTGAGTGCATCTAGTCCGACATTTCTTCTTTGTGCTCATGCTATTCATGCATTAAATTTGTTATAAAGCTGTGTGATTTCTCTTCAGCCCATTAATGAACATCTTCTAGAATTACTTCAGTCTTCCAGAAGCAAAGCAGCAGAGAAGAACACATCGTTCACAGAGGCTAGCCTGGCTCAGCCATTTTTGTCCCCTTGCATGCACATCTCCTATATGCTGAGATTAGGGCTATGCAGCAGTTCAAACGCAGGGCCCTTGCTGGAGCTAGGTCAGGACTAGGGCTCTGCTGATGCACAGGCCACCAGGTAAGCCTATCTCCCCTCGGCGAGGCCGGCTCTGGCAGACATGGGCACCTTGCTGCCTGCTCAGCCTCTGCCTCAGGACAAAGCACAGGGATTCCCAGGGAGGTGCTTCTCATTTGAGAACCACCCCCCCCAGAGCATCCCTCAGTTCTCTAAGTAGCAATCACTGCCTTCTTGCTTTTGGACCCAACTAAGTTTCCACTAATCACAAGTAAAAATAATAGTAAAAAAAAAGATCAGTTCTACACCAGTATTCAGTATTTCCTGTCATTCAGAACAAACAACAGCTCAAACTTCTCTCTGTTGTTGGAGAAAGAGCATGGTCGATTAAAGACTTTAAATAGCTTTCTCATTGTTTGAGAAATCAATGCCAGGTGAAATCTTGAAAGGCACAGATCGTGCTCAATAAACCTTTCAGTAGTAACTGGCAAATTAGACAGCATTTTAATCTCCCTATTACCCATCCAGAGATTGTGTGGCCCTCATTCTGGTTAATGCAGGCAGGAACCTTTGAAGAGTTAGTTAGCAGAAGCTTTCACAATGTTTGAACTAGTAATTGAACAGACGAGATAAGAGGTGAAAAGAAATTAGACTATCTGAAGAACGATTACGAAGTCTGTTGCAGTATATCCATGCTATACTTGTGAATAAACTGAAAAAAATAACCTTTGCAATAATGCAGGCTTTGCCATTAACACAAGACGCTGAGTGAGATCACAAAAGCATCTTTTTTTCCTCAGTTCTCTCAAATCACTGCAGCAGATAAACTTCCTTCAATAGCTACCACAGAAAATGAAGTGGTTAATATAGATTTTATACTTTAATTAACTTGCACTGCAAGTTTTCCAGAGTATAAAGGCTGGGTCTACATGGAGCACTGAATACACATGGGCAGTCACTCATGGGGTGCGCGAATGCAGCAATTTCTCATGCTGCTCTCATCTTCATTTGCATCTGTGAATGTTGAATGCACTGCAGTGACATGGCTTTATGGATGTGTTTCTTTGACACCCAGCGTTTAGATCTGTGAACAGTCATTAGGTCTCTCTCTTTTTAATAAGTGCAAACCTTACATTTATCAGAGAAGATATTTTCTTCTGTCTTTTAAAGACCTTCTGAAGACTCAGTGGTCCTTAGTTATGAATTTATGAAGTCATTTCAATTTCTGGCTCTCTCTAATGCAACTGATATAGCTTGTTCTCACAGCATAAATGAGTCCTTTGGTGGAAATTACACTGTCACCACTAGTAGTATTTGTAGTTGTGGGAAGTCTAGTTTAGAATAGTCAATTTTCAAGTGCTTTCAGATTCTGAAAATGATGTTGCATCACTTAATCTGCATGGAGAGTCTCCAGGATAGCATGTCCATATCAGTGCTCCAACTCCAGTATCCTGCAATATTACCAAAGAACGTCCTAAGCTACTCTTAATGAGGAAGGTCCACAGGCACATCCCTGGACTGCTGCACAGAACCAGATATGAATCTCATCCATATCAGCACTGAGCTCTTCCTATGCTATCAATGAGTACTGCCATGTTCTCAGCCATACGCCCTCTATCAGCACAGCTTTAGAATAAGTTTTATCTCCTTTGACCCGAAGCATACTGCAAAATAGAAGAGTCAAAATATAAAGAGCAAGAAATGCCTCCAAGTTCAGGCTTCAGAGGAGTACCTAACAGCATTCATTATGGAGATGCAAAGTAGCTTTATGTTGCTGCAACAGCCTCAAGAAATTCAAAGTGGGCTTTGAGTGGGCCTTAGTAGAAACCTCAAATCTTGCTCAAAGCAAGAAAAACTTTGTAAACATTACAAGATTTTTTTTCCACGAAGTATCCTGTTTTTCAGACACCATCAGCACCTGGTTTCTAAATGTGTATCATCTTAACCTCTCAGGTATCATCCCTTGGTTTTAGCTCATGAGGGCTAAACTGATGACTGCTTATCTTTTTGCCTCTGAACAACTGTCCCTTCTAGGGGGGCTGCATCTGTGCAGTCATTAGCAGTAGCAAGTGCACAGGAGGGATGATCTAAACCAGCTATTATTTGCAGATTTCTCTCCCTGTTACAGTTTTGTCTCCTATTGACAAGGACAATGCTAAACAATATGGTAAATCTCAGTCACCATCTAGAAAGCTACTCCTAGCTGCCCATTTCTCAGTGTGGAGTCTTAAACAGGATTTTCAAAGATGTTTTGGTATCAAAATAAGGGTGCGCGCATTAGGATTTTTGAAAGCACAAAGGTAACCATCTCTGATTCTCTTCTTGATCCTCTGTTCATCAGTTCTGTGATAGCTAGAACCTAAGCACACATTCGCATCTTTAGTCATCCGGATACCTCCAGAAGGTGTACATAGCCTTCTACACTGACTACCAGACTAACAGCACCGCGTGACTTCTTTCTACCAGTTTTGAACTGTCTAAATATTTCTTTTTTAAACGTAGACACCCTATTTGAATAGCAACAGTCAGAGCACACTTCGCTGATGAATCATACAGTCCATTTGATCTTAAAGTGGCTATAATGGCTCTTGCACATGCATATGTGCCCGGTGTACTTTTAAATTCTTTGCTGAGCCTGACCTTCCATGTGCAATTCCCACCTCAGTGAGTCGTATCAATGGAAAGGTTACATTTTCACTTTTAACTTCTGTTCTCTTTCCTTATAAATAATTTGAAAAATCTGAAAAACATTCGATCCCCTCTATTAGAAATAATCTGATTTGTACTGTGAAGATAGAAGGTAAATTCACCTGGATCATTTAGTGCCTAATGAAATCCCTGTGCTCGTATTTCTTCATATATGACGAATTCTCTAATGAGGGCTCTGTTCTGCACTTTCTTCTCTTACTATTTCATATCTTCCTACACATTAACCACAAGTTTTTACAATATTTTTTATACCTATTAGATTAAAGCCTTTGCAAACGCAAATAGTAGTTACTACTTACAAAGCTACTTACAAAGTCCTTGAAATGACATGTCCATTCTGGGTGTTTTCTCTGTGGCAGGGATTATAAAAGCAGCAGGAGCGGGAAAAAAATACAAAAAGCGTCAATTAAAATTCAAGGGAGAAACAAAAGGTTAGTAAAGCATCTTGTTCACTGAAATGTTATCCACCTGCCCAGGATGAGAACCAAAGCAGCTGCTGCTAGCGGGAAACTGCTGGAAAACTCCGTTCTCCAGCAGCAAAGGGAGCTTGTAAGACTGCGGGGCTCGTGAGCTGCTGGGCTCAGAGCAGCCGGGGCTGGCACTATCGGTGATTTGGAACTGATGATTCTGTCAAAGAATTTATATATTATGAGACTTTTAAAGTTAAATCTCAACTTTTGTAAGTAAGAAAAAATAGAGGAGCTTGAAAGAAGCTCAGCAATGACTAAAGGACATATGCAGCTGAAGAGACAGGGTACTGAGAGGCATGAGAGGCTCTGGCTTCCCAGCAGCAAGTCACCCTACAAGGCCCCCACAGCCACCTGCACTCCAGGCCACTCATGCTGCCTCTGCAGAGACCATGAGCAAGGCAAGTGACACCAGGCTAATTATCATTAGCATTCACTCCCTAAGTGTAGCAAATATATAGCATATATACCCGTAACTTAATTCTGCCATGTGACACAACAATTATTTCTACATAATACTGTATCTAACACATACATCTGAAGCTCCTAGACTTAGTGGCTAAGCTCTGGGGACTAAGCTACCTTGGGACTAACGGGTTTTGAGCACCTTGTTCTACACACCATTAGTATAGTGTAATGCCAGAAACCTCTCTTAGAGAGCAATAGAAGTTTAGGAAAAAAACACAAATGTCTACGGCTGACTGCTCCAGACACACAACACCTAAAACAGTAATTTTTTATAACTCCAGAGCATTTTATCATAGTGAAAATATTCAAACATGGATTTCTAAGTTGTAGATAGGATTTGCATTTTAGCAGATTACAGAAATATTTGCAGATAGTTGTGCCAAAATCAGTTTCCCTGAAAGCAGAACAAACATGCCAGAATAAGGCAGGAGGGATGGTGAACAAGCTGGCCTCTCTGGAAAATAAGAAGCTTGTTTCTCATTTCCCCTCCTTTCAGATTTTGTGAGTGACTTGAGGAGAGCGTTTGTCCCACATTCAGCCACCCCAGAGCATGCTGTCTACCCTTCTGATCCTGCACACAAGCCCTAGACAAAGCAACCAAGCAAGGGAGCTTACAGATCTTCCTTCATAGGGACACTGTTGGCTTTAAACACTATATTTAGGATCAGGGACTACTGGAGAAAGCATCTTCTGCTTCAGCACCATGAAGGCTTTGCTTAGCTACCTCTGTCTTCTGTTATAACACTACTTCCCTTTCCTGTACTGTCCCTGGCAGAAGCTCACCATACCAAAGTGCTTTTGTTTGAGGGCTTTAGGTACAATTGTAATTGAGGCAAGCAGCCTTGAATTCGGTGTCTTCACTGGCTCACTTAAACATTTGCTAACCGGACTGGGAGTTTTAATTAATTTTTTTTTTTAGTATAAATTTAATTAATTTATAATGATAACAAGGCTGGAAGTTTAATCACAGAACTACAGTGTCTGTCCTAGCAAAAGTATCCTCTTCTTCCTCGAAAATCTTTATTAACTAGAGGGTGTGCAGCTTAGTTTAAAAGAATTTTTGACCTTTGTAATGCAGTAATGCTATCAAGCAACTTACAAAACTGAAAAAAATATTCATTTCATTTTTGAGAATGTCCTGGATATCATCACATTTAACTTTGATGTCCAAAGCACAAGCTAATTGCATAGATTTTTTCAGATGGATCATCTTCATTTTATATGCTTTGTCAATCCAAATCTATTTCGTACACTGCCTCTAGAGCGCCTGGAAACATAGAGACTCTTGTGGCCAGTTTCTGTGGCAAGGGTTATAAAACTAGTCAGGCTTCCTAAGTAGCGAATCCTCAGGAGCATTTTCACGCCAGTTTTAATAGCTCAGTCCATGACTGCTCTCTCAGTTCTCCCAGCTGAAAAAAAAAAAAAAAAAATCTGCAATCACTTCTTTACCAAATTAAGCATAAAATATGGAATGTGTCATTTGATCTGCAGGATCAACTTCTGTAGGTCCATGGAAAGCAGAAATGAGAAGACTGTTTATTTAGTTCACTGGCCCTCAAAGACAAGAAAACCATACAGATCATCTGCTCTCTGCCTCAGCCCTGCCCGAGGCAGGTGAAAAGAGGCCAATCCAGCAGTGGCTGCATCTGTATGGATGGGATTTGGTCATTAAATTTCTTTCTTAGTAGCTAGCTACCGGAAGGAACATAAATTAGCTGAATGCTTTCTGACTCTGACATGCTTTTAGCGGACAGCGTTTTCTGCTGTCAGCAGAACAGAGCTGCAGTGACACTTGCCAGCAGCTCTGTAAATTGGAGCACAGCCAGTGTCTCTACCCTAAACCTCCAAGGTATATTTGCCTTTATGTAATAACATTTATCAGAAAGGATCTCAAAGTGCTTTGAAACTGTACAAGATACATTCAGCAAGCGACAGATCCTCAGGTCTTGTCCAGGGCACAGCTACCCTGACACACACTGTAAATTTGTGGGGTCTTAAATAGTGGCATCTTCCATTCAGCTTTTCTAAGCATGTTTCGAATGGAGACTCTGTTTTACTACCTATTGTCTGTAGGATTTGTCCTATTTTAAATAAAAATTGAAATAGAGTGGTAATGCTGAACATGGTCTTGGCTCAGTTCTTTGCCAAAGATTATATACAACATAGACACATACTCTTGCTACCGCCTTAAGAGCAAGCGCTTATAACGCCACAAAACCACTTGAAACATGATGAAACCACGAGAAAAGCTCCCCAGGCTGAAATTCAGTTTCAGGACTTGATTAGAGTCCCAGCATCCTTAAGAGGTTTTAGTTATGCAAAGTCTCACAGATCAAATGTGCCTGGGATTCCTGGTACTTCTACCAATTAGCTAATGGAAATTTGCAATTGTAAAGTCCAAATCTCCTGAATATTACCTCAAGGCCTTGAAGCAGTTTATGTAAACACTGCCTCCTTCTCTTCCTCCCGCAACAAATAGCTAAACTGTATCAAGTAATTTGCAAATTATTTCAATTTCCTGCTTGGAATGGATAATAATCAATGTCTTTATTTTGGGATCCCTCACAGTAAGGGACAGAACAGGGACTACACAATTACAGGGTAGGGAGAAGCTTCATTAAAATTGGCATCCAGAAATGCTGAGAACAGTGAAGATTACAAAATTGTTAAAAAAAATATAATGTTTTTCTTTTTTTATTTGGAACAGAAGATGACTGCAATGCACATTACCAAACAAATGAACAACCTGAGGCACTTTAAAATAAATCTGAACCATGGGAATAATCCCAATATAACAAGTCAGCAGGACGTGCTTCCCTAGGACTGCATGAAAGCTCAGTAAAAATAGCAAGATAAAGAAAGATCTAGTCTCAATGCATAACCTAATCTTAGCCTACCAACCAGGCAGCAATGTCCAATGGATAAAAAGCAGAAGGGATGCAAAATTGGAATAATTAAATAAAACAGAAAGTTTGCATCAACGGGAAGAAGTAAAGTCAGATCAAAAGCCCATTGGTAATACATGGGGATTTCTGTGGATTTAATCTCACGATCTTAAATTTACTAAATCATCATACCACAGTACAAAAACCATCATAGTCATTCTCAAAATACGAAGAAAGAGCTGTTTGCTTCCACTGCACGCTAGCAACAAGCTGTTAAAAGCTCTTCATGAAAAAAAAGACAAGCACATCAAGATACCAGTTGAAGGGGAGCTCTCCCGTGGGCAGTGCTGACATCGTGACTAGGTGGTCATTTATCACTGGCTGGCATGAACAAAATGCCCTTAGCAGTGATCCAGGACGAAATGTGTGACAATCAATTAAGTTACAGGAAGAAAACTTGAGTGAATTAACACATTTACAATATATAATCTCAAATCACATCACCTGCTTGTAGAGCTAACATAGAAAGCTGGTACTAATGTCAGTAAAAAAAAATATCACAAAGCAGAAAGTCTGTGGTTTCTACTGCCAATAGCTTAGGGAAAACCTGTACCATACCTAGGTGATTTAAAATATGTAGATTCTTTGGAATTTAGAATTGGAGATGGAAAATCAAAATCCAGTAGTATTTATGCATTCATGTTGTCTTTCTGTACGCTTATCTGTGTAAAAGACAAATTCCCTGTGTTTTATACAAAAGTATTTAAAAAGTATTTCAGATAAAAATAATTTTTGCTAAAATGATTTTTACAAAATAAGTATCATCCATAACCTGATGCCTCAGTCCTGATGTCTTCTCTGTGAAAAGAGTTTTTGATTTATAACTCCAAAATTAGGTCCATAGGCACTATAAGTGAACTCAGAAAAATAAAGTTTGCTGCTAGTTGATACGTTGTACAAATAACATATTTTTTGAAAATCATATATGTATTTATTACCTAAAGTGAACAAGATTTGACACTACTAACACACTGGCACAGGAAATAAAATACATCTGAAAAAAGATGGCATAAACCGTGTCGAATATAGAATGAGTTTAATAGGACCTTGCAAATCTTATATGATATCTAAGGGCTCAAAGGCAAAATCACGACATGCAGAGAAAAGAAAGTGATGCTGCATGGTTGAAACTCTGGATTTTAAACAAAATATTTGTTTGGTACAAATTTCTGCAAAGGTCCTACTACTCATTATCATTCACATACATAGGAAGTGAGAGGGCTCTGCTCTGATAAGCACAGTACCTAAGTAGACAGGACCAAAAGGGAATTTAAAATGAGATGAACTGAATAAGACCATTTGGGACAGGTGTCTCCTGCATAAGAGTAAAAGACAAGGCTATTCCTTCTACCTGTCATTTTGATTTCCCTGGTGCTTTGGAACTAACAGTAAGTATGTGATCAGCAATGCAAGAGCTAAATTTCTAAAACACACATAATAGTGCATATTAGCATAGCCTTGTATCTGAAAAGCACATTTCCACAGAACTGCTTGTTAAGAACTGGAATGAAAGTCTCACTTCTGCCGTGCTGCCCTTAGTCAGTCCAGTGCCACCTCCTCAACGCTGCTGCTTCCGCTTCATCTGCGTAACTAGTTATGTCACAGCTTGCAGTGTTGGTTTCACATTCTTGTAGTATGGAAGAAACACTAAAAAGAAAGAAAACAGTTTTAAAATTACAAAAATTGTCAAACGAGCTAAAGACTAAGCACAGTAGCTGATATTGTTCTTGCCTATTTTTACATAATTATTTTAAGATTATGATGTCTTTTTCAGGAATATATATTAAAATAAACACAACATCAAGCAATCCATGTGTCTAGAACTTCTCTGTGAAGTATTAAGGTGTTATTTTGTATACGCTTACCATAAGGCACAAGTGCAATAACCTGAGAACTTCCTAGTTATTCCAATTATCCCTAGCTAGTGCCTCTATACCTTTGTATACATAATCTTCAATTATCTTTGAAAGGCTGATAACAAATCTACTGCTTATTTTTACATTATTCAAGAGGCCTGTGTGAGCCCATGACTTTGGGACCCAGCACAGTGGTAATAAGGTACCTTACGGGGGTCGCTTTTTGCTCAACATGGAGACAAGACAGCACAAAAGGGGAATTTTGTTAGTGGGTCTATTGCTTTTTCACCCTTTCCTCTTAGCCAGCAGCTGTATGTTCTAGTACCACAGCTACCCTGACTAAAACAAACTCAAAGAAGCAACGTGCTTCCTTCCAGATGTAAATAGCATGTATTTCTCCAGCTAAGATACATGTAAATAGGTGTATTCTTTGCTCTGACCCAGAAGGAAATCTGTACTAGCTGAGTGCCTTTTCAAGCAAGTCTGCATAGGGCAGGGATAGCAGACAGTCCATTTTCTCCTGTAAGCTCAGCAGCCATAGCCAAAGCCAACGTGGCTGCTGTCTGCAAGGAGCAGAGCTTTCCTAGGACCTCTGGCCTTTGAGGTAACAATGAGCGACTTTGTCCTTTTGCTTTTGATTGGACATCTTAGAAGGTATTTCACAACCACACATGGTATTACAGCTAAGCAATCACAGCTGAATTTATTACGAGCAGAAAATCCTTGGGTGCAAAAGGCCCCTCACGGCTAAGTGTGTGGTTTCAAAGCGAAACAATCAAGCTGCATCTTTCATTGCACATCAGCAGCTTCCTTTTTCTCACAAGGAAAATCATCAGGCACTGAAGAGAGAATACAGAAAGAGGCTAGTTCAGCCATCAGTGATAGATTTATTTTCTGGGCTTAATATTTGTCTGGGGATTGTTATGTTAACAAATTCGTCTTTTAAAAATAACATTTTGTTAAAGATTTGACACTTGGAATTACAGCAGGAAATGTAGTATTAAAATAAGTGTATGACAAACTCAAAGCAATCTGGAATATCCAGATATCATAAATTGTCTACAGATGCACAACCCACCCCTTTTGAGGCTAAAGTAGCAGCCTGTGCCTGTAATTAGAGCACATGCTGAAAAAACAGTTTAGATTTTACGTGGCTTTCAAAGTAAAACATCTGATTTTGAGTCATTTAGGACTCTTCTCTCAGCAAGCTAACCACACATGTTTGCATTACTTTCAGTATACCTATAGAAAGCCACTGAATTTATTTTCTTCCTTAGGATAAAGTTGTTTGCACATCTGAAAGGAAACAGGATGGTCCTCCACTATGCAATGCATTTGGCTCCAAAGCACACCCACTACATCTGCTGGCTGAGACAGGAGGCCCAAGGAGGAAAATCTGTGAGCAGGAAGCTAAAGCTAAATGAATTGGCATGTACAAGCGCTAGCCTAAGCTGCACACACCATCGAGCGAAGTTCTAGCACCTTTATCTAAAATCTCTCTGCAATCTTAATAGCTTTAATGGGGATACTTCCCTGCTTATTCTTGTTGAAGAAATAACAGAAAGAAAAAGAAAGGGCAGAAACTTCATCACAAGAAATCATATTGGCTCCCAAAAGCCATTTACAGGTGTTGAACCTTTGCATTTAGCAAGACTGGCCCTGCACCTGCTGAGTGAACAGCCAGAGTAGGAGTCTGTCTGGAGTGCCCCAGGGCTGATGAGCATCAGGGAGGAATGACATATCTGACAATTCCCTCTTCTATACATCCTAAGTACAACACTGTAGTAGCAAATACACTACGTATAATGTACTTGAGTACAGGCAAGTACTATATTCTGGTCCCAGTACCCAGCCTAGAGCAGCTAAAGTCATTTTTGACCCTCAGCTAGACCACATTCAGTTGCTTTTAAGGGTAGCATTAGTGCTCTAATCCTATAGAAACATTTATTGTATGTTATTTATAGAAGACAATTTTATGATAGCTTGTCTCTAAATGAAAACATTCTTAAACACTAGCCCTAGCCTATAAACTACATTTAATTTCTATATCTAGATTTGTGGCCTCCAGTGACCAAGATATATTTACATATTCATTATATACAGGATAATTTCTGAAATTTAAGTGATGCTGACTAGAGTCAGGCTTCTCTCTCTACATTTCAAACATGAATGATGATACTTAAAAACTGAAAATCTTCTATCCAAGAAGATGCTTTGGTAGTAATATATGGTCATGCACTACACTTATTCATTTCAAATTCTAATGGAAACAAACATGAAAGCAGAAGAACACTGATAAATCAAGCTTGCCTAAAGCTTGAATACATATTTATGAAAAAGGGTATGACATATTTGCCCTATTCTAAAACCACCTACAGATGATGTTTGTAGAGGGAAGAACACTATTACTTTGTTACAATTTACATAAAATAACAAAAATAATTTACACTTCAATTTGAGGTCTCCAAGAGCTTCACAAATAGTAATTACCCATAATGAAAGAAAAGGTACTTCTGAAAATTCTATATGGCAAGAATCTGAAGGGAAGAAAGACAGGTCTTCACTGAACTACCTTCTACAAGTATTTGCAACAGCCTGCACTGCTGCACTTTGTAACACATCTGATATCACTGATGCATACAGTTCCTTTTCTTTATGGAGGCTGTGAACTCTCTAGGCAAGCACAGCACAGCCGGCACGCTCAAGTTTCCAAAGCTTCCCAAAGCCCAAGAAGCAGAAACAGTGAGAGAGGCAGCTCCAAGTGTTTACGGTAGCAGTAGATTATCAAAAGACCATCTCTACAGTAATGTTAAAATATGACTTTAAAGCAACCACAAGAGGCAACTTGAAGTCTGGGTTTAATCTTCATCCTAGTCATCCACGAAACGCCAACAGCCACCTTCATACTGCCCATCAAGACATTAGTTTTGTCCAGGAACTTCCAAAGTCTCGGAAGGAGACCTGCTTACTAGAGGGCAGACGTTAAACTCTGGTTGCAGCTCACTTGCCATGAAACTGGAGAAATACATCTCCATCTTCTCCCCTGTCAGAGCAGGAGCATATGTGAAGGCTGTGAAAGAAACCCCATCCAAGGCAGGGACAGGGAGCCCCACCGTGACAGGCACAGCCCTGCAATGCTCACCTCACAGCGAGCAGAGAGCAAAGGCACAACAGGAGCAGCAGGTCTGCAGAGCTGCAGCCACATTAAATAATTCAGGAGCTGCATTGATAGCACTCCTGGAGCCAGGTGGGCTCTGGCTTTCCCAAGCCTAATCAAAACAAGGTTCTGTCTATACACAGAGAAACAGAAAATGTGCAGTACTTCAAGGGAAAAAATAAATGATCTGGCAGTTCTCCAGCTGAGTATTAATGCTGTTGTTGTCTACTGTCATGAACACTGAAGTATAGGTAGTGTACATCTTACACTATGGTGGGTTTACACTGCAACCAGATTAATGTCCTCGTGTCTACAGGCAGCAACAGCTCATGGCTACAAGCACATTTTACTGCTCCATGAGCCCTTCAAATCAGCCACTGGGTTCCTGTGCCCTTTTATCACAGGAGCAATCAAAGGCTATGGGGCTGTGTTGGGAGCTGTGGGCATCTGAACCTTCCCAGCATGCGCACAGCCTGCCAAGCACATAGAAAAAGGCTTGTCTTCTTCATCCTCCTTTCAGATACACCCAAAGATTTGCAGTGTTTGCAGTGAGTTTGGCATCAGTCCCAAATCAGCATTAGTCATCACTGTGATGGACGACTTTGTTCTGAACGGTCTTGTATCCCAGGAAGCACCAACGAGGAACTGTGATTTGAGGGATTTCTTTGATTGGTCTCTTTGAAGATGAAAAGAAGAGCTCAAATGGGATATTTACTTTGTCTTTCTCATACTGCTCATCTGCACAAAGATTTGCCACAATCAGTGTATGGCTAATTACTTCTCTGTCAGTCCTATTAATCACTGCATATGATGTCAGTAACTGAAGGAACCACCTGAGGCATGAGAAAGCTATCTGATTTAGCTGTTTTTCAAAACAGACATCTGGTATTGGGCTGCTATATCAATTATGATCTACATCAATGTTGGTGGCCTTCTGCACCATTGAAACAGGACATTTTATAGTGTCAATCAAGCACAGTCCCAGCTCTGCCCTTGAGTCCATATCGAAGACCCACTGACCTGGCTTTGAACACTAGTCCTTATAGACTCTACAGACTTTCCTTGTATGCTCTGTATAATCTTTTGAAAACATCACTCTCGCTGTAATGATTCCAAGTCCAGCTTTTCTCTTAGCTTACTGGATTTGTTACTTTTTGGTGCAATATCCTCTTTATGAGAATTGTGCAAATGATATCCTCTAAAGATATTGCTTTATTTTTATTCTTATTTGCTACAAGGTGATATGGGCACTCTAATATAGTAATACATATCTTTGATATCTATAGCCTATATCTTCAACAAATACAACAAATCAAATAGTGGTAGAATCTCCAACAATTATGTCTTCAGTTTTGAATTAAGAGATGGCAGACTATTGTGTCCTTAGAAAATGGCTTAGTTCTCCAGAGTCAAGTACATAAACTTTTTCTTAGTCTCATAAATAATCTGCTCCTTTTTTCTGGTCCTGTTATTGCCTTCAGACCAATAGGTCAAATGTCACAGCACAGTATTTTTCAGACAAAAGTTCCTTAATATAATGCACAACTGTTTTGCGGTATCTATTTCTGGAGCTCTTGGAGAGATACTGGTCCTTTCTTAGTTAGGTACCATGTAGGATAAAGAAGAAAGAAGGTAAAAATAACTGTAATTCAGTAAAATATTTAATGTAAAATGGTATCATGAAAAAAGTAAAAATTAAGGCCAACTAAGATCAACATAAACTGAAAATTGTCCTTTAGAATCCTTTCCTTCATCCCTTAGGATGAAGGATTTAAAAAGCAGATGATAAAAATAAACTGTACTTCATTGGCCAATATTTTAAGAAATTCAGAGCAGACTTGTTTTCTAGGTCTTTGGTTTGCTGACAGCACTTGATTTAAATACAGACGGATTTAGGAAATTCTCACCCCACTACTACACTTTCTGGCATAAGTTTCTTTGCTAACTAATCCATGAATCCATTCTTTGTAGGCAATCTGCTTTTCTTAATATTCTTTCTAAGGTAGTCTCTCACACAGACCCGCACCCATTTTTTTTTTTTTGATAAACTCAATATAAGCTCAATAAAACATTTACTACTTCTACTAAAAAAAAAAAAAAAAAAGTTCTTTCATGTTAAGTCTTGGACTCCACAACATTCTTCACTTTATTAGGTGGGTTTCTGTTTTCTCAGTTCTCCTTTGAAATTGGAGTATGTTAGTCAGTGGCCAACTTTTAGTTGTCATTCCTTTTGATTTAAGCTAGCATACGCTCTATCACTGTTCACAGCATTTGTCCTCTGATCTGTACGTGGAAAGTAAAACGCTGGTAGCATTTATCTCTCTATTAATATTTAAAGGTAATATCTCCATGCCAAAAACCAAATGCTTCAGGGCAAGACTGGAAAAAACATGTGAGCTGTTGTCTTTCCAAAAGCGTCCAAAGAGCTAATGTCAGTTCTTCAGGTATGCAATAGCCCTTCCAAAGCATTTTAGATCTGTCTTTGCCATCCCTATTTCCTAGAGATAGCAAATGATTGATGTATAATGTCACTCTTTGCCTGCATTTGCTTCTCTCCTGAACACTGTGTCTCTCTAAGCCTTTGTACTCTGGCTTTGACCACGTTTTCACTTTACCAGAAGTTCTGTTTGATCCATTTTAGTGCTTGCTTTATTCATATTGTACAGATAGGTCTCATTGAAATAAATATAGAAAGAGGACATTCATTCCTAGTCCGTCCACAATCCTGTAGTGAATAGTTCTATTAACCCAAGAAACCAGCCACATACAGACTGATCCTTTTCCACCAGTGTCCAACAAAAGTGATAGGATCTTCCTGACCAAGAGATTACATCAAGATCATTTTCTGCCACAGCCCAAGGAGTACAGACCTGTTCCATTCCACATCCCTTGGTCTGAAATTGTGAATCACATCCTTTGAATTATGCCTTTAACACTACAAACATACCTTGCAGGGCTTGGATCTGCACAGAGTCAATATAAGGCATTAATCTGTGTACTAATGAGCGTTTTGCACTTTGATGGGTATGGTATCACAGTAAGTGATACTGGGTTTTTTTTTCAGTTTCAGGTACTCCACTGAGCATCTGTCTTTCATTTGAGGCTGACATGTAATAGATTGCATATAGCATAATATCAGCAATTTCATATTCAGCCAGAACTACTGAATAAACACTGTTTTATCTTAGCAGCTTGTAACAATTCTACCGATTTTTTTCCAAAACCTTATTTTCTCGTGTTTCTGTTGTCTGTGTGTTCTGTTGTCTTCTTTCATCATCATTGCCTATACTGTCTACTTGATATTTTTACCACATTACAGTTTCGTTCTTTTAGCTGTTGTAGTCTATGTTTTATTCTGCTTTACCTCTGTTGTCTTTCTATGAATTAAAAGCAGGCACAAAAAACTGTCTACCCTTCAAACACTTTTTCTGTTTCCAAAATTAAAATTCATTTTTCTCAGTTACAATATTTACCCAAATCCTGAAACTAAGAAACTTCCATAAATCCTCAAAGTTTGTCCAAATGTCACCATGACAAGTAATCTCCTGTGTTTTTCACGCCAACAAAATACATTCCTCTGTAATTTTGTCTGTAATTTTGAAAAGACTTTTCATTTTGTTTTATGGTTCATGATGCTAAAGAAAAAAAAAGAGGATTTCATTGGAAAACACTAAGTGAAGGGAACAGAGAAACAGGTATTATCCCACCCATACCAAACCTAAATAAAACAATTTGAGGAAAAAAAGAAAAAAAGTGTTTTTGAAAGGTTTCGGGGAAGAAATCAGTCAACAACTGCATGCTTCCTCGTAACCATTCAAACAACATGCTTCAGCGTAAACATCTTGGAAAAACAACATAAAGAACAAATTGATGAAAAATGTCAGCTAGTTCCATATACACTGGATTATTTACATGTTACCAGACTTCACAGGACTGACATTGTAGGCTGGACTTCTTTTCATGGGCAAGGCTACTTTTCATCCATAGCACTTAGAGCAGCTGGTGGAGGATAGAGGACACAGTGACTTGTCAAAAGCCTCAGCCCTGCCAGGCTCTGCTATGCTCACCTGTGGGCTCAGTTAGCTCAATTTGCCTTGTATTTGCAAAGGCATAACGGGAAGTTTGCACGTTCACCACTGCTGCTCCACGTGCTTTTTCAGCAGAGAAGATGCAAGGCAATCCAAGGTAGTTTCACCATTACGGAAGGGTTGAAATGCTTGCATTTGCTGTCAGGAGAAGCAAAGTGACACATTGTTTAGACCAAAGAACTTAGATCTCCAAAGCTGCAGAAACAGTAGTTTTCTATTCAAGCAGCAACTCGTGTGGAGACAATCTGCCAGAATCTTCTTTCCTCCATGACTATATTTTAATACCCTGCACATTCTCAGTAGCATTAGTACTTGACCTAAATGCTAATCCCTCTTAGAAACAGGAAATCTCAGCTATCTTAAATGAAAATCATGGTTTTGTTCTTTTGGACTAGAAAATTCACAAGAACTGCCACCTGGCTGTGGAAGTTCAGAATCAGACCTTTGATTTTGTCAAAGGATATTGAAATAGTGTTCTTTTCTTTTCTACTTTGCAGTTGGTGAACAGAACAGTTTTGCCGACACAGTGTCCCTTGGAAAGCCCAGATGAACCTTGGAGTACCAAGACTGGTATTTGTGGACAGTAACTGGAAAGAGGTGAAAAAACTTGAAAATGTGTCATGGTGGGATACAGAGGCAAAAAAAAAAAGAGAAGGAAGCAGGAGGAAAGAAAAGCAGATTTTGAGACATATGCCCATAAGATTAATATTCTAGTGTGTCAATGAGAAAAATAAAGGAAAATGCAGGGTGCTGACTGCTCCAGATTTCATCCTGTATATATCCTCCAAGTACTTTTGTCTCCTTAGATGCAGTTTAGTACATACATTCTGTACTAACAACTGTAATGCTGAGTTATTTATGTCCCAGAATGTGCTCTGAGGATTTGCACCCATTATTTGCATTAAAATAAAGAAAACTAATCTCAGAGTTTCCAAATTTCAGGCTTAAATTTAGGCACCAAGATCTAGAATATTCCAGTTGAGGACTCCAGTGGCCTAACTTTCCCAGGTCAGCAATTCTCAGTCAATTTCCTCAGCACCAAAAGGCCCTCTAGGAAATCTTAGTGGGAACAAGCTTCTTTACTTTGTCCATGAAATATCTGTGCTAAAGAGAATTTTGGCTACCTACCAGGATGACCTTTCAAAAACATTGAATTCAGCTGGAAAAAAAAAAAAAAACAAGTAGTAGTAGTAAAAAGGATCTTCCTCAGGTCTGCCTCCATTTAGTAGCTTCTGGAAGCTGTAGTAGTTCTATGTAGCAAAAATAATAAAACTTGCCACAAAGTAGAAGTAGACAAGGAAGTAGAATTCAGCAAACTATTTTCTGTACCTTCATAAATTGTCTCATCACTCACACATATGCATCGTTGTTAGTAATTTGGTTCAACACATAGTCAAAAAAATATTCTCTTTTGTTTTCATTTGACTCTTCTTGGCACATTAATTAGGATACATTTGTAAAAGCATAAGTAAAGACAAAAGAAAAAATCCAGCACCTTGTTTACACGGGTTTTGTTTCAGCTTTTCTCATATACTAAATTGTCTGAGAAGAGTTTAAGCACAATCTCTAACTAGTTCAAAGGCTTTGGGGAATGTGTTTTAAGTGTACTATTTTAGGGCAACATTCTTATGTATGTACTTTTAATATGCTAGGTTTTCCAGCTTAAATCATTTAATTATGAGTCTCAACAGACATCTGAGCACTTACAATGCTAAGGAAGTTCACTTATCACTTTACATAATAAAATTTCTACCTATTATTTTGAACTATTACATGTCACACAACTAAACACTTTCCATTTTGATATCTCACAAGCACATTTTTAATTTCCATTCAGCATATCTACTGCCTTGTATTTTGTTATTTCCAGTCTCATTTTTACCACTGCTTCTTTATCCATTAAATATAACAAAACTTAAATAGTGTTTTAACCTTCCATAGAACAGGGTATTGGTTATGCCATGTATTGGTTATAACAGTAATTTACAAAAGTACTAACTCCTCAGAATCCCAGATACTAACTAAACCTGTGCAGTCAGCTTTTAGCTTGAAGCAAAATTTTACTTTTTTTATTTTGATACCAGATGCTGTTAGGAATATGACTCTATTAAAATAGTTCAAGCTTCAATACTAAGACAAGGAAAAGCACCGCACGATGTTCAAGTCCCTTAAAATAATCCTGTCTAATAACTCCAATGTCTTTAGAATAGAAGCTCAGGACTACACTTGTGGTGCAATGGAAATAAAGGCCTTAGGTAGACTTCCTTTGATCAAATGTAGTTATTTGCTACCTGCTATCTATTAAGCTACTTGTCATATATTCATGCAATTTATCTTAGATGCTCCTTTAAAACAGGATAAATCATATCCAGAAACGCCCATTTTTCTTCTATAGAAGACAGCAGTGTACAGGTCATATAGGTATCTGTACTCTCGAAGTTTACACGAGTTACAGCCTTAACACCAAGAGCGAAGTTTGACCCAAAGAAAAGCTACGGTCATACTGGTGGTCTTAGTATGCATAGTATCACAAATCAGAAAGAAGAAAAAAAAAAAGCCACAGTCACCTGTAGCTTTAAAATAGGTGCCCTGAGTGACACTGCTGCTTTGTGTGGATTTGCAGATTCTGAACGATTTTTCCATCCATATTTTAAGGAAATAAATTCAGTCTGAAAGAGGAAGTAGCTAAAAAGTGCTATTATCTCTAGTAAGTGCTTCTACTATGATGACTTTAGAGGGACTGACTTTTTTAACCTAGAAGAGTAAAGCCTAAGAGGATATGATTTCTGTGTGTCAATGCATCCTTGGCATAAACAAAAAGGGAGTTAAGAGAGCTAAAGCTCCTATAATATTTGCTGGGTATGTATAGTATATATATAGCTTGAGTATTGAGTATGTTGAGTAGAACATACATAGTTTGAAACTGAGAGGAATGTTTCATCACAGAAATAGTTGAGAGTAGCTTTCCGATGGGAATATTCAAGGTGAGAAATCTGTATAGATTCATGACAAGTTATGAAATGGAACTTACAAACCCATGTTTGTTAGATCAAGGCCTGGACTCTACAGTCTAGGGACTATCTCTTTGCTGTAATATGGCCCTGTGCCCTTAGCCTTATACCTTTGAAGGTCATGAAGTTTTAAAATGCAAGCAGATTACTTAAATGGTGGTATTTTACATTACTGTGGAACTATGATCTCCCTATGGCAATGGCTGCAATTAACCGTCTGAAAAGACACTGTGATCACAGACAAGAATCTTTTGGTCTTCATCATGGATAGAACAATGTTTTGTTGTCTTTTGCTGGAAGAGAGTGTCTTTTTCTTTCTCTACAGGGTAGTAGATGCCACTTGGTAAGCTACCAACTGCAAAGAGCTGGTATACCAGTGCTAGCATACTGCTACCATACTAGAATGCCAGGACTTACAAGCATGCAAGGACCACAGCCTGTTCCAGAGTTAACCAGATCAAAAATCAAGAGTTTGCACATAACCATATTACCACTGTTGTTGCTGCAAGCGTAACTCCTTATGGACTTTTAAATAGGTGCATCTTGAGCACACAGACTGCTGGTTCCAGCCCTACTTGAGTTGCTCAGATTCCTAATTCATTTAATTGACATGATTTGCATGACACAAAGAAGCCATAATCTCAGCAATCCCTTTTGATCACTCAAATATGCCTAAGAAATGCCAAGGATTAGATTCCTTCTCATTCTTCATGATTATGAGTGTTAATGCTCATACAGGGACTCTATTCCCACAAAACCGTGGCAGAAATAAGATTTTTTTATATGAATTTATTAGCTCCCACTAGATATTTACTCACAAAATAGTCTCTGACTCAAGAACATCTTTAAAGCTGACTCTTCAAAAGATGCACCATGTGATGATCCAGATCCTAGTACAAGCAGTACTACAGAGTTTAAATCACAAATCACTTCCCTGCAAGGATTTTAAGACTGTTTTCTGCTAAAGTATGTTTTGTTGTTGGAACTTATCCCCAGTTTGCTAGAGGGCAGCTATGTAAACCCTTAAAATTATTGTGTGAAAAGCTTCAAAGCGAATTTTAAAAGAAAAATGAACTAAAAACAAAAGGCAAATTAAGACAGAATAACTTATGAATTCATTTACCTCAGTCATATCATGTCAGGCTAATCTGAGAGCCTCTTTTGATTGCTGTAATCTGTTGTGCAGAAAGCCAGTTATCTCATCTATCTGGATTTCATTAAGCACTTGTGATACATTATAGCACTGAAACTTTCAGTGATGCTAGAGAAGATGGGGCTCAGTAGAGGAAAATAAGGCAGATAAGCATCTGGTTTTAGGGGAACCAAGTAGACAAGGCAAGGAAAATTGAGATGTGATGTCAACATAGCCATTTTGAGTGCCATTGAAGACATTTCTGGTTAGATTCTCCTAATGTAACATGTATAAACACTAGTTATCTGTGCTCAAGAAACACTAGCTTGAATCAGAGAACAGTGATAGAAGGCTAAATGGAAAATCAGAAGAACAAATAAGTTTATGAAAACAATTAAATGGTCTCATGCCTGTGCCACAAAGGGAATTGTCCACAAGTGCCAGATCTCAGTCTGTTCTATGTTTATATATTCCCAAGCAAGTCACTAAAGTGATATTTTCAAAAGCACTTATGCGCCTATGTTTGATTTCCAGAAGTAACACAGGGGCTTCGGACAGGATATAGAAATCTCCTCTTTCAGAACTGCCAACTGGCTGCTATGCCTCGGAGCGAGCTGTGAAACAAGAATGAGGCAAGAGCATCTTGATACAAAGGAAAAAGAGTCAAAGCCAATATTAACCAGGATCATTCATCTAAGGCTAGAGATTTCTGATTCTCAGTCAGCTCACACACAGCAGACATCATTGCAGACACTACTAAAATGAGAGACCTTGAATCTACCTTTTCCATGTTCGTTGCTGTCTATAGTTCGAAAATATCACTTGATTGGTAGCTGTTGCCTCTGGTGACAATAGTGACCATCACTGCTTTTATCATGACTCTATGCTATGTTTACTGATCATTTACAGTTGATCATATACATGGAGGTACATGGCTCAGAGCATTAGTACTTTGAGCCAGATAATGCAAATAATTTCTTTAAAAAAACTCATATTTGTCTGCTTCCTGCTAAAATAGCATAATCCTGACCCAGAGGCATAAGCAATTTATGAAAATAACTAGAGATGCAGCACATCAGTGGCAACTAGTTAACTCACAAACATGTGGAGAGCAGGGAGCTGTAGATCAAGTTCCCATAGAATAGTGGAAGGTCTGGCAGAAGAAACCTGACCTGATAACGGAAAATCTTTCACACAAGCATTTAAAGCCTATTTTTTTTCCACTCAATTGAGAAATAAATTAGATTGTTGCCTCCTTGAGAATACTGGAAAAATCAATGATTGTCTTCAGTTGCACACTGAGCAGTGTACAGTGAGCACACTGCACCATACTAATAACACATGATGAAGTTTATAAAACTGAGTAAATGTATGCTGCGTGATCTCAGAAGGAATGGGTTAAATGGGCATTTTCTCATGTTTTTATTGTCCTTGCCATCATAAGAGATAATTTTATTTTTATTTTTTACATTCTATTATTTTTTATTATTCATATTCTGGTTTAAGGTGCAGGAAAAGGAAAATCAATGAAAACATGAAGCTAGAATGCCAGAAGACAGAAGAGAATGGGCAATAAGATTGCAAGCATCAATCCCTCCACTTTTTACCTGAACCCTGTCAGGAGCACATTGATGATAGTTGCTCCGTGGATCTTTTACACCCACACAGCATTGGCCATCAGCTTTCCTTCAAGCTCAAACGCCGGATGGACGAGACACCCAAGAATTAGGGACCTGGGTCCCCCTACACCCTAGCAACACCTAACTGGAATCTGTATCTCAGTGTGAATAATCTTCAGTGCAAAAGTACAGCAAGAAACAACATTTCATTAGAAAAGGGCATGACTATGAGACTGACAGTAGGCTGATATAGAAGGATTCCACACTTAATTACAAACGTATGGGCAACCCAGTAGCACAGCTTTTAACTTAATGAAGCACTGCTCTTCACTTAGCTCTTGTGGGCATGCCAGATTACTACCGCTGATAGAAGCTCTATGCTGCAGCAAGAAGCTGATCCCTGTGCAGGGTCTCTAAGGCTTCAGTTTTAACATTTTGGAGTTTTCGGATACCAAGCAGCCACATGTAAATAGCTCCTGCACCAAGGATTACAGCTATCCAGAGCACTGGTAAGCTTTAAGCAATGGTAACTCTCGTGCATGAGCCATCTACTCCCAGTGAGACAGAAACGGTGCTTCCACGAGGCGGACTCAGCATATCTGTCACAGAAGCCTGGTAGTGTGGTGGCTCACGCATGTCAAACCTTCCCTCAGGCTGAAGGGTTTGGTTGGCAGCAGTGCTCACACAAAGCAGCACAAAGAGGGAAGCTGATTAATAACCTACCTCACTGGAAATGGCAATCCTGCTGCAAAACCTCATATCCACAAATAATTCCACCCTACAGAAATAGAGTTAATTTAGGCAAGCTGTTCTCCTGCAGTCATCCATGGCTTCAGCTCCCGAGGGTTCAGCTACTCACTGAGGCCAGCAAGAGAGCACAGAGGCACAGAACAGTCTGCACTTCTGAAAGGTAAAGAGCCCAGCAGTAAAGGAGGACTAAATGCATAAAGTTCATAAAGTCTCCCGTGTACTTGCAAATTACCCATAGAAATATCAGATAAAGTGCTTCCAAAGGAAAGCAACATTTCATTTCTCAGTAACTACAGAATCCTCCTTCACCCTTTGCTCTGTTACATGAAATGCATCTACTCACTTACAGTACACACTTCTATCTTAAAAATAACATTCCTTTTAAAATATTCTCTCTCATTTAGAAATTAAACCTGACAGAACGGAAAACATTATCGGAAAAGAAAAGAAAAAAAAAAAACACAGTAGAATTAAATAAAAATAACAGAAAAAGGCAGCCTCACAAGTCAGGAAAACCAGAGCTGAACATAACGTACAAGAAAATCTGGTAAGAGAACCGTAAATTCACAACAGTAGCGAGCACACCACACTTAAATTTTGCCCTTGCTGAGGGTCACCAGAAAAACTACTGCAAAATCAAGTCCAAAACATTCAACACCAATCCAGAGAAAGTGAGCTAGACTGAATTTTTAGGCAAAAATGAGGAAAAAAATGTGTGTATTTTCTTAACAGTCTGAATGCCAACAGTGATTTACCTCCTTTGTCCAGGAAACTAAACTGGAGATGTTATACGAGCATGACTTCTAAGTTTTTCTCGAGTGAGTTGGAAATACTCAGAGAAACTGCATTCTCATCAGGTTTTGGCAGTCATGTTTCCCAAACCAGTCTCAAAATGATTCTTATGGAGAATACTCAAAAGGATCCTAAAGGAACAAAATATGTAGGCCATGTAGTTTTGCAGAGAGCACATAGAATAGTTTTATCTTGTAATTAGATATTTTGAAACATAGAGTTTTCCCTTTGCTTTCCATTACAGCAACAGGAGCTCTGTTCCTTTTTTTTGCACAGACAAAAGAGACTCAGGTTACCAAGCATAGGAAACAGAAGCGCTTCAGTTTATACCATTTTAATTCTACTTTTAACACTGCTGCATTTTTTGAGTGTCTTGCTTAGTTAAACATACACAAGGGCAGTAGTTACAGACAATTCAGCCTCAAAACTTTCCACTTTACCGCACTAAATTAGTAACATGCTTGCTAGAAGGCACCATGAGTCAGATGAGTCACTTTAAATATAATGCTTTACAATAAAGTCTAATTTGGTGGTACTTACAGTTCTGGTTTGCGGGTGTTTTCCCAGATACAATAGAATAATTGGTGTTCCAAAAGTTTACAGAGAGTTTTACCAGAAACAAAAAAAATATATTTTTTTTAAAAAAAGTGTGATTCCCAGCTGCTCTTTCTAAATACCATATGCTCAATATTGACTTTTTAAATTAGTCTTTAAAATCTTACACTATATTCTTAGAACTAAAAAGCATATGCTGCTTTGGTTCAATCCTAAAAGCCAACATCCTGATCTTCTGAAACACTGTTCAGCCAAGCTAAGAGAGCACCCCTGTGCCACCAAGGTCTTCTGGAGAACAAGTTGATGTGTGTGTCCTCTGTAACACCAGCTTCCAAGCTTGTCTCTCAACAAAGATGGTTCAGGGTAAGTTTTCAACTTATATCAACTTTTCAATTAAAAAAAATCATTTGTACACAAACTCGAAATTTCCTCCATGCATGCCACTTCTCTGCTCCCTTTCGCTTTATGAGGAATCAGCTATTAGTTTTCAGGCTCTTTGCTGCTGTTTTAAGTACATAACTGGAAGTTTTATTGTGGCTCATTCGATCTCGCACACAAAAACTAATCAAAATGAGATGCACTTGAGATCATATTTTGTATTAAAAGAGAAGGTTACCCCCATTACCCGCCTTCCCAAAGGCTTTGCATGGCAAAACACTTCTAGTTCTCTACAGCCCACTGCCGAGCCCCTCTTCCCTAGCAGGCTTCTTCCCTGCCAATGGCTTTTGCGAGGCCATTCCTCTTCCTCACTTCCTAAACATCCTCTGCTTGCCAAGACACCTTCCTGATGAGGCTCTGTTTTCAAAAAAAAATAAAAATAAAAAGTGCACCTGAGGACAAGTCAACATATCAGCCATGCCCAAGACCATTTCCTGGTACCAAGAACAGCCTGGGTCCATGCTATTAAGCACTTGCCCATCAGAAAAGGGTTGCTGCAGTCCTGAGGGTGCAGGGGCTGAGAAAGGAGGGTGCTATTCTACATGAGCTGAAATGCCTGCAGGCTTATTCCTCTCACATTATAACAGTAGAGAGAAGTGAATTCAAAGCGTCCACACATTTATTTCCATAGGAAAAAAACGTAAGTCAGGAAGAGAAATCTCCAGGACACTCACAGACATGCAGGACTTACAACTACAGACCAAGAGCCCTGTTGGAGTCATAGAATCATAGAATGCTTA
>NW_010585100.1:0-35819 GCF_000705375.1 Tinamus guttatus
GGAGTTCTTACAGATTAAGTTATATATTAAGTCGTTATATTTCACCCTGTCACTAGTGCTTAATTCTTACTAAGTTTGAAATGTTTCTTCCTGGTTAAATGAATGTTTACAACTCCGTAAGTATTTCAAATGTGGATGTCGTTTACCAGCAGCCAGAAAATCTGCTCGAGAAAGTGTCAGTGTCTGGTTGATGCTTTAAGTGCTGGTAACAGGCATGCAAGGTTGTGTGATGGAGTCTGTGTAGGGTAATGGGTATATGGTGGATATTGGTCTTGAGGCCTTTCTACTCTCTTCCCAGAGAGTGTTTTGCACAGGGTGGAATTATGACTTGATGGTTTTGACACAGTGTGTCTGTGTTTTTAATGGGTGCTCTGTGGCGTGGAGGTAAGGAAGATGGGTCACTGTCTGGCCTGGAAAGCAGTGCAGTTTGTGACAGCTCAGATTGGTGACGTCTCCTCTCCTTTGATGTCAGGAAATTTTTGGCAACCATCTCCTCCACTTAAAGGCTCATAGGGATCCGCTTGAGTGGGGTTTATCCCAGTGGGAACACGGCACTGCTGCAGCCTGGCAGATTGGAGGATCTTTCTCTCTTGCTAATGTGAACTTTAGTATTTCCCTGCAGTACAGGGAACCGAAAGAGGTTGAGGTGGAAGCTAGAAGCATCTCTGTTGTTTGTCCCCTGTAGTCACATGTTGGTGGTGCGGGAGAAGAGGAAGCCCATTGCACAGCAGCTGAAGCATTCTGCAGTCTTTAGTCAGCTGTGGGCAATATTTGGTTTAGCTGATGTTTGTTAAAAACTTTGAAAATTATGATTTTTTTTTTATGGGCATGCATCAGGTTGCATTGGCCTCGTACATTTAGCTGCTTTTTATTATTAGCTGTGTTTCTTTAAACTGTTTCATGTGTCACTATTCCTCAGTCTTTTCTGTATTTCAGTTGGGAGTAAAATAGGAAGGAGGGAAAGCAGAAATTTATAGTAATAGTAAAAGTTCAGGAAAAGCTACAGAAATAAAGATCTGACTTTTGATTGACATTATTTTATTGTTAACATAATTTAATGTACTCTATTCCCATTCCAGTCTTTTGCTGTTATGCTTCTGACACATAAGTTAGTGTTATTTTACTAAGCACAGAAAATTCTCACTCCATGGCATTAATGTCTTTCCTGCAATAGCAGATGAGGTGGAGACCAGTGCCCTGTGCAGTGTGTAGGCCACATGAAGGCTTTAGTTGAACAGAAAGATTCGCTGGATTGAATCATTGCCCAGTCCATTATGGTTTAACTACTCTTGACACTTGATTAAGTATGTGTAAAACACTTAGGAGTCTGCCCATGCATGCATTTCTCTGTAATCCTTAGTTCAAGCTTCATTTTTTTTTTTTTGGATACTGATTTTGCCGGAACTCTGCTACAGTTCATTGTAGGAGATTCCTTGTCCTATCTCTCTAAAACAGCTCCTTGCTCCTCGGTCTGAGCAGCTCCAAAGCAGCTACGCCCTCCTCCACATCTGTGCATCGAGGAACTGGGCCTTGGAGAGGTGTTACACAGCACAGCCCGTCTCTCATTAGTGTTAAGGGTTTGAAGCCTGTGTGTTTAGAAATTTTCTAAGTCTGAATTTCTAATTCATTGACTGAATTTCCACCATCCTTGATACTTCCTGCCAGTGTTGCGAATCCACGGGAGATCAGTCCAGATAAAAATGATGTTGCTGTTGAAACACAAACAACCCTCCTCCCTGCTCAAATGTAGCAACTCTCCCAGTTGACCCAACATCTAATTTCGTAGAGTTGTAGGAGCTCGTAGGTCGGAGGGACTTCTGGAGGCCACGTGGTCCCAAGCTGCTGCTCCAGGCAGGGCCTGTTGGACAAGGTCACTTGGAATCTTGTCCCGTTGAGCTGTGAGCCTCTCCACTGATGGGGATTTCACCACCTCTTTGAACAGCTTCCCCTATGCAGCCACCTTGAACTGAAAACATCTCGTCTTTAGATCTGATAGAGCTTCTTATGTTGGAACCTGTGTGTGATGTCTCTTGTTTCATCCCTGCACCTCTGGGAAGAGTCTGGCTCCTTTTTCTGTATATCTCCTTCCTAGGTAGCTGTAGAATTTGGGTGGACAGAAAGATGTTGAGAAACTGGAGGATTTGAGTCCTGGTTAAATTTTCGTTATGAAACACAGAGTGGACATTAATGTGACCAAAAACGACACTCGTATTTTAGGTCTTGCTTGTTTCCTATTATAGGATTTTTGTAGGAGACAACATGTCCTTCTCTAAAATGTGTCAGGAAGATGTTGTTCTTCCTGTGGGTGGTGGAAGCTTTTGTAGGATTGCAGACCATTAATTGGAGTAGAAATTTTGTAGAAATCCTTTATTTTGTAGGCACTGTGTAAGGCCAGTAGTTGGATTACTTAGTGTATTCTAACCTGGAAAACAAAATGCCGTGTAAAGTTATCATATGTTAATATGTTAATAAACTTATATCTAACCTAACAATTTGGGCGGATGTGGCCGATGGTAACAAGGTAATAAAACTCCTCCTATACTTTTAATTTAGGATTCCCTGTTCTATTTCCTGGTATAAATATTGCAACAGCTGGAACAAGTTCAAAGGAAACCTTTGTAATATAGTTCATAAACCCAACATATTTAAGAGGCTTTGATTTACTACTTAAATGGGCAGGTCTCCTTTTCCTTTTTATTTATTTTTTTTCTTTACAATGTGCTCAAAAAAACCACTGATGGAATTAAAATTTGTCCCTCCTTTTTTCTTCCCTCCTCCTCAGATTGCAGCTATTCTCAGGAAACGAAAACTTGACTATTATTTGCACAAACTGCTACCTGAGATCTTGCAATCAACTTCCTTTCTGACAGCAAATGGGGCCTTGTATATTGCTTGCTTTTGCATTCTAAGGTTGGTATACTATCATAAAAATTGAATGTTTTTTAGTGGAAAGCTGTTTTTTAATGTAGCTTCTTAATTTATACAGTTTCTTTTTGAAAATAGGCAAGTTTGTAATGAATAGGAGTAAGATAAGCAACAATTGTGCCATCGTCTTTCTCTCTGGGCTTGCCAATTCAATATGCACATTTTTATTTTGCAAAATATTCTTTTGTAGAATCTTTTGAGTTGATAAACAAGTCAGTGCATTTGTTTTGTTTCCCTTTCTCCTTTTTCCTGATTCAAAAAATACATTTGCAGGAAGTGCAAATATATGCTGGTGGGTACCCAAGGAAACTTGATCTTTCTATTCTGCAGAGAATTGTTTTAAACTGATTTTATTTGCTTTTTTTTTTCCTGGTTTCCAGATGCAGGGGCAGTGATGAGTTTTAATTATCCTATACTCAATGTAGCCTTCCGAGTTTATATTTTTCTTAATTATGGTCATAAATGAAGGAAATCCCATTATAGCTCCTGGGGTTTCCTTGGGGGCTAGTAGAAAATAATTGTTTTAATTTGAACCTGTATAATGGCACATGTCTGCTGTTGTTAGGGTGAGAGTAGCAACCAGCTCCCTTCCTGAGAGGTGACTTTATCTTGAAATAACACACTTTGCCCACAAAGTCAATGGCTTAAATGCAGTTTGTTGTCCTCTGGAGTAGTTTGTTCAGATAGAATTGTATGTGTGGTTCTCCTTCCCCAACCTAAAATATCTCTGCTTATTAGAGTCATTATTTTGGAAGTTGTCAATGGTCAGTCCTTTTATTCTAACTTGCATGTTTCTAGTTTAAGCTGCCTTTTTTTGAATACAGTCTTGCTCTGAAAAATGATTGCAAATGGCACATCTGAATTTATAGCTTCTTCCAGTTAATTTTGCCAGTAATTATCAGAATAGTTAAAAATGGTCCTTCTTTCCTGTTTATGAACATTATGTCCTAGTTCTGAATTATACAACATTTTAAGAGTGAGGTAAGTTATACTTATTGTAAGGGCTATTATGCATGGACATGTCCAGCCTACAGACGCTGTGGATTTTTGGGAGTTATCTGATGCAAACGCAGCAGCCTCTTTCAACAGTTGATCAAACTCTGCGTCTGCAGCGAGGCCTCCCAGCCACCTCGAGCGCCCCGAAAGATGGGAGAGGAGCTAGCCCAGGAGACACGAGCAGCTCCTTAAAATCAGTTATTTGGGAAGTTCAAAGTGAGTTTTAAATTTAAGTAAAAAAAAACTCTAAGGAATTAGAATTTTTTCCAAGTAATCTAACTTTTATTTGTGCTGTTTTATTTTTGCTCTTCTGAGCGTGGTCTTCCTTGCTGTGCCGTGCAGCCGCCTCACTGCAATGCCAAGGATGTTGCCCTCTAAATTTAGCTGGGGTGATTCTAGGTTTTATTGTTTTCAGCTCTTCCTCTAATGGAGATTTCACAGAATCCCAGAATGGTTGAGGTTGGAAGGGACCTCCAGAGATCATCTAGTCCAACCTCCCTGCTCCAGCAGGGACACCCAGAGCACGGGGCACAGGGTGGCATCCAGGCGGGTTTGGAAGATCTTCAGAGAAGGAGACTCCACAACCTCTCTGGGCAGCCTGTGCCAGGGCTCTGTTACCCTCACAGTAATGAAATGAAGTTCTTCCTCACATGGAGGTCCAGTTACACTGCAGATCTCTGGGCGGCATGTTGGACACTATGGGACACTTCTTAAGTCCCCTAATTATGGGAAGCAAAAGAGGGAAATAGTGGATAGATTCAGGTGCTTGAACTGCTGTTCTTACAACTGTGCAGGCATGTAGCAAACCTATCTCCTGAGAGCTGTGTGATTCTTCTGGTGCAAAGTGACTTCTGTGATGAGTTCTCATCTGCAGCACAGTCTCTGCTGTAGGGTCCCTGCAGACTCCCTGTCCCAAGGGACTTGGAAATCAAAGATGGGGAAATAAATGACTCTGTTCAGCTGAAGTCACTAACAAGACAAAATAATAATAAGGAAGTATGTAGGAAGGCTTATACTTAGAGTTGAAGTGTATGAAAACCCAATTATAAGAAAGAACCATTTGGAGACTTTATGATGAGAATAAAATTCTGGACCTTGGTGATTGAATGTGATATTTAAGAGCCAATAAATGGCACTTTAAACAAAAAAACAGTGGATAACATGGTTATTAAAAAATCTGCACTTTCCAAATTGTTAGTGCTGCCTGAAGGAGCAGTACAGAACTGCCTGACCTGATTGTTGTACAGGTTCCCACATGGCTTTTGTCGAGACTTTTGGGAATCAGTAAATCATTAATTAGTGGATAAAATATGTAAAACAGAAAGAGGGAGAAATAATCAGTTTTCATGATAGAAAGAGGTTGGAATAGTGTTCCTGCTCTGTTCTTTGTTCTTCAGAGACGTTAAAAAAATCTGGAAAAACGAATGAAGAATAGTGTGAGTATTTGCTTGTATGAGACTATTTAGGATGTTAAAAAAAAAAAAAACAGTTTTGGAAAGATCTGGCAATTAAAATGATATGCTGAATTTGATGTTGACAAGTGCAAAGAAATACATACCAAAGGGCAAAAAAAGAACAATTCTACCCATACACAATGATGGGCTGTAAATTAGCTACTTAATCAGGAGGATGTTGAGAGCCATCATGGATAAAGGCTTTGAAAAGGTCAGTTACTACTTGGATATGGTCAGAGTGTTACTTGAACAGAAGCTGAGAACAAGCCATAAAAGGTTTAATAGTCTGTAAAAACGCATGCTCTATTTGCGTGTTGCCGCTGGATGCTTGTATGTACCCTGCGAGAGCTGCTCCTGAGCTCGTGGCACGGAGAAGTCCTTCCCTCGGAATGTGCTCCGTGTCTCCGGCGCGGGAGCCGCGGGAGCTGCCTTCCCTCATCCCCTGTGAGGTGGGAGGCAGAGGATGGGATTGACTCACTGCACGGAGACTTCCCTGCTTTCCTTTCTTCTCCTGGTTGGTTGAGGGAGGGAGTCGTGTGATCCCTTGAATCCGTTGCTATGTGTTGCAGTCTAGGGATGTTTGACTTTTCAGCAGCACTTGAGAGCAGAGTAACTGTCTCCAGGCCGGATTGCTCTTTGCTGTCACGCGTTTCAATGCACGGAAGAAGTAGCACTAAAGCTCTGGTGTTTCACACAGCCGTGGCCTGCTTGCCACGGCGCAGAGGTGCTGTGAGAGCGTGGGCACAAGGGTTGGATAGAACAGATGTGTGCGATGTGATCGTGCGCGCTGCGCTCTGGGCGTCTTCTCTAACTGTAGAGCGTGGTCTGGCCTTGTGGGATAAGACCACCTCAGTCCAAACCCTTGTACGGGGATGTGTGTGTGTTCTGTGGAGCTCTAGCCAGCTCGGGCCTTTGGGCTGGTGGAGAGTTTCCTACCAGCTTTGTTCTGGGCAGGAGAGTTTGCAGAGAGCAGGAGCAGCAGCTCGGGAGCAGCGTTGTGTGACAAGCTGCACGCGCTTCCCTCCTCTTCCTCACCTGGGATGCTGGGCCAAAGTGGCAGTTGCTGCTTTGGAAGCAGTTGCCTTTTTGCTGCTTCTGCACTGCCAAGGAGATTTATTGACAGGTCTCCTAGGGAAAGCAACCCCTTCATCTGTTTGCACCTTTTTCAAGTCCGAGTAAATCACTAGTCACTGTCTAATGACATAGAAAACACTCCATAGAAAATATTTTTTGGCCTTCTAAGAATTAATAAAAGAGGTTTTCTGGTTGCCTTTGTACATGAATGTCTAAAGTCTGAATAAAGACCTAAGTATGAAATTTAATTGTCAGTGAGAAGCCTGGCTTGTGCTTGTCTCTTTGATGCTTTTCCACTAGGAAAGCCCACCAAAATTGAAACAGCTGCAAATATTTTCAAGGATGTAATATTTTAGGCAAGAACTTGCCATTTAAGTAATTTCAAGAATTGTGTAATGTATGCCCTCTCCATTTCATAGGTGGGTAAAATTTCAAAAGAATCTAAATCCAACTGCAGTAATGACTTGGGCTGTGGATAGATGGTCTCGTTCTGGAAGGGGTTACTGTTACAGTCGCCTGTTGCTGCGCTCCTGCAAGGGGCCGTATCAGCTTCTCCTGATTTCCTGTAGGCAAAAATAGTCCTGCTAACCAGGACCAGCGATTTAAACTGCTTGAGCTGACTTGGCTGATTCTTATTCTTGCTTCAAGTGAATTAGGGATGTGCACAGAGTGCTCTGCTGGCAGATGAGTGGGGGTGATGATCTCTGCCTGTGTGACAGGCTGACTGAAATAATAAAAAGTTTTTTTTTTTTTTAAAAAAAAAAAAAGTTTTCAGTTTTATTAAACAAATGGAAACCCCATGAAGACACTGTTAGTCTAGCGACTAAATTAATTCAGTTTGTCCATGAACGGGTTCACTCTAAACTCAGCCTTACTTATCAACCACTACTGTTCAATGAAGAGCTTGCTGCATCACCCAAAAAAGAAGCATTACTCCTCATTCCCACTTCTAACTATAGAGCATGTAATAATGGCCATAGAAATAACACCACCACCGCTTATTCCAAAAATTTAAATGACTTTAAATGACAGTGGGCATGTTATATTTTCACATAGTGTAAAGTATTGTTTGCTTTTTTTTCTGAAATCTTATCACATTAAACACATAAGCATTAGTAGAGACCCTCAAAACCATGCAGAAAGAGATCAAATTCCTGCTTCTTTCCCACAGAGGAGACGTTTATGTTATTTGACAGGTGTGCCTAGTGAGATGTGGTCATACTTACTACGCAGTTTAAAAGGACTTCTCGGAAACCTCATCCAGCCCTTGCTTTCCAAGAGGGTCCTAGTAATGACCCTCAGCTCCTGCAGCGTTTGGCAGTGCCATCCCGAGGAGTCACCCACGCGCAGCGTGTGGTCGTGGCCGCGTCCTGGCTGCCGAGGCACCCGCGCTGGCTTCCTCGTGAGCTGGGGCTGCCAGGGCTGTTCGTGCAGGAGCAGCGTGGAACGGAGGAGTGAGTTAACCCAGACAGTGTGGAGGAGTTGTCTTAGTTCCTTCTTTCATGCTCTCAGTGAGAATTTCCACTTAAAAAGCCTTCCTTTTCCTACCCTTTGTGTTTGGCATTTGGTTTGTTGTATTTTCCTCCTTTTTAAAGGAGGCTACACTACCCTGTGGCCCTGTGTGCTGCTTGGCTGATAGTGCTACTTGCTTGAGCAGCATCCCTGTACCTGATGTCCTGATTGGAGTCAGTCTGGAGATGGAGGTTTTTCCTGCTTTAAGTGGCCAACTTATACAAATATTTTTGTACATATAATCATTTAGTTATTTGTTTTTTTTTTTCCCAGTATTTTTAAAAGGAAGAATTTTGATCCTTGAATTGTATGGGCTTTTAAGAGAATCTCTGATCTTGCTGCAAAAATTGAGACTTTCAGTTGACTCTCCCAGGACTGGGGTTTTGCTGTTGGATCAAGAGCCGAGTGAAGGTTGATTCCTTCCCTTAGAGTAAATGAGTGACTTCGTGTTTTTAATATTAGTTCCTCTGTCTAATAATGTATATTGCAATAATTTGATTTGATTTTCTGGCTCCGCTCATTTTATTATATTCCCCAAAATTCACGTCTTCCTGCACATGTATTTGGAAGTCTCTTGGAGAACTGCTTTCTTTAAGAAAGAAATCCCTTAAATGAAAGGGATATGTTAGTGTTCAGGAGTGTAATGTTATGAAGCACCTAGGAAGCCCCTTTGAGAACTACTAAACTGTAAAAAAATATACCAGGATTAGCACTTATTTAGAAATAAAGATGAATATAAAGGGGGTATAATTAATGTTAATGGTAAATAGCCCTAATTTTATGGTAAATTGCACTATGTTGCATGTCAGTTGCTCTGTGTCTTTGCATGTAATTTGCATGTAACTTGTCTTTTCAGGAAGCTGCTTGGAAAATTCTACTTTTGGTCTCCTGGCTTTGGTGCTGCTCTACCAGCTTCATATATGGCTATTCTCATCGAAAGAAAAAGCAGGTACAACCTGTGTTTATTTGTTTTCAGTTTTATATAGTGTATTCCTCCTTTCTGTCATTTGGTAATTCAGTCATTTTTGTTTCAGAATGCTGGAAAACGAATTCGTTTGAAATAGTATATTTGGTAGCCTAAATTGAAGTCTAAGAAAACACAGTAGAGAAATAATTTATAAACGAACAGCTTCTTTAGCTGTGAGTTTTATTTGTCCTTGTTTAATGTCTAGACTGGTTGTCATTGCCCAAATAGGCTCTGTGTGTGCGTGATTTCTTTCAATAGTCTTTGTAGTTGGTCACAGGGAAGGCGTTTGCTAGTGAAAGTTACTGATGACCCGAGTTGACAATATGATTTTAGGTAATAGGGAGGAATAAGAGGATTTTCTGTGTTTGAGGGAAAATGAGTTAGAAGAAGGTGAAATGTTGTTACAAAAAGCAAAACTTTTCACTTAAGGAAAAATGCCAGACCTCTGCTATCAACAGGAAGGTCATTAATTAAAAAGATTGTAGTGGAGGGAAGAAAAGCCCGGAGTGATCCAGGGCTAATTGAATGCTGCATTTTGTGACGTGGCAGTGGAAAAGTGGCAGATGAAATCTTGGGTTATAGAATGCATGCATTTTGAAATACAGGTCGAATTGGAAGCTTGTAGCAACAGTGCAAAATATAATGCTCAATTACATGAAAATGATGCTTTAATCATCCAGTAAGAACACTTTAATCACGGTAGAGAGAATGACAGAAGGGTAGGGTGAGGAATTACTCTTCATCTTGAAATAAAATGGGAATTTTAGGGCTAGCAGTGATGTGAATATGCTTTTAAGCACTGTGGGTATCTGAAACATCCTTATACGGTCACTTTGGCATGGCTGCAGATGCACACACACCGTGTTGCCATCTGCCTGCCTGCCCCCCGTATGGCTGATGAAAAAAGTATAGTGAAAAATCAGAGAGGTGGGGGAGAAGTCCTGGTTTTAGTTCATAAAGATACCAGAGTCCTTTAAATTGCAAGTAGCAGCTGGCAGCAACCTCAAATTTTCTCTTACTCTCTTCCCTAATGGATACCTTGTTTTAAGTCCTTCACAGGCATTTGCTTGCCCAGCATCCTTGTCAGTCCTAGACTTTGGAACAAGAAGCTTGTAAATCAGGTGTCCTCTGAGTGTTGCAGCTTGTGTGTTGGAATTCTACCTTAGAAATGCTAAGAAGGGTTAAATCTCAGCCAATTTTGGCTGCTGGTTGTATCATAAGATAGTGTTCCTTATGCAGGTATTTTTCTCAGCATCTTGTTTCTTTTCTCTGTATTTATTTATTTATAAAACTCCAATTTGGGTTATATGCTAAAAACAAACAAAACAACCACCAGTACCTGTTACTGTTACTGAACTTCTTACATGGCAAGAAAATGTTCTTGTAAAGGACGAAGTACTGCTGTTTCCTGGAGAAATGGATGCAGTTCATTTGAATATGCTTTTTTTCTAACTCTTTTTGATGTTGGCAGTAGCATCAACATTTTAATTACTCTTAATGTATATTAAGTTTAGAAGTGTAAAATGGCTGTTATATTCATTCCACTAAGCTGCCTTAGTAAATGGTTGCATTAATTTTGTTAAAGTTTGTATGGGATCATTTTACCACTGTTCTCCTTTACTCCTACAGATGTTGTGTCAAGCTGTCTAAGGAGCAATTGTACTATTTAAAATTTTGCAAAAATGAAAAAATGACTATTTTCTGTCTATCTTTTGACGGCTTTTTGAAACTCAAAGTTCTTTTTTATTTTAACATCTATTAAGTGGCGTAAACAGGAATGGAGGCTGTTGAGAAGGAAAGCTGTGGCTCAGAATGAAAGACAGTTTTGCTTTGTTGTACAAGCACTGAGACTGTTAGAAGGCAAAGAAATAACTGAATATATTTGCTAAAATCATTTTGGAATGAGTTGAAATGTTCTTTGAGGCTTTGAAGCCAGTGTGTTATTCTACCTTACTACATCGGTTGTATCTGATTTCTGAGACCAAGTCTGGTAGTTCAGTTAGGAGCCAGCATTTGAGGTGTCTGAGATGAATCTCGAAGCTCAAAAGATGGAGCTCTCTGTGTTCTGCATCCCTGCTAACGCTCAGAAACATTGAAGTTGCTTTTAGCTAATAACTAATCAGCAGGCTTCACTTTGTTGGCTTCTTGTCTAAAATATAATGCGCTGATGAATTTCAAAAGCTATAAATAAACCACAGTTGGGTTTGTAATGAAATTAATTGCCTTGCTGCCTGCCTAACCATTTTACCATTCGCGCCCTATGTAAGTAATTAAGCCAGAGAAGTCTTAACTGCAACTACTGAGAAGTGCTGAAAATCCCTGTGGGATTTCCCGCTCGCCGCGGGGCTGCAGCAGTGTCACAGACTGCCTGTTAACGTTACAGCGGCGCCTGGCTCGCCGCACGCACAGAGTTGGGTCGCTGATGGATTTATAAAACCCAACGTTTAGGGCTCTTATAATTTGGTCGTAAAATCAGGCTCTGGGCTACTACTGGCAATGTGTTTTTAGCTGAAAAGTTTGGGTGCTTTTCATTCCCCCCAAAAAAGCTTAGTATACTGGAATTTTAGAAAAATATTTACAGAGTCTGCATGCATTTTAAAAGTGATACAATGCATGTTAATAGAGGACATCTCTGTGTATGTTTAGTGTTGCTGGAAACAGAAATGTATGACCATATATTGCTTACATAAATGCTTTGCTTAGTTTTCTAAGAGCAGTGTGGAGTTTTTTGCATTTTTGCAAATGTTTGCATATTTGTTCTTCTTGTAGCACATCCGTTGCTGTTTAGGTTTCCTTGCTTGCCAAAAATGCCCAGGTCTCCCATGGGAATAAAGGCAGAGCGTGGCAGCGTGGCAGTGGCAGTAGGTGTTGTTATGCTGTAAACAAACGCAACCTTCTTGTGATTTCTGTGGCTCTGTGCGTTTAAATACAAATTTGTTTTTTTTTTCTTTTTAATGGTGGTGTGGTGTATGTAGACTCGAGATGGCAATTCCCCTTTCTCCGAGGGTTTTACAGCTATTCAGATTGACCTTGAATTGTAAGGAAGCCCCTGAATCACTGCGGGGAGGAAGGGAAAAGGGGCAAAGAAAATCAGGACGCAGCAGCTGCTTTTGCCAACCCGAGTCTCGTGTCCCGCAGGTGAGAGACGAGCGAGGGGGCTGCGCCGTGGGAAGGCTTCCCCCTTGGACTGTGGAGGTGGAGGAGCCTGGCCCGCTCACACAAGCACCTTGTGTTGGGATCTGGCACACAGAGCCAGCAGGGAGAACAAATTACTTTGGTGTTTGCTCCCCTAGAGTGTTTATGACTCGGAAACGCGGAGCTAAGCTGTAGCAGGGACAAGCGGCTCGTTTTGTTTCCAAACCAAAGCGTGTTCAAATGGGTGCTTCATGGCCTGCTTTGGGTGAGGGATGGCGGCCCCGAGGTCGGCCTTTGTTGTGCGTTCGGAAACGTTTGGCGGCGTGTTTGGGGAGCTGCTATGGCCTTAATCTTCAGTGCCATCCAAAAACCCACCTCGGTCGATGCCTGCCCCGAGGCTCCTGGAGGGAGGGAAGCCTTGGGGTTTCCAGCTGCCCGGGGCGCGGGGGCAGATCTGTGACGTGTGTGGGGCTGCGGGAGGTCGTGCCAGCAGGTAGGGCTGCCAGGGCTCTCCTGTTACAGCGTTGCGTGTCAATTCTCGAAGAAAACCCTGAATTTCACAGAATTACAGAATGGTTGAGATTGGAAGGGGCCTCTGGAGATGATCTAGAGCAACCCGCCTGCCCAAGCAGGGTCAGTGTACAACCAGTTTGGTGAATTGTGTGGAGTTAAATCAATGCAGTGAGCAGACCCCAAGCTGTGAACGTGGGATGCTGTTAGGTATTACATGGAGGGGAGATCCCAGAATGGTTGAGGTTGGAAGGGGCTTCAAGAGATCATCTAGTCCAACCCCCCCCGCTCAAACAGGGACACCTGGACACGGGGCACAGGGTGGCAGCCAGGAGAGGGTTGGATCCTTCACTGCACTGCAGCTAGACTGAATTTCACTCTTACCTGCTCAGAAACCTCCCTTGTGTATGGTTTAGAAGTGAGCGAGAAACCAGTGACTACTGTAGTCTAATCTTATGGAGGGGAAGCATTTAAACTTTGTACAAATTAGGTTGTAATGAAATAATAGTAACTTTCATTGCTAATCTTTGGTCTGAGTATTCTGGCGTTTTTAATCTGCCCCATAGCATTACACTTAATCCCTCTCCTGAGCTGTTCATTTTTGCAACTTCTTGGCTAATTGTTATGAAATTTACTTCTCTTCTGGGACATCACACAGATGAAACTTTTTTTGGTTAAACTTTATCGTCTCATTTTTCAACTTCTTAAAAGCAAAAGTAATTATCATCTGCATTCATTTAAGTAAGAAAAAAATGACCATGGGGCCGGGTTTCCTGGAAGCGTGGGGCAGGCTGCAGGATTCATATGTACCTGCGATTGTCAGTGTCCACAACTGGCATGAAGAAATGAGAAGATAAGGGCCAGTGTAAATCCCATACGCGAACTGCGGAAGGGTGAATGTGGCAGAGGAGCTGGACAAACCTCCACGGCAGACGGTGCAGGTAACGCAGCTGCGCGGTGCTGGCTGTAGCACTTACTGTGCTGCCTGTTCCTGCTATCCGCGGTGCCCTGTGGACTGCGGCCGGGTTGCATCCTCCTCCTTGGATGTTCAGGTTGGTCGCGCAGAGACACCGGCCCTTGCCACGTGTCGCCTATGTCCTCCATTTGTAAAAGCAGCTGCCCAATTGAAACTGCCTCATTTAATGAACTCTGGAAACCATTTTGTCCTTTTTGCGCTTTGAGTACGTGACTCTACGTGCCTCTTGCCACTTAGGCAGTTTACACATCTCAAACTTCTATGTGACTGGAACTGGCAGGTCGTGGCAGCGGGCTCTGCGCTCTGCCTTCGCTCTGCCTTCGCTCTGCCTTCTCAGCATATGACAGCAACTGCTGTTGCAGTCCTTCCTCGGCTGGAAATAACTCCAGATGAAACACTAAAATACAGAATGCTGTTGAACACTGCATGCCTCCGCGAGGCTGACCCGGGTTTCCACAGTCCAGGTGCTGAGGTAGCTGCTCCGTTCTGTAGGCTCCGCTCTGGCAGGCAGGAGACACTCATTTGGCCTCCCTTGGCCTAAGCCAACACCATCTTCTGCACTGATCTTCGGTGCCTGGTTGCTTAGATGTAACACGCAGCTCCAAGCGGGGGAATAACAGATATTTTGTTAATAAGGACCAAACTTCAAGCACTGCTCAGGTGAATTGGCAACAGTGCTGGCTGATGCAGCAGGGAAAATCCTGACATTCACCTTGTGAGAGAACGTCCAGGCCTGCTGTGCCCCTGCTACAGTGGCCTTAGGTCTTTTGAGGGAACCTTCTCTCACAGGTTCCTCAGCTCTGCTCTTGGGTTATCATCTTTTAAATAGTTCAGATGAGAGGTGCTTGGAAGCTTTTTTCTACCATATGAAATGCACATAGATCCTGTTTCGGGAATAAAATATATAAATAACAAGCTCCTCTAATTTCATAACACTCCCAGAGAATTAGCTGTGGTGACTCGTAGCTGAAGCCAAATTTGTGCTGGGGAGTGTCCTTTCCTCAACTCCTGCGGGGAGGTGGGAGCCTCCTCTGGGCAATGACCTTCGTGCCCAGCCACACAAGGGTTTCTGTGGTCAGAGATCCCACTCCATTCCCCTGGGCACCGAGAAGATGCATTTAATTTCCTTTAACTCCTATGAATTACAGTGTGTTCCTTCTGATCAGATGACCTCCCTTCCAGATTGAAGCTTCTCGATAACGCAAGTGTGCAGTGTTAAAGCAGCCTGACAGAAAAGCAGGGAAAGCAGATCCTGGAGAAAGAAGGACAAGCATAAACCAAGTTTCATAAACCAAGTATTTGTCCTTGTAATCCAAACGGGTCCTGCCTTGGCAAAAGGCTGAAACAATGTGAAAACTCTGGTGGCAAAACATCATTCAGCTGCTTCAACTTGTAGCTGCATCATTCTGCCCCAGCTCTGTTGCATGGTTAGTACTTCGGCTGTGTTGTTGAGCAATGATTTTTTTTTTAGTGTTTTCTTTTATTTAATGTTCAGCAAACTGTATTTGTTGTTTCAGGTATTGTTATAAAGAGTTTTATGTGGTTCCTTCTCCTAGGGTCCCTGCTGTGACACAGTAGTGACTGCTAGGGCAAAATGCACAGAAGTGATTGCTCTCCCTTGCTGAGGATCCCCCAAACAGTTTTCTCAAAGTGGTTGCATTTTCCAACCTCTCTGATGGAGAGGCCAAGCAGCCTCCGTTGTATGTGACTGACAGGGTGCCCAGGGAAAAAATGGGGTGTTTTCTATTTGGTTGACTGAGCTGATGATAATGATTCGGTATTACTGTCAACAGACCAAAGAAAATGTTTTTTGTTTGTTTGTTTTTTTGGAGGATATTTTTGGTCCTGTCTAATGCCTTCCATACCAGGTAATATTCATATTTGAAAAAAAAAAAGCCTCTCAAAATCATTCACTTCTTTTCCAGAGATTTAATATGTTATCCTCTGTTATCAACTCATCATTCCTTTTATGAGACTAATCTGAATTTTTATCTCTTGAGAAATCTTGGGAGGTCAAACCCCCTCTACTGAAGAGGTTTGTTTTCCCTCTGAAGGTCAGTCTTTGTTTTGACTCCAGCTTGATAGACACTAAAGAAGTGGGAGAGGAGGAGGGAAGGAATAGTGGAAGAAAATCTGTATAAAATTAGAGTATAAAACAGTTCAAAATTAAACATTCGATGTTATCTTGCGGTGTGCTAGCTGAAAACTCGGTAAGAGTTATTGGTGCTAAATTAACTGGAATGTATTACTATAAATGTGTTTTCTTTTTGGCTTCTGTCCCTTTCCATTTTCCTCATACTATTTCTTTGGCATGTGTTCAAATCATAGACCGTGTGGAGTTTAATTTCTTTTCAGAATAACAAAATCTGAGTATCTGGGAGGAAAAAAACCCACAATTTGTTTAACATGTAGCATGTTCAAAGCAAACATTTAGTTTTGAGCAGCTTCACTTTTCTTTTTTCCCAAACTGTGAAATGTCTTTTTCCTCCTTTAAGCAAAGAAATGTGAAATGGAGATTTTTATTAAAAAAAAAATAGGTTGTGGATCCTTAAAACATGTCTTTTGACATGAAGATTTGTGCTGGCACAATATCTTTGTGTGAAAGATTTGCTACTAGTATTCACTAAGCTCAAAAACTAATCGTTTTCTTCTTTTGAAAACTCATTGCTTAGGTCTGTTTTCATAATTTTCTGTATTATTTTGAAAGCTTATCTGTTCCTGCTTTTTAAGTGAACTTGTCCACCAGGATTTCACTGCTGGCCGCCAGCTGTCAGTAGGAAATTGGTGGGTGTGAGAGATTAACGATACCCTCCACATAATCTGTGGCACTTCTGTTATTACAGGGATGCAATCGCAGCTTCAGATCTCTGCTTGGTTAGCTTTTGGTGTCAAGCTGCTACAGAGCAGAGGAAAAGCCCCTTAATTCTGCCTTTTTATTTTTGAGAAACCTGTGATTTGTGTGTTTGATTTAGTCCTGCGAGTTGTAAAGCAGTGTGTTTTACAGTGTGTTTGAGGGGGGAATTCTTCCTGTTTTTGCAGACCACAAATCCTGTCTGGGGAGCCATTACAAGCTATTATGTTAGCTTCTTAGTTTATGTTCAGAAATTAGAGCCAGAGTTAACTCCTCCTTTCTTCCTTTTTTAAAAAACGTTTTCAAGTTTTTCTGTAGTAAATCAGGATGACAGAAGCTGTCTTTTTTTCTAACAAGAGGACAACTTGCTCTCCATAGCTGCCTTTGAATCTACTGCTTCTTTTGCAAGTACTTTTGCACGAGGGTTTCTTAAACATTTAGAGAATAAGAAAAATGATTTCCACTTAAACCAAGGTGATAACTATTTGAATATGGAGCAGACCCAACAAATGTGCTATATTTACTGTTTATGTGTAAGATTCAAATTGGAATTTGTAAGAAACTTGCCAAATAGTATTTTTTCAGAACGGCAACCTTCGCTGTGTTAAGCTATATGTCGTTCAAATCTTGTCACGCAGGTCATGAGCAAAACAAGTTTGAAAGTAAGAGTGGGGGAAGAGGAAGGCGCCTTTGGCCTGGGCCGTTGTGTAGAAGGCTTTACAGCACAGCTAGCCCTGTGCTTCTCTTAGTAGCTTTGCTTGTTTTCTCTCTTCAACTGTAAAACGCAGCTTGCACGGGGAGGAACATCAGCTGCCAGGGAGGCTGCTTGAACAGAGAACCTCTTCTCTTCGTTTCAGACAGAAAGATGCTTCTTCACCCACCGTTGTGTTGCTTTCAACCATCCCCGCTGCTGGTCGGCGGCAGCGGTAGCGAGTTATGGGGTCTGGATATAATGGCCCCACTGTTGGCACCTTCTCCTCTCTCTCTCATGTGATTTTAGTGCCTTGTAGCTGTGGCCGACACCTCTGAGCGGCTCTGACAGGAGGAGGTGCCTGTTTGCTGTGGGCACGTGGCTTGTGGGCAGCTCGCTGCGGTCCTACTCGTTCCCACCACAAAAAACACAATCATAAGAAGCACGAAAGACTGAGAGAAAATTTAAACAGAGGAGTGAATAGTGAGAGGTAAATAGATTTTAAAAAATTACAGCTTTTTACCTCTCTTCTGTGGGGAGAGAATAGGTGGTAAGTATGCTTTATGCTTGTGTATGGTAGATTTTGCTCTCTGCTGGAAATATTCTGCAGTGCTGCCCTCCATACAGATGCTATTTAAAGTATGCTAAACTCCTTCAGAGTGAAGCAAAAAGAATATGGTTGACTGGTGTAAAACATGCTGCTAGCATGAGCATAGTTTAAGGTTCATCCCACCTTCAGGCAAAGGTGTTGTCTTAGCTCAATAACAGCTCTATATTTAAGGTAAACCGTAAGTGTGTTTAAGGAAAACCATAAATAATCAGGATATAATCAGGATAAATAAAGAGAGAGGACGGACTTTAAAAAAAAACAACATTCTGATCTTCAACGAAGTGCTAGGGCAGCGAGTAGGAAAAACACACCTTGCTTGTGGTTTTTAAAATTAATGTTTGCTTTGGTTTGCTTTTCCTTGGAGCCAGAGCCCTCACCGCGTGTGAGAGGAAGGTTCTTGGGGGTTTTGTAAGCAAGAAGCAGCGCTGAGCGGCCTCTGCCCGGCCGCGCGCTGGCTGGAGCGCGAGCAGAGCTGCTGCTGGCGCTGCCGGGGGGCGGGCGTACCGTGTGCCTGGCCGCCGACAACAGAAATACCCAGAAATTCATCTTACTGATTTCTTTGATTTTTGAAGTGCTGTTGATTAAACAACAGGCAATAAATGTTTAATCTGATTCCTATTTCCTGTGTTTCCATTTCAAGTGTGGGTCGGCTACTTGTTTATACTAATAGGGATTTGAGTCACTTGATTTCCACCAGTGAGACTTTTTGTTGAAGTCCTCCAGCACGTTTAAGTGTGTTTGTGAATCAGAAGAAAGCATTTTGAAATGCCATGGTTAGTTCGACCGATTTGTCGTGATTCAAATGTGAAATGTTAAATAAAACACCAGGCGGAGGCAAAGATGTAGGCAGTGCCAGTGTCTGTGCACATTCTTGGACAGAAGCAGGATGCAAATTATTAAAGTAAGTAGCATGACCATAATTTGTCGGTGGCTGTGGCGGAAGGACCTGGTAGTGTTTTGAAGTGGCGTTTCGCCTTCTTTGTGCTCAGACTTGCTGAGGCAGAAGGAGCTGGGGTCTTGTCCGGCTCGCAGCAGGTTCAGCGCGGCAGCTCTTGGGAATGGAGCGTCCAGGGAGCTCTTGGGAACGGAGGCCCCGCGGCCGCTGTTCAGAGCTTGGCTGTCTTTCGTGTTTCCTCACATCAGGTCAAGCTCTCCCGTCTGTTGGTTCCTGGTGGTTGTTTTTCAGCCTTCCACTGTGCTCCTCTATCAGAGCCTGGAGGACTCCCGTCCTCGTGGGGCAGGTCCTGGTCCTGTCCTCATGGGGCTCCTGTCCTCATGGGGCAGATCCTCGCTCCAGCTCATCCACAGCTTCCTTGCGCTGGGGAGCTGAGCACGGATGCAGTTTTCCACATGGGGTCTAATGAGTGCCAGGGAAAGGGGATGAATCATTTCCCTTGACCTCCTGCCTACAGCTCTGTTCATACAGCCAGTGTGCAATGTTAGGCCTCCTTGCTGTTTTTATGCTCCTGCCCTTTTAAAATTTACCCTTAATTTGCCCTTTCCTCTGGGCAGTACAATCCCAAGAACATGTTTATAGGCCATAGTTTGAGCGCTGTTCCTTTCAGATCTTGGTTGGCGTATCACAAATTGTCAGAGTGAAATGAAACCTTTATTGGAGGAAAGTGCAAATGAACGAGGGAACTTGAAATTTAAATAGAAAAAGTGAATCCAGAGAATTGGAATTGCACAGTAACAGATGACATGCCCTTTGTTAAGGAATTTGAGATGTGTCCTCTGACACACAAGGAAAGACAAACAGATGGAAGGGAGGTAAGCACTACAGCATTTTGATACTTCAAACAGTATTTTAAAAACTGGATTGCTTTCATCCAATCCCCCTTTCAGGTGGAATATATTGGACTTGTTTAAAAAACCAAAAGCAACAAAAACCCCAAACACACCTTTTTAGCCCTTTTATGGAAAAGCATGGAGCTCTTTAAGCTGCTGAAGCCGCCTGGGGAGCAGAGCACGGCACGTCCCTGCGTCTCTGCCCCGCAGGTGCAGCTCTTCGGGGTGCTGATTTACTTCCCTGTTCTAGCTCAGTGTTGTCAGCCTTTCATGAATTGTGCCCAAGCTTCCCTTTTTCTTTCCCAAATTAAAGTTTGCTTCTGTCATTACAAGCTGAGCAGGATTTGGGAGATGCTGGCAGCCAAAGTGGTGGCGGGCGAGGGCTGGGAGCTCCTGTCTTCCCTTACAGCCTTTCTCAGGGTCCTTTAACCTGATGTGGTTGTGCTGAGATGAAAATCTTAAAAGAGTTGCTTCTGAAAGAGGACTCGCATAGGGCAAAGAAGAAAGCGTGGAGGAGTGAACGCTGCAGGGATCTGTGTGCGTTAGGCTGATCTTTACCTTGGTGACCTTGTCTGCTCGTCCCCGGTGACGCTGCCGCCCGATGCAGATGCTCCCGTGGGTCACGTCCAACCCCGGGCACGTGGATGGGGCACGTGGGCTGCTGGGTGAAATGTCAGCCTCAGTATTGGTAAAAGTCCTCAGAGCTAGTAATTATATGTGTTGGAGTGATTATCTTTTGTTATTTAATCACTTCTTGTTTTTGTCATACTGTTTCTCAGTTTTGTTAACCAGCTGCAACTTTAATGCAGTCCTTGAGTTGTATCAGTGACCCTGTTGTTTGGACGAGCTCCCTGTTTCTGCCCTGGTTTCTGTGAGTTGTTACAAAACAGTGCAACGTTTTCTGAACTTCCACCCACTTTCTTGAACAGTCGAGCTCGCAGTTAGGTCTGCCCTGTTGGCCCGCGTTTGCAGGGGGACAGTTGGAGTCCTTTTCTTCAGAAACCCAGGGCTATTTAAGTCTGTGAATTTGGAGAAAACAAGCTGCTGCTGCTGCCTGGCACGAGCTCGCGCAGCCCCGAGCGGGCAGCCCGGCTGCAGGCCCTGGGGGATGATGTCAGCCGGCTGCTCTCTGCATTCCCAGCTCCGGAAGCTGCTTCCTTGTGCACACTGGATGTCTGAACATTTTCCCTCCTTCTGACGACTTCTCATATCAGTCTTGCTGCAGCTGTATTGTAGCTTCCACTTTTTTTCCTTCCTCTTCCCTAGCCCCTTTTCCTTTCTTTGTCTTTGCAGTTGGCAGGTCATGTTTTATGCTCAGCTCTTATTTCAGTCCCGTTCAGCTAAAACTTTGTTAGAGCAAGTTCCTAGTTTACATTTTTAGTACTTACAACGTGGTGCAACACAAGTGGGAGGCTGTAGCAGCCCGTGCGCAAGTCAGAGCGCGGGGGAGAATCCCCTGTGTAAACTACATGCACAGATAACGATCATGTTGTGCAACACACAAAATAACTGTAAAGTTATAAAGTTGTATCTGTGTATTCTGTCAATCAGTCACTGGTGTAGCTTCTCTGGTGTGTGTTTTACAGCAGGATGCTGATAGAATTCTAATGTTTTCCAGAATACTCAACATTTATTGAGTTAATAGATTAGATCCCATGAAAAAATTGTGGCCTGCCCTCCCCAAATCTTTGGATCTGGCCTCCTATTTCCTCGCTCTCCGCTAGGGCCTCGGCTGTGGAGCCAGCACGACCGATGCGAGGGGGCTGTGTAGGAAGAGGAGCTGCAAAGTGGGGTGAAAGCCCCAAAGCTGCTAGGGAGGTAAATCCCTTTGCCTTAGATATCCGCGAAAAACCTTGATCTGGATGCTTTGTACGGGGTTAGATGTTAGAAAGATTGAATAGAGTGTGCTGGTGTGTTTTACTGTTTTGGGGTTTTTGGGGGCTTTATTTTTTATTTTTGGAGGAGAAGGGGGAGTGTCTGATTGATGCCTGGGAACTACACAGTAGGAAACCTGCTGTTTCCTACTGCCCTTGATTTTGTTTTGCTTGCTTGTAGGGTTGAAGTGATTCCAAGATAAGTTCTGTTAATGTACAGTTCTCCTAAGTGCTTATAAATCCAGGAATGTAGAATCTTGGGGCCAAGCAGAACAAACCTGGACTGGTCCATCATGTAATAGTATAAAAATACTACACGGTATAAAGTACTATAAATACACATATTCAGTGCTGCTAGTAGAAAGCACTTTCTACTGCTTCCTACATCATAGTGCTAGCAGGACAGGTAAGGCACCCTGAGTTATGTACACTTATCACAAAGTAAAAACCTGCACAGCAGCAGCTTCTGCGTGTTCACAGCCCAGTGTAACCCATGGCCACTGCTGCTGAGCTTCTGTAATCGTGGAAAGTGTTTTCAGGTGGGAGTGCTGCAGCTCCGGGCAGTCTGGGTATGGGTTTGTATTTTGTGGTAAGGGCTGTGTCGTTCAAGGTGCTTTACCCCTCCGTGTCAGCTGCCCGGCTCACGTGCACTGACATGTTACTATTTATAATTTGTTCCTGCAGTTCCTTGCTGCTTTGGGTACTGTGCCATCAAGCTGCTATTTTGATTTCATACTACTTTTTTACAGGGTAGTAATGATTCATCTTCTATCAATGCACCGTTTCTTAATCTCTCCTCTTTAATACAATGCTCTGTGCTTTAAATGTCCTTCAATATTCAAGAAATGTTTAATTCAGTTACTAACTCTATCATTTTTGTTTGCAGGAGAGGCCTGCTGACAATTTACATGGCCAATCAGGTAAGCAGTCCTTTATTTCAAGAATAAAACATAGCCAAGATCTCTGCAAGTCTATCTTGTTTAAAATGGGTTGATACCAAGATTTACTGTCTTTTTAATCCTTCTAGAATTTTTCGTTAAGAACTGCATAATTTGATAACTAGAATTATCTTAAGAGCAAATTTTGACAGTAGAAGTTGCTTCAGAGCAAAAGATGAAATGCAGTTCACTGTACTGTGCTCACAACCCCAAGAAAGTGCATGTCTTAGTCTCCTCAGAATTAGGCTATCACACTGCTTTGTGGATGAGTATCCAACACCTGTGTGCCTTAATTCTGTAGTTATTTTTTTCCAACTGATTTCAAATGCTGTACATGCTAACATTTTTTATCATCTGAATATATTGATTAATTTTTTTGACATATTCCTTACAATCTCTTTCAAATAAATGAGTAGTGAATTTATGCAAGCAGCGCTTTCTCCACTGCTGTTTTCTGAATATATGTTGCTTATATGTGAATAAGCATATTGACCATATGCTTACATATTAGTAAGCACATTAAGTGCTTACCTAAGTGACCATGAATATATGGTTGTTCTTTTGAGGACTTATTTTTCCAAAAGAATTATCTTGAGTTTTTATGAATTTTGGCTTGTCTAAAGAATCATAGAAACTATTAAAGGAAGGATTTCAGTGTGTGTGCTCTAAAATACAGTATAAACTTATTAGGGTCCCAGTAGAATAACAGAAACTTGGAGCCTCCTCCTTCAAGATCCAGGAGTAAAGGTGGTGGTGCAGAGCAGTGTGCTACGGCAGGGTAATAGCACTGGAGGTGAAGTTCAGACCTTCACTTCCATCCTTGTAACACACCATTCTGGTGACCCCTGCAATCTGAAGGGTTTGGGACATGAGGAGGCTTTTGGAGGTGTTATTTTATGCATGCAAACAGATAAACGTTGTGGGATCTCCCTATAAGCATCTGCATTACCAGTTAACTTTTTTCTCTTCAATTCTAGGATTTAATAATTTCTTTTAGCCAGGAACTGTTTCTTGGTTTCTTCTGAGTTCACATATTGCCTGTCATTACAGATACTCATGACTGTAGCTTATAGACCTCAAAAGTAAAGAAACTAATTTTCGCCTTAAATTTTATCTTTCTACTTCTTTTTAAAAAAAAACTTATATACGTGCTGGGTTTATTTCATAGCCTGTACTTTGGGACTTTTTTTCTTTCTAAGACTTTTCTAAACAGTTTTTCTAATTTGAGAAGCTGATAAATCCTTTTCTCTAATTAGATGTTCAGACCCTCAAAAAGGGGAAAGAAAGTTGTATTCCCCGATGAGTAGCTGAGCTTTGTAAACTTGATGTTTTTCTTGACTTCAGAAGAGCAGCTGCCCAGAAAGAACTCGCAGAAGGGAGTATAGGTTAGAGAGATGGTGCGAACTGGATGGACCTGTCATCATCGTTTTGGAATGGAGCTTTCAGGACAGGGGGGAATTAGGTGTGCTGAAAAGAAGCACCTTTGAGTCACCACGGGCGGGAGTTACCGGTGAGCGCGGCACAGACTCGCGTTCGCCCCGAGCCCTTCGCAGCTCCCACGTTCTGCAGCGCGCGGCGCTGGCAGCGGCAGGAGGGAGGTGGCAGCTGCTGCTGCGTTGTCCTGTGGAAGGCGTTTGATGCCATGGACATGCTCTTCAGCAGCATGGCCTGGGCCTGTTTAACCCGGAGAAGAGAAGGCTGAGAGGGATCTGATCAACATGCATAAGTATCTGAGGGGAGAATGTAGGGAGGATGGGGCCAAACTCTTCTCTGTGGTGGCCGGTGACGGGACGAGGGGTAATGGGTACAAGTTGAAACACAGGAAGTTCCATCTCCATATGAGGAAGAACTTCTTTGCTGTGAGGGTGACAGAGCCCTGGAACAGGCTGCCCAGAGAGGCTGTGGAGTCTCCTTCTCTGGAGATCTCCCAAACCTGCCTTCAGAGCCACAGGGAGGGTGCTTGACAAACTCGCCCTGCTCACGGTGTAATTTCCTCGCTGTCAAAGTGCTTCCCTGCTGTGCTGCTCTCCTTTGCTGCAGAGCTTTATAGGCCTTGATAAGATTTACTCATAAATTTACTGCGCCTTTAAAATACTTTTCAATTACCTGGAGATTGCACTGAACCCTATTCTGAATGGTGGAAAAAAAATCTTTTTATTGATGATATCTAGATTTTAAACCTAGAGTATCTGATTTACGTTAGGTGTTACAAAATGAAAATGCAGAATGGAAGTGCGGTGCAACACTGCACTGCCTTTCTTGCTTCCTATAAAACTAGTGTCAATATCTGTTCATATATTCCTTGAACAAAGCTTGTTCTGTGTGTTTCATATTTTGCTGAAGTTCATATTCTGCTTTGCAGCCAGCGGTATTGAGGGTTTTTGTGTGATTCTTCATAGGCACGTTGTCCAATTACGTGTGTTGGCTATTGCTGCAGGGGGTCTTTAGGGCCACACTAGAACTTTTAAAATCAGAAAACTCTCTATACTCTACTGTTCCCTTAACAGTCCTGGACAACTTATGCTGTGCAGTGAATTGACTCGGTGAAAGGGGCATAGACGTGTTAAATTCCTTTAATGTATAGCAGCTGCTTCACGATAAAGGGGTGAAGTGCAGCAGGACGTAAAGCCCGAGGTCTGAGCCCTGCTCTTGTTCTGAAAGGTGATGTCTGGATTGATTTTACTCTGGTGCTTACCAAAAAGGTACGAGTAGGTGTCCTGCCTGGTGTGAAGGCAGCGATTATGTTACTTGTGCAAGGCTGAGCTCCCTCCTTGCAGTTTGTTACTGCTTACACAATAAAATGATAGATTTAAACAAGGTTTTTATGTTGTATGGAAAAAAATGAAAGAAAGTGCTTTCTTAAACTGGCCTTCTGCTAAGCTGAGGCTACTGCAGCAATGCACTTTTTGGTTTTTTTTTTTTTTTGATGAATTAGAACTGGAATTAAACATAGCAGTGAAGAATCTGTAGGGTCTTAGTTTTGATATGCAGAATCTAAAATCAACATCTGAGCTCACTGGAAGACAGTCAACATATTTTAGAAGTAAGTTAATACTCTTGAGCTCTAGCACTGAGAAGCTTGGGCATTTTTAACCAGTTGTGGTCTGAGAAGTGACCTCTGTAATGCCAAGAAGCAGAGTTGCAGAAGTCCTTCCCATAGACCAGACAGAAATACAGAGCCTTTAAAGTACTATTTAAATGGCACGTGTTGAGAAATTTCTAAAATCCCAAGTGCTGAACATATAAGATGATCCTTCATGGATCATATGAGATCAAAGGAATTCCAGGATTCCAGCAAAGGTGGAAGTGAAATGCAACTGCTCAAGTTATTTCTATCGGAAAAGGTGATGATATTACTATATGAGTGCCCATAAATAGGAAATATAGATGTTATGTTGCAAACAGTTGGGATGCCCTTCACCGTGAGCAGCTCAGCACTTCGGGTTTGCCTTCTTAAGCTGGAGAAATCATGTTGTTGAATAAGGTGGTTGTGGTGAGGAGCAAGTTACATGCAGGGTGAATGGCTGCCTTTAATACCAAGAGAAGTGCAAGACAGGAGAGACCCGTATTATCTAGGCCCAGTTTGATAAAAGCGATGAGAAATACCAATTTGGGGGAATTCGATATGTTGTCATGGAAATGCTGTGCCAGAAAAACAGTTATTCTCCTATATGCTGAACTATAATGTATGTTGATTTCCTTTAAGCTCAGCACTTCGGGTTTGCCTTCTTAAGCTGGAGAAATCATGTTGTTGAATAAGGTGGTTGTGGTGAGGAGCAAGTTACATGCAGGGTGAATGGCTGCCTTTAATACCAAGAGAAGTGCAAGACAGGAGAGACCCGTATTATCTAGGCCCAGTTTGATAAAAGCAATGAGAAATACCAATTTGGGGGAATTAGGTTGTCATGGAAATGCTGTGCCGGAAAAACAGTTATTCTCCCATATGCCGAACTATAATGTATGTTGATTTCCTTTATCAGAGGAAAAAAAGAAATTTCCCTATGTGTCATGTTTGAAATGTAAAGTGCATCATTATATCAGAGATTTTCCTTGTTTTCTATTATGACTTTGTCTGGCTTTACACTTACAAAGTGGGGAATGTTAATACTGAGTTGATCTTGGAGGTCCCGGGTTTAGCAATACAAGGGTCGAGCACCCGGCAGCTGGATGGAAACTCAGGGCAGTGTTGCTGGCAACTGGTGTCCCAAGTGCCCTGCAGGACACAGGCGTAGGAAACTGCTCCAGTCGGAGAGGGATTCAGGAAGCGGAAAAATACAGGCTCAGAAAATGAGATGAGAAAGGTAGGAAGAGAAGTAAGCAGCCAAGTACAAGTGAAAACTAAGATGCGGATAAAAGTTATTGGAGCCAAAGGCCTGGGTGGGTTGGGAGTGGGGATGGGAGTGGGAGCCGGAGGGGACACGCGGAGACGGTCCCGTCTGGTCTGGCGAAAGCAGCGGGAAGGTGGGGAGGGGAATGAGGGGGGTGCAAGGAGAGGAGGGGGTGAGCTTTGCTGCAGTTGACATGAGGAGAAATTTGGCAGGAACTTATATCTATACATATATATGTAGGCATATACACACATACATACATATACATATAGAGAGAAAATAGTTTGTCCTCCACAGTTTTGTAAATCCAAACATGATGTTTTTTTGCAAAGTTCCTGAGCAAAGTTGATAAAGGTGAGAGCCTACCTAAGTAATTACTATTCCTTTTGGACATACTGACTTCTCTTCCTCTGTCATTTTAGAAATATTGCTTCCTAATATTTGGAATCAAGTTAAGAAGTCATTAAAGATGATTAAAAGTACTGTTTGCGTTATGCAAATACTGAACTAAATAAGCTGATCAGATGCATTCTGGGGGGAAGTCCTGTATATTAATTATAGCGCACAAATGGTTTAATTGAACAGAAAATATCTTGCTCTTTTAAAACAGTTCAAGCAATTTCACTCCCAAATTCTTCTTCAGTTGTATAAGAACAAATCAGGGTTCACTTTGGCCATATACCTTTGTTTATTGCAACTATTCAATGTGAAGAAGGGGGGTTACTTGTGCTCTTACGGCTGGAAATATTTGTTCCAAAAGCGTGCTCACAATTTTGATATACATTTAAAAGGAAATCCCTCAGGATGCAATGAGACGTGAGTAGAGTAACCAGTGCACTTCAGTGACAGCCTCTGCTCCAGATACTTGTGTGTGTTTTACAGGGTGGAAGTTCTTGTGATTTCTAAATCTTCAGGCTTTTAATATTTAAATACTGCACCAAAAGCACTAGTGATATATGGTACACTTAAACAGCATGGTAGACATCAAGCCTGAATTGTAGTGAAATGTAGAACATGGTTTAAATGTTTGAGCCCAGGGGCCTTCCAACATCGCCTTCCATTAGCAGTAAATTCGTTCCTGTTGTCTCATGCTTTGGTGAAGAGGGATGTGGAGGAACGAAAGGAGACGTGAGAGATGGCAGGGCAGGAGAAAAAGCAGCAGCAGAAACCCCCTTTCCAGCTGTGCTTTTGTTGGTCCTGTGGCCTTTTGGCCGACGGCAAATCGTTAGTTTTAAAGGATGGTTCATGAGCACCCAACGTCCTCTGAGGCTGAGCATTCCTGAGGGATTTCTTTCTCACCCGTTTATCAAGGGTTTTCACACAAGTTTGCAAATGTGTTTGGATTGTTGCAACTGTTTCAAGAAATCCCTTGTGCCTGTTGCAATTAAATGGAGGGGGATGTTACGAAGAATAGAGATGGAAGGGTTTTTTGTTTTGTTTTCTCAAGTAATGTCCTGTTTGTCTATATAACCACGTTTGTCATATTATGCAATTTGTAGCTTTTTGAGAAATTACCACCTCATGTTGTCATATGCTCCAGAACATTCTGTAGCCGTTGAGAGATATCCTTTAAAATAGGTTTATTGTTGTCACCCGTTCACTGACAGTACTGTAGAATCATAGGTATTTAATATGTTGCTGTTGCTTTGACAATTAACTTTGTAACCAAATATATTAGTTTACTTATTGTAACACAAGAAAATGTTTTCTGCTTAAACTTAACCAAACAGATATTGGAAAAAAAAGTGGCATTGCTCCTTTTAATTCTCCACTGGAACATTTCAGTTTTTGCCAAAAAGATGGAGGCAATGCAGAGTTAAGGAAGACTGATAGATTTACCTGATCTATGTTTTAGATATGCTGGCTTCCAGGAAAGTGGATTTGACCTCTCACTTTCTCTTTTATAAATCAAAAACATGTGTACATTGATATTCCTGATTGAGTTTGAAAGTTTTCCATGAAGCTGCCTTTATTTTTTCCCCCTCATTGAAATACCACTCAGTGATAAGACTCTGAGCAGTGAAGCCGTAGTTTTTGCTACACAGCAGACAAACCCTTATATTGTGATAGTGAACTGATTTGCAGCTTAGATAGTGTTCTGTCATTGCTGCTCGGGTAAAAGAAGAGCAAAAATGACAACTGTTGCTCAAAGGGAGGTTTTAGTGTGTCACCACTGGCAGGATTTCTGCAGGGAAGTTCACACGACGCCTCCCTGGTTCCCTGTGCTCGCTGCAGTTCTGGTTTCAACTTAGGCACCAATATCAAGAGTCGTGTTTGCTCTGAGGGTAGAGTTTGAAGATGTGTCTTCTCCTTTTAATAGCAACATTTGACCATTAGTCTGTGTTGTAGCTGGTAGTTTGGAGTTGCATGAAGTGATGTTTGCTTACACTTCTTTCAGGTCAAGCAATATCCTTTGAGTCCTGCCTCTTTTTGAGGAATAATATTTTTTGGCTAAGTTGTCACTTTGAAGAGCCTCCTCTGTATTTTCTGCTTCATTATTGCCTGCACCTTCCTTGAAAAAGGACCTAGAAAGGAAAGTAATCCATCTTTTCCATAGAAGACATACTTAGATAGTCATCTGGCGTTCACACCATGGGCTTTCCAAGCCAGGCAGTTGTCTTATGGTTAAAGTCTGTTGCTTGTTCCCCAAATCCCCAGTGGTTTGGTCATGACAAAGGGTAGAGATTCAGTCATGCCATAGGGTAGAGATTCAGTCAAAAACCAATTTGACAGCAGAAGATTTAAATATAATTTGATTTACCAAGCTCATGAAAAGGCATCAGGATTGAAAGTCTTTCTTCTCCCTTCAAATTAAAGGGCAAATCTTGTGTTAGTGAACTAGTGATACGCTGATGCCTCAACGATAATGTGCTCTAGTGAGAAAGTAGGGATTTGGGGATTAATTTTAATATTTATATTATGTTCTTTATTATGTTAAAGTATGAAGGGTAATGAAATATAGTATTCTCAGATTAATAGCTTTTGGATTATTTTGCATATAAAACCTCCATGTGAAATATAAAGTTGTCTTTCTCAAGCTGTCTCAAAAGAAGAAAAATCCTAACGGGACCAAAATGTTTATGTAGTTAGATATTGTGTAATTACTAGAATATATATGTTACTCATTTCTATCTGATTTTCATGCTGGTATGAAGAATTACTATTAGAGAACTAACTTATTCTTTGTAAGCTCCTCTGTGCTGTAATATGTAGGTAGGGCTGTGTTTGCTGAAATGAGTTCTGGAATAAAAGCAACTGATAAAACTTCAGAGCAGAAGTAAAAAAAAAATCCTCTGGTTAAACGTAACTAAAGTTAAATGTTTGGAATTAAGAATGTGGAAAAAGGAAACTCTTCAGCACCTTGTTGTGCCTGTGCTTTTGTGTCTCATCCTTTGAGCACCTGCAGGGCACAGAGGAGCCCGAGAGGAGATGCTGTTAGTGCCTCTTGCCCTGCTGCTCGTGGGAGTGGGGCAGGAGAAGTGCAAAAAGGAGTAAAACCCAAACGGCTTCTGATAAGGTATTAATAAAGTTATGTAGCTTACTTGAAAAGGAGCAATTTTTGAGTGGTTTGGAGGAATTTGGAAATTACTTAGAAGAAAGGGGTGCTTTAATGAGCGACAGCAATGCTCAGATATATTCCACCAGCACATAAGCAGAAGAAAAAAATGGCCTTTTAATGGAATCATTTAGCTTATTGTGGTGACTTTGCCCACAGTGGGAAGTGTGTTCTGTGATCAGCATTTCTAAACTCCTTAGAAATTAAATGCAGATGTTATAAAATAATCAGGCTTAAGCATTTTTTACTCTACTTGATAAATCCTCAAGGCACTTTCCAAAAATGTTATCTTGGAATTCAGAACTGGATGCCATAAATGGGTAAGCTATATGCTTTACACAGATCATGTTTTGTGGGATTGGCAGTTTGGCGACTGAAAGCAGCAATGTCGGATTAAAAATACTACTTTTTAGCTATAAACATTACATGGAGTTCATATAAGAAGGAAACTCAGCTGAAGTCGTCTGAGTGGAGCATAATGTGAACTAATTCAGTTAACGGAATACTTTGCATAATCAAATTACGGGTAATTCCTGGCATTCTGTGATGATGTTAAAAGGTTGAAACTTTAGGTCACCACCACTCCCCCCCAGCTAAATTTTAAGGGGCCGGTTTTAGGATGAGGACTCATGAACTTAAACCGCGCTGATGTCTTCACATGGCAGTCGTACAGGGAGAGGCACCTCCTGGCAGCTGGCCGCCTTGCGGGGTGACCTGGCTAATTGGTTTTGGCATCTTAGCCTGAGGAAACCTCATCCATCACTGCAGAGCAGAGACTTTGGCAGAAATCAGAGAAAACATTCAATACTTTCTCTTGCTTTCTATGCAAAGCTGCTTTGCATTTTTAAGCTTTCTAGCGTAACTCACCAGAAACTTGATGTAACAATTTATACAAATTTTATGCTCCCTTAACTTCATCTTCTACAGTGAGTAAATACCCTTTTCACTTTCTAGAATTAGCAAAAATGTCAATATTACAAATAAGTTTTGAAATTTGGCTCTCGCAGACGAAAGCATTTACTTTTCATAATTTACACAGCACTTTGTATCAGCAATGTATTGCATGCTAAGAAAAGCTAGATGACTTTTTTGGACGCTAAAGTTTTTGCTAGTTAGTAATTCACTTCTAAGGAATGTTTAAATTCAGGTTATTAAGGGCTATGAGGAACCCATGTCTTCTACAAATAACACTTCTGATGGTTTCAGTTGTGCACAGTGACTTCATAGGTTAAAAAAAAATAGTAGTTTGGGCTTCTTCAGCCTGAGTAATTCCACATTATTTATTATTTTCTGTGCTCCAAGGGTGTTAGCTGAGATTTGGGCTCCTTCATGCTTTTGATTATTTGTATTCACTATTAGTGTATTAGCAGGCAATTCTACTCTCATGGTGGTGGTATATTTATAAGGATAATTAAGGAATACGGATAATTAACCAGAGCAATTTCAGCACTGAGGGAATTTCTAAAATGTAAGCCTTCAAAATTGTCAGTTGTATTTATGCAGCGCGTAGATAGTATTTCCATGGAAATTTTTGGAGCAAAAAGTGTTTAATCTAAAAGTTATAAAGAACTTTTTCCATACAAAGATAGCAATTAGGGAGTTGCTGTGGAAAATACACTAATTAGACTCTCCTTTTCCACTTTCTGTGCTACAAAACGAGACACGTCTCTGCGTATGCAGTCGGAAATGATCCCTCCTCATTTTAAGGAGGAAGCATTTTGTGTGCTATAAAGTGTGTCTTAGGGCTACGTGTAAAAGCCATTTGGATTCTGTGAATAAATGAGTGTGTTTTCCTCCTGCCTGTGTTCAGATGCAATGGGTGGGCTGGTGAACGCCCAGGAGCTCGTGTGAACGTGCAGATGTTAACGCGGGGTTACGCTCCTTGCACTACGGCCTTGCAGGATGTGTGGATTTTAAACAGGGCTGAGACTGAGTTTTAACTGCGTAAACAGTCATTGCTTTGGCATTCAGGGGGAGGTGGTTCATTTAAAATCTTGTCTTGGTGCTACGCTCCTTCTGCCTTTAATAAGGGTAGGGAAGGGGAGGAGGAGAACATCTCGCGCGGCCTGTAAATGTCGGGCTGCGTGGAAGGCAGCTCGGCCGCAAAACAATATTGGTGTTGGAAAAGTGAGAGGAAAAACTCCTTTCTCAGCACTGATCTCCTAGGAGGAAAATTGCATTAAGAAAACGTGGGATTAGGATCATTTTTGCTAAAGCAGAAGGAAGTAATTACAAAGTATTAAACCACATCTACCAAATGTGGGGAAAGTGGAAGAGAAAGAATGAAGGTTATTTTAGCTGCGCGTGAAGCCGCCTGGGTGACTCGGTGCAGTTTTCAGCGCTGGGTTGAGCCCCGCTCACACGTGAAATTTCCAATCGAGTTGTTTCTTTAAGGCTGTCCAGACGGTAGAAGACAGCTCGACTTAAACAGAATTAATTAGGAAAATACTGAGCAATGAGTGTGGCAGTGGGATCTCCCTTGCATAATGTGCTGCAAAAGCTGCTGCTCTTCCCCAGACCTGTAATTCATCTCGAGAGGCTTTTGTGGGCTTGCTAAAATAAATCTGGATCCTGTGTTCCGAGTTCCTAGGGAAAAGGATGAGGAGCAATGGGGATTGGGAAGTAGGGTAGAATACTGTATATCTTGTCACTGGCAATGTCCAAAAAAAATCCAGTAATGGAATTTGATTTGTCAGTGCATTGATGGATATAAAGTGTTATCAATTTTGTGAAGGGTTTCAACTAAAATTTGTGTTTTTTAAGCATCTGTTTTAATGAGAAGTGTTGACTTTCAGTAAATCTTAAATAATTAGAAACATGATTTTTTTTTATCTTTATCAAATGCAGCAAGCTCTTTTTGAGTAGTTGAAATATTAATGACCACACTCTTCTTTTAGATTTCAATTTAGTTTCATTTTAAAAATACATATTCTTTTTGTAGAGAGTTGTAGAGAGTAGCCTGGGTTAAATAACTGTTGTTTTCAGCTCCATCTTTTTCATTCAAGTTTACTTGATAAGCCTGAGTCAAAATGCTGCTTTGCAGTATTTCTTTGCATGGTTTTAGTGTTTTGCATATCAGAATGCTGAGAAGGTGTTTAAATAAGTCACCTTGAAAAAAAAATTCAAAAAATCAGCTGTACGACGGACCAGAATTCAGCAATATCACATGCACTCCATGTATGTGTGCTGCTCTTCACTATCCGTTTTAAAATATATATAAACAGTTATGTTTGTTTTGAATATTTGCTAGTTTAAAACTTTGTGGGTATTTATATGGAAAATATTATTGTATTTGTTTTTCAAAACGCGAAGCAGCCGCCACCCCTCTCCTCTCCCAGCGCACACACTCCCGTTCTGTTTTTCCTGGCCAGCAGGAGACTTGCGAATTGTGGTCGTTCCCCCATGTAAAAACACTCCTCGTCAGCGACAGGAGCTCTTTTTAATGTGCAAGGATGCTCTGCTGAGTGAAAAATGACTTTTGGAATAACCCTCTTGATGTGCTTTAGAAAGTTGGCGTTCCCCGTGTCCCTTAGCCTAGCTCGGACTCCGGGAGCTGCGCCGGGTTGGTGAGCGCTCTCGCAGCCTGGGCCCTCCGGCCCTGGGGCGGCTCCTGCCTACAATATGTAACGTTTTGCATCAAAATGGGCATCCTAAACCTGGATATGGGCCCTGCTGGGTGGTACCTGCAAGTCACAGCAAGGACCTTGGGCAAAGCAAGAGGCAGTGGGGATGAAGCAGCGTAAGGAGAGCTGCGCGACTTTGCCGTGACCATAAATAACACAGCTCTCGGCCCTTCACCTGGGAAAAAAAAGAGGAAAAAATACATAGGATTTTAATTCAGTTGCCTGCCTGCCTGTGTTCCATTTATGAATCTGATTAATCCAGAAGTTGCAGATATTTCTATTCTGTTTAAGTTTTGCAGTAGGGTTGATCTGTCAGGAAGTTCTTGCTAATGGGTCAAATTCTGTTTTTTTTTTTTTTTTTTCCTTTGAAATCTGACCTGTTTTAAATGTAGCCTGTATGTTTATTGTGCATGTGGAGACTCAAAGAATATACATAGGACTAATAACATTATTTTTGGAATTTTTACTGAATAAGATTATTGCCATCTCGGATTCGACATGCAATTTAAGACAGAGTTGTGAGCTGATCTGTGTTAATCAGCATCTCATGTGCAAGGGGGATTGGAGAGAAGCCTCAAGTACAGGTCTGGCATGGAAAAACTTCCACTGAAGAAATAGCAAAATTGCTACTACCCACAAATGGGATCTGCCCTTATCGCAAGAGCTAAGGGAGCCCCGGGGAAGTTGTTGGAAAAAGGGTTCAGAACAAGCGGCTGCACACAACGTGCAAAGACAAAGTAAGGGGGTCGCTGCAAAGTGTAACCAAATTCAGCAAAAACGCTGGAGAAGCAAGAAAAGAAAATTTCATGAAGGGCTACGACCTGTGAAGATGCTTTGCCGTGGCGGTCTGTGCGCTTGGTCTGGAGGGCGGCGGAGCAAGGAGGACGCGCAGCGCTCGCCAACCCGTTACCCGCCAGAAATACCAGCAAGATCCATTCTCTGCTCCCTAGTTGGGAACAAACCTTTAGATCCCTTATTTTACACGTTAGGCTGCGGGGTGTGAAGAAGGGCAGTGGGAGCAGCGTCTTTGCAAAGCGCTTCCAAGTCTGAGCAAATCTCAATGCACTGTTGAAAGAGCAACCTCGATGGAGATACGGGGGAAAAACACTCTGAAGTTCTGCGACGTGAATATCTGGAAGTGTGGAACGTTATTTATCCTTGATCGAGCAGAAGTGAATCCTCTAAATATTTATAACAGGAAATGAAATAATTTGGGGAATTAGGACTATTGCGTCTTTCAAAGGATTAGAAAGTATTTTCACCAAGACTTTTAATTAGAGTTGATTACTTAATCATTGCCTTGAAATAATAAGTATGTCTTTCTACTAGCCATCTAGTACTATTGGTAGTACTAGTATTAATACGAGTACTAGTAGTAATAACTGCCCAGTTATATATGGTCAAAATGTTAGGCTTTTAAACTAGATGGTATGAGAAGCTAGAAGTAAGGGAGTTCTTTTGATTTTGATGGGTCTGAGCGTCTCTTCCATATGGATTCAATTCCCATTTTAATCAGAATGTGGAAGTCATTACTCTGACATCTGAAACTGAGGTAGCAATAAAAAAAATTATCACAAACAAGACAGCAGACACAAATTATTTTGTGTTTATTGCTGGGTGGCCTTTTTGAAACTCTCCCCAAGTTAATAGGTTCCAGATATTTGAAAATTGCAGTCGTATTATGACAAATTTATTTCTGCTCATATTTAACTTGTGTCTCCTCCGTAAGTCTGAATTTAAACAAACAAAAAAAGTTGTCAACCCACTCATGTCTCTCCAGTTTTTGTTGTAGCAGCTTTAATCTCAGTGCCTCGCTTTAATAAAGCCCACTGAGAAAACAAACACCAGCAGTTACTGCGCCGCTGTTGTAAATTATTTATCATATCTCTGAGGTTTTACTGTGGCATTAAGCGCTGCTGTGCTAGCTGAGGCCGTTCACAAGAGGCCGTGGGGGTTAAAGGCTGCGGGCGGCCGGGCCGGCGAGGAGGCCTCTGCGCGGGCGAGCGCCCAC
>NW_010585101.1:0-70237 GCF_000705375.1 Tinamus guttatus
GACGCTGTGAGGGACGGTGTGAAAAGCTTTGCTGAAGTCAAGGTACATGACATCCACTGCTCTCCCGTCATCTACCCAGTCGGTCATTCCATAGAAGGCTATCAGGTTAGTCAAGCATGATTTCTCCTTGGTGAACCCATGCTGACTACTCTTGAGCACCTTCTTGTCCTCCACATGTTTCAAGATAACAGCCAGGATGAGCTGCTCCATGACGTTTCCAGGGATGGAGCTGAGGCTGACTGGCCTGTATTTGCCTGGGCCCTCCTGCTTGCCATTTTTGAAGACTGGTGTGACATTGGCTTTCTTCCAGTCTTCTGGCACCTCCCTTGTGCTCCAGGATCTTTTGAAGATGATGGAGAGCGGCTTAGCAACAACATCTGCCAGCTTCTGCAGCACTCCTGGGTGCATTCCAGCAGGGCCCATGGATTTGTGGATGTCAAGTTTCCCTAGGAGCTCTCTGACCCAATCTTCCTCTACCCAGGGCAAGTCTTCCTCTCTCTAGGCACCATCTCTTGTCTCTAGGATCTGGGATTCCGGAGGGCTGCCCTTGGTAAACACTGAAGCAAGGAAGGCATTCAGTAGCTCTGCATTTTCTGTGTCTGTCTGTGTATATAATATAATCATGAATATTATATACACATGAATTATACCTCTATCTAGCTGTATAAAGAGCAAAATGCATCTGAGATCTCCTTTCTTTGTATGTGACTATTCTAAAGTAGGTCTGGAGTGAGAAATGAAGCTAACTAGGATTTCAGAACTCCAGTGGAGACATCTTCCAGTTAATCTGACATTGTTTCTAACAGTAATAACTCAAAAAAAAAAAAAGAGTTCAGATATGCCCTTGATTTTTTTTAAAGGGCACATTCTGCTTTTGAAAACAACATCAGTTCAGATAACTCCTAGAGCTTTCTGCTGTAACAACATTCAAGAAAAAAAATGTCAAAAAATATATCTATAGCATTAACTCTAAGCTTTTCTGGCTGTTTTAGGAATCCTCCTTTAATTATACTGCACTTCTGAAATCAAGGATGGAAGAATGACAGGTTCTAGAGGCACCCTACACTTTGTGATACTGTCAGAAAAAAAGAGAAAGCAGATTCTTTTAACCATGATACGAAGGAAACTTTGAAGATTTTAAGATTGTAAAATGTATCAAAGGAAAGAAGAAACAAAAAAGAAAAAAAGACCCACCTCCCTTTCAAATCTCATTCATAATATTTATAGACTGACATACTCCTATCAGAAGTGACTTTTCAGTAGAGTATGATAATTTTGAATATGTAGGGCACTGGGGCAGAATTTTATTGTTCTTTAACTTATTTTATACAACTTTCTAACTGTACCTATATAGGCCAAAGCATTCTGACGATTACACTACATCCTTGCTGAAGCTGAACATAATAAAATGACAGACTACATTCCTTTGGTGCTGCCAACTAAACACCATATTACAACCACAGCTGGCCTATGAGCAGCTTTAGAGTAAATACATGGCACTCCCTAACATCTCATCTGTAAAAACAAGAATTGAACAAAAGTATTATACAAAATATATACAAAAATACTTGACAGAGGTGCATAAATAATCAGCAAGATTGTTCTCATTATTAAATATAAGCATTGAATTTTTTCAGCTTTGAACACCATTCTTATAACTTTGTGTTTCTTGTGTGAGGCATTTCATCACCTGAGGGTATGACACCATTCTTATATTTTTTTGTTTCATCTGTGAGGCATTTCATCACCTGAGGGTATCTTGCATCTGTTTCAGTCTATTTTTCATTTCCTCAAAAAAAAAAAGTCACTTCTTTCTTCAGCTCATGCTCAAAATAAGAAAAAGGTTTGAAGAGAAATCAATGAATTTGGAAAGTATCAATATATGATGTGTTAAGAGCAATCACACACATCTGGAAACAATGGTCCAAGAGGTGCCTAACCACTTATTAACTAACTAATCCAAACATGGTAGCCATAATGAACCACTGAGGGAATACATAATAGAAATGCTACATCTCTATTAGAACAAAAGATCTCAACATCTGATTCAACAAATACAGTAATTACTAAAAATTAATGTGTCCTTTCACGCAACCTACAATCAATCCCTTGGGCATGGCTGATGGCTAAAGCTTCTCAGAAAGCATCAGAAGAATAAATACACCCTTAAAACACAAACAAGCTCTACAATTCTGTAAATGTTAGAAAAACATTTTTCTTGACTCATTGATATTGTTACATATATAAATGCTATTAACATGCAACCATAAAATTGCCCCAAACTGTTAAAACTTACTCACAAAAACTTGAATAAGTAATCTAAGGTATCAGAGATTAAACCAAATATTAGCTCCCTACGTTGAGCAAAAATACTTCAGCTACTCATCAGGGTGATATCTGCTGTAATTTCATCTTTATGAAAGCACTACAGAAAGCAAAATTTCTTACTTAGAGTTTAAAGAAGGATCTTGATATTGCCCCTAAGCAAAAGGGAACAAACAAGCAAACGCTGTCATAAACATCCATCCCTCTCCTCATACGCACATAAATAGGGAACTTCTCTAGCTTCAAGATGCATCTTCAGAAACATTAAATAAGTCAATCCCTGTATGATCTGTAAAGCAGCTTGCTTTTTCTCTGCATCGTATAAATAAATAATTCCCACTGTCTTATGGTCACATCTTTTGAACTGTTTCAATAGTAAAGGCAGCATCCTTTTCCATAGACCACTCTAGCAGAAACTGTCCTGAAAGCCTTGGTTTACATTTCTGGTCCTTTCTTTTACTGACACAAAATACATAAATAATGTGAGTACATAAATAAAACTTTGCCTTCCTTCTCACTTGATGCTGCGTTTGCACCACTTGCAGACTACTAAATCATGTTTCCTTGGAGTCAAAAAATGATGCCTTTATGATACAAGTTTTTATACCGTTAGTGCTTTAAAAGTCTTCTGTTTTTATTCTGCTACTTACTGGGTTCGTCCTTTCCAACAGCAACACGATTTTTTTCTCTAATCCAGTCAGTGCATGTGCTCACTTTAAATGTGTCACTGGGTAAAAAGACACATGTCAGATATGGACATTTATAGTGATCCACTTAACACAGCCCATCTGCAAAAAAGAGGTGTGAGGATAAATGTGTTTGCGGGTAGCAAAACAACCATTACCTGGCCCAAGGACCAGTGCCACATCCCATGGCAAAAGAGAGAGAAGCTTAATTAACTGCTTGGATTTACAAGTAAATTAACAGCTCAGATTTAAATTCACGTTATTTTTCGACTAGGAAGTTTAAGTAAGTCCAGCCCATCTCCCAGGACAGATGCCCTGGAAGGACGGAGAGGCAGTCGCAGAAACGCCAGCGCTCGGCGAACCCTGGCGCAGCAGCAGAGCGCCGCACGCGCCGCGTTCCTCGACCTGCAGGAAGCTCGGGGGAAGCCTGGTGTCCAGCACACTGTTACACCAACTGCTAACCACTGAGGGCTAAGACATGTGGCAGTGAATGATTCATATTTGGAGTGAAGTCACTGCTGCGATTATTATTTCAAAACCCAGCACCATTCTCAAGTCCTGGAAAGCGCAGCACCACCAGAGAAGCAAAGCAACCCAAAGCAGCAACTAAATCAGGGGTGGCTCCTGGGCTGTTTTACACAGCTTCCCAGGCAGCTCTCACTTGATTTTTTCTTAGGCTGGAGTATTTCTAATGTTCCCTGCTGGAAATCATTCATCAGTTTAATGAACACATTCAGGAGGGCTAACCACGGGGGTGGAGGAGGGATGATATGCTCCCTTTGTTGCCCACACGGTATAACTTGCCATCTTTCAGTAAATCTGACAGACTCCAAACATTAAATTAACTGAAATGAAAACCTCATTTTGAACTCTGCTTCCCCATACATATCAAACAGCCTGTGAAATGCCTTAGATTTTATGTCCAACTCCATTAAATACACTGGGAAAAAAAAGGAATGGAGGCGCCTATGTGTTCACAGAAACCTTCCATACTTGGTTAACATCATAGTGAATCGATCCAAGGGTGGGAAGCCAAGCGCGGAGCACACGAAATTGCACAGCACAAATGCAAATGCCAAGGCAAACTGAGGGAAATATGAACAGCCAAAAGGACCACGCGAGCTGTTTTTATACCTAGCTCGTGGAGCACATGAAGCTTGTAGGTGCAGGCCAGGCAGCAATGACTCCTCGTGGGAAGCCAACAGACATTTAAAAAACGAATGTTTCAGCCCTGGAAAAATGGGAACATTTACTTGCTGAACCTGTGCTGTGTAAGCAGTTGTGTAATCATATGTCATAGGCAGAAACATACAGAGTGTATAGCATTAAACATTCAAATATTGCAGCTCTGTAATATGTAGCACATTAGCAGGCTTCAGCTTCCAACACAGAAGCTTAATTTGCTCTCTCTTGATAAAGCACTATACACAACTATGTAAAAGTCACTAGGAGGAGGTTAATGGCAGTGAACTAGAATAAAACTAAATGTCACTACATCTTACTTTTCTGTGAAACCTTCTAAGTAGATAAGACATGTTCAGAAAGCTGTAAAATGTGCCCTTTGCTTACAAGAAAAAGGTCAGTTCTGTGCTAACAAATTGTAATAGGTTAGTCATAAATGATCATATCAGTGGCTGAAATATGGTACCTTACACATAATTTAAATATTGTTACAACTCCTTAAGTTACAGAGAGGCCCCATTTGCATAGTGCAAACTCTTGCACACATTAAAATGATGCAATTTTTGAAAATATGAACACAACAAAACCATGAAAAAGAAAAAAAAAAAAAAACAATTTCATAACACCAAGACCTGTCGAAATAACCAATTGTACCATTGCCTTTGGCATTAAAGACTGGTCAGAAAAATATTTAAACATATTTTGTATGGTGATTCTCAACTACCTTTAGAGACCAACTTCACAAAACCATCAATTCTAGTGGTTTCCAAATAATGAACAAGAAGAGGTTCTGCAGATCTTGCACATGTCACCCTGTAAGTGATGGATTATGCAAAGTGAACATAATTTCCAGCACGCATTCTTTGTGCAGAGGGAAGTACAGCAACAGAATGAGGCCTTCCTCCTCACTGAGACCTCAACAGAAAAATGAGGGATACAGGGTCAGTCATAGGTAGCAAAAACACAGCACAACAAATGCAATACTGGGATATTTCTGCTATGTAAAATGAAAACAGTTCTTACCATTAGGTCACATGAGGTTTTTGCTATGAACCACATATTTCACTTACTATTTCTGTGATCCAAATTGTTGCTGTTGAAAGAAGCTTTCATCAGCCACATGGGCTCGTCCTCGTTCTGCTCTTGCACCCCAGCTCTGCTGTGCAAACTGCCGTGTTCCCAACAGCCCAGGCCACCTGCAAAGCGCTACGGTGCGTGGTCTGCTCGGAAGAGTCGTAGCGATATTCCACAATGATTTCTTACACCGATATAGCACATAACATAGCCACCAGTAAAAGCCTAATTACTGATATTACATTAATACACAATCACTGACAAGACCATTCATTAGGATTTTTTATTATTATTTTTAAACATTCTATCGAGTCATATATTCTGAAAATGATTGAGGGCACTTCAGAGATGAAACGTGTGTGTGAAATATTAATGTTGTGGATGTGAGAACACACATATCCAGCTCTGACACATATTTGTATTCAGTACAGTAAAAGTTACCCATATAAATACGTCACGATGCAGGGGAAGGATATAATCAGTGAATAGAAATGTGATTATTATTACAACAAGTCTCCTCTCTATTCAAACTGGAGCACTTAGCTTTGAAATATCTTTTGAAATAGCATTTCTAATGTGGTTCTTACATTGCCAAGACTTGGTAGGGCAGCTGCTCAACCCGCATTCTTTGCTAATACCCATTCCCAGAGGTACTAAGACTTAACTCTTAATTTATTTACTAGTGATTTAGAAAAGAAGATACTAAAGCTTTCTTGTAGCTACAGTTCTTGCAGCCTTTTTAAAAATCCAACATCTAAGGGATGTTCCTTAAGTCAAAGCCCAGTTGGATTACACAGAATACACCATCCCTATCTTCACATTTACCTAATAAAGACAAATGAGGGTTATCTATAATGTCCATATGATCCACTCTGAGTGGTATTTTATAAATCAAAGGAAATACAGTTCCTACAGGCGGACTTGAATTGTTTTCCAAGAGCACGACTGAGGCACAGAGGTTGCCATTTCCTATCTCACTTTAAGTGCTAGTCAAGGCGGTGCCACAGAAAGGCAGCAGCAACGTGCCTGGCCTGCTGCTGCTCGTACTCCTGACCTTTTAGGTCTGGCTTTCTCCTTGGGTGTGCAGGACACCTACCACGTGCTAGAACTTACTCTATCCACCTAGCAGCACAGGCATGAAGAACGGTAAGCAGTGACACTTGACACAATTGTGGGAAGTGCCCACTATGCAACGACAGATACCTCAGAGCAGCCGAAACATGTAGTTTCATGAACTACATGAACTACACGAAGAAAAGTGCTTCTTAAATGGAAAAGAAAAAGCTGAGAACTTCCACCATAATTATTTTCAGGTAACATGAAGTAATTTACCCTTAAATTATACTTGGTACTTTTTTCTCTATTGAATTCCGTTCGAAACAGGCAGGCAATCTTCAATCAACGTGAGATCCCATCTCCTGGAAGAGGCAGGAGACTGCCTATTAACTTACAGGTTACGTAAAACATGAATGCATCTTTGTAAACATGTGTCTTTCAAGAAATTTCAGAATTCACTCTTTAGTATATCGTATGGAAGAAAGTTTCTTTCATATTACAAGTGTATTTAAATCTAAGCTCTAATTCCACCAAGTATTCAGTTTTCCCCATAATAGTTAATTTTACATACACTGAATATAGCCATATATCCTTTTCACAGAAGTTTTTTCTAAGATAGTTTCTGACATTTCACATAAACTGTTGTCATTTAGAAATCACCATTTCCTCAGTTCTTTCCAAAGAGGTTTTACAAACTAATGAGGTTGTGAATAGCATAACATTTCCATCCTGCACTTCGAGTGTAATGTTGTGACCTTAAAAGTCTTTGGCATTAATATCCGAGCGCCTCCACTGAAACACAAGTTATTCAAGAAAGACAAAACTGAGGGATTTCCTGGTCTTACTGGAGGAGCGGAGAAACAACATGCAAGAAATGAAAATCCACACTGGGCACCAGTGAATAAGGACCTCTCACGTCACGGTTAACAAGCAAGTAACAAAGGCACTTTGCTAGCAGAGCCTGGCAGCCCAGCGTACTCATGAACTTCCCAAACACATTCACCGTGCAGAGAGCACTCGTGCTGCAGCTAAGTATTCCTCCAATCTTACAGCCATTCACTTATGGACTCACTCTTACTTTTAATGGGAAACCAAAGAAGAATTTACTACTAAATTTAAACAGCTATCAACAATTTTCACCTTTCAATGCACATATGTAAGAAAAAAAGTTGTGTTTTTTTTTTTCTATTTATGCACATGGCTGCTAAAATGAAAAGCAGAATATTTAAATTAGGCTTGAAAAGTCTACAATGTGTCTTGCTCACTCTCCACCTCACAACAAGCACATACCCCACACATGAATTTACTAGACGGTAAGTGAAATGCCTGTAACAATTATACAGCAATTCTTTTTTCTTTTTTTTTTTTCTTAAATCAGGACTCTTTAAAGACTCTCTAATGAGATTTCTTGCTGCGAGACACTTCATCTTCTTTATAAATTTATTTTCTGTAGACTAAATTTAATTTGTTGTAGACGGAATTAAAAGGTCATGAACTAAACACTGCCATTCAGTCTGCACTTTAAAGTCATTTCCAAATAAGACAATAAGTGCTGAGGGGCACTAGCACGTGGTGCGAGCGCAGAACTTTCCAGAACGCGCCTGCCAATTCTTCGCTATACCTAGTGCTCATAATTGCTAAGCCATCTAGCACTTTCACGGGTTTATCTGGTGTGTAACAAACAAAAAATATCCTGACCTACGTGACTAGCCAAGTGTGTCTTCTCAGCTAGGGTTCCGCTCCGCATTCAAGGACCGCAGGCATCTTGGCTCTGCAATGCAGGAGCATCTGTGAACCTCTGAGCTGCATGAGGTGCACACGGAAGGTCACATTACTACTAGGGTTGAATAAGATGCCAGTTAATAATATGCACAAAATAATTCATGTAGCATGGAGGAAGTCTAAGCTTCCTCCAAATAAATCAAGAGAAATAATAAACTTCTTCCAAATAAACCAAGAGTCTGATTTCTGAAGATTTGAGAATGTTTTGTTACATGTTTTTCATGAAACTGCCCGGTCAAACACACTCAGTAGTACTAATGTGTTATGTAACCCAAACAGAGACAACTGGGAGTACTTGGGCCTTTTGAAGAATGCTCCACTTCTCCAATTAACTAACCATCTCCTAAATATGTTTTTCAAACTATGTTTGAAACCAGTTTCAAACCAGAGATGTCCTGGTGTGGTTAGGGCACCTTTTCTTGGGGCGGAAGTGTAGAGAAAAAATAATCCAGGTGCCCCTTAGGTGATGTAGTTCAATAAATCCATAATGTTAAAAATTGAGGCATATGTTTAACTCTTCACCATGTTTGGAAGCTTCTTGGTCTCAGAAGGTGCTGACCAAGAGGATTGTTTGATAGTGGGTTTTTTTTTTTTTTTTTGGAACTACATAAACTGCTTTAGTGCAGGCTGATACCAATAGATAGTTACTGCACAAGCACAGATTACAGGAGTGGCCCCAACTCTTTCTGAAATCTGGCTCTGATATCCTATAGCACATTTAACCTTTAAATATAAAATGATACGAACAACACATTTTAAACTCTTACCAAAGTATGATAAGGATTTTAATGAGTTCAGGTACTGGCTTGCTGAAAAGTGGCCAGATGAATGGTGAGAGTGACTGTCACAAATGACCACTATTTCTCACTACTCAGTGGATTTGAAATATCCTCAACTTCTATTATCCATAAAATACTCAGCTTTGCCCTGACATTTAAATAGCAGCAGCACTTATTAACCTGAGAGTTTTGTATTCCGCTGACATTATCTCTTAATTTGTAATATAAGATGGAATATTCACAAAATGAACTTGTTCATGGTGCCACTCTGAATACTTGTGTTCAAATCCAGAATTGCTGATGGCTTAATTCTTCTATTTCTTTTCTTCTATTTGTTTTTTAACTGTAACCTGGATTAAAGATTAAAATTAAAAAAATAAAAACCAGAAGGGACATGATTAGAAGATTTTAAGCCTTTCAGAACAAGTAAACACTCTAAAAGGCCACTGCAAAACACTGCTTTTAATTGGCAAAACCGTAGGAAAGCCAAAAGTTTAAAATAGTTACCAAAAGTTCAAAATAGCTAAAGCTTCCCCAAGCTCTTTGGGCAGAAACATGCAAGCACATTAAAGCCAGCTCCAAAGGAGCACCCATCTCCTTTGCGGCTTGGCTGTAAACCAAAGCACCGGTGCTGACCCCGCGGCAGCCGCGGTGGCCGTGGTGCCTCACAAGCCTGTCCCCTTTCCACATAATCCAGCACGTGTCCACCACAACTCCGAGGTCTAACAGAGCTGGGCCATGAGTAAGGTATCAGAAACAATCTTTACTCAAAAGGAAAGACACCTTGAAAGACACCTCAAGCTTCATGTGTTAATTTCCACCTTATCAGTACACCCATCACTCAAATATGATATTCTTTTAGGCCTTTCACTTTCCAATCTTTAATCCCCTTCTACTTTTGCCAAAATCTAAAAATGTTTTTCCTGAGCCATTTCCTCACAAAAAGCAATCCCCATATTAACCTTAAAGCAGCTATGCAGAAAACATATTGGTAGCAGAAGAGATGCGAATTTTGTTTCCCAAGCTCACTAGCACGGGAAGCTACTCCATACTCACAGTATTGCATCTCCCTTACGCCGCAGCATATTCCTGTAAGACAGATTTTTGTCAAGTCTTTTTGCAGGCAGAAGATTCCTGTGGCATCAGTGCAAAATAATTTGTCATTAATAAGCAAGTTTATTCTAGGTTATATTGAAACTGGTGGAAAAAAATGAAAAATGCAGTCTTTGCTCTACAAAATATGTATTTTTCTCCCGGCAGAGTTGAGTTTAGGTCCTCTAAGGGCTGCCCCGTGGCTGCGCTCCTGCTCCTGCTCGCTGCCTGCTCCTGGGCCACGTGGTGGCTGTTCCACAGCCCCAGCCACCCAATACAACTGGCAGAAAAATGGGAAACTCATGAATAAACATTTGCTTAAAAATCACATTACTTCATCGTTTTCTGTTTCTGCTGTGGTTACTTCTCATCTGTAAAGCGAGCTAATATCAAGCAAAACCAACTGCGGAGCTTTAGTTTCCATCGGCATAAAAATTTATAGAGACACCCGATGTGCATTTCTGTACCAGCAGTGTCTACAACCTTGCAAACTTCCCATTGAGATCATTATTTCCTCCCTTTGGGTGTTCCAATTACCCTCCATTTTATCCAGGCTAGAGCATGAGAAGAACAAATAAGAAAGAGGGTTAAGAATAAGAAAAATGGTTCTGCTTTGAATGTTCCTATTTATTTCTTCATAATGCAGAATCTCACATTAGCAAAACCAGACTAATGCTTAGGAAGAACAAGGCCTATTTCTTCATCACGGCTCTGCATAAAGCTCTCCTAAAAGGTTTAAAAATACACATAATTAAAAAGGAAGTTGTTTAGGATTAATCAGAATTTCCAGAAATTATCAGTGATTGCAGATATCTAATTTGAAACATATTTAAAGAGAGAGATTTTACCATGTGCAGAATAGATACGTTATGAATGAGAAGTATGTTTAAATGAGGGTTCAGAAGTGCAGGCACTTCACGGCCTTGGGCTGCAGCGGCGCAGCCGGAACGACACCAACACCTCCTGCTCCTGCTCATCTTTGCTCTTGCTCTCCCTGCACGCGATGCAGCTGGAGCACGTGGCCAAAACAGCATCAGGAAGGACCTTAGCAAAGGACGCACGTTAGAAATACACTGGGGAAAAAATAAAAAGAGAAGAGCTCCCTGGCATGGACTTTGTTTTATGCAGCTACTTGGTTCTCCATTCTTGTATCTCTATTATCACCCTGCTTGGCATTTCCAAGGGCAGGATATGAAACGACATTTATAAGGCTGCCAATTCAAATTGCTATACAGCACTAGAAGGTTAAGGTTAGCTAGGAGTATTTCTAGCCAGACATCAAAATGAGTGGTAGAAACAGACAACCATCATTTTGCAAAAAATACAGAAATATTTAGTCTTCTTGCATTGTAAGCAAAGAATTGAATCTAAGTTAATGCATTATTAATTAAAAAAACGATTAAAGTCACATACATCACGAAGCAAGATATAAAGTATAAACACATACCCTCACATGACCAGATGTATATAGTGTCTTTTAAAGGGATAATTTAACACCAAATGGATGATGACCAAATTAACTTGGAGTGCAAGACCATGGAGATATAAATGGTCTAATTTGGCTTAACGAACAGCAAATAATTCAGAAAGTAGCTCTGCCTTTCTCTGTTTAACAAGGTAAACTTGGCTCTGTTGCTATCAGCCCTTCCGGTCTCTAAAGTCCTTAAAAGTTTTCACATCATAATGACCAGAAAAATTCTTGCCACGTAATGTTTCATAAAAAGATACTAAGATGTTCAATATTCAAGGCTGCCTAATATTCCTTTTTGCTATTAAATCAATACATTAGTGCTTTGGTGTCATGTCATCTTCAACAATTATTTAACTACGCAAAGTGAAGAACAGAATGATCTCACATATGCGCTCCGGAAAAAACACGGTATGGAAGTGTTGGAAAGAGACTAATATTATGAGATTCAGTATTTATATTGTAAATAATCTCTAGAGAAAAAACATCATTTAAGCTTATATGTAAGATGCACTTATATGTAAGTGCATCAGTTTGAATTATCTGCATTGTCCATTAGCAGAAAAAAGGGACCATAATTTTGAAAGAGATGCCTCTCTCATCCTTTCCCTAAAGTTTTGCTTCTCTATAACCATGCCCATCAATTGTTCTTTTCCTACCAGCCAACTCATCTGCAATTATTTAATTCTGTAACATTTATTCAATCTAGCCACAGGTGAAATTTGTATAAAGATTTTCTAAAAGCATCTTAATTTTGATGACTTTGGACTTGACACTTTCATTACAGCTTGCTTCTAGTCAGAATAAAACAAAAAATTTAAAAAGTTGGTTGGCATTAAGAGTGTTGGAAGGACAAGGACTGCCCCCATCAATTATAGTACAGAAATTACATAATTTGAGAAGAAACTATGTTTATACAATAGTTAAAAGTTCTATGACTTGGTCATAATATCTTGTTTTAAATGTGCTTATAGGTGATGTCAACAAATCACAGAACAAAGTTCAACTAGAATTTGTATGAAAGCAAAGCTCAGAAAGAATTATTTCATTTTTAGCCTGGCAAGGACAGTGCTTAGGGGTAATCTAGCAAACATATGAAAGAACAGTGATAACATATTTCCTCTGTCCAATGAGCAGCAATAACCTCTCATCTGATAAACATTGTGCTGAAAGTTTGAAAGAGGTGTATTTTGAGTCAATGCAAAAAAAAAAAAACCAAACCAAACCAAAAAACAACAAAAACAACAACAACAAACAGCTTTGAGGGTAATGGAAAAGATAACAGAACAACAACATTTCGGTAGAATTCCTGGTCCGTGAGGTGGTCTGTGAGGTATACATATTAGTATATTATCTATGAAAAAATATCAGTGTTCAATAAATAAAAACCATGTCTTCTACTACAAAAAATAGAGCTACAATATTCTACACAATCAGACCTGGCAGTGTTCCCTTTGAAGATCATTATTGACAGACAGGAATTACAGATTTGTGTCAGGCTATTTAACTAAACGGTGAATAATTAGATGAAGAGACGTGACAGTTACAGGCATAAAAAGAGCAAATATGACCAGAAGGGATCCATACTCATACAGTTGTTGAGTTGAAATAAACCTTTTCCACTACAAGGCTTGTTTCAAGTCTCTCTGAGCCCAGCTGAGATCATTTTTTTTAAGCTTGCTGGACTCCTGTTTTCTTGCTCCTGATTCCAGCTGTGTTCATAAGGTTCTTTCCACAAAGATTTTTTTCCAAATCATCTTCCAGGCCCTTGATAACTAGAAATTTTAAGGCCTGGAAATTTTAATGCAACATCTCTGCTGCTCCGGAGAAACGGCAGAGCTTTTTCAAGAGCTTCCTCCCCATCCTTGCAGGACCATCTGTATCGGGAAGTTACAACGTTCTTGTCATTTGGACCAAGGTCGTCATCTTTGCACTGGACGAGGAGGAAGCACGGGCAGAGCACAGCAAGGGTTAAGACAGTTTTCCTTAACCACTTCTGAACTGAGACACGCTTGTAGCACTGCCTTTGATAGAACACTGCATGTGCAAGCGCGGCGAGTCGCCAGCCTTGGCTCCCTCCAGCCAGTTTCAGGCTCTGATGAGACCCAGTGACTCTCCATGGAGGGCACGGGAATAATTAAGCATGTAAAACAAGGCAATAAATAATTGTTTGTCCTTCATTGGCTCAGGAATATTCATTCAGAGTGACCTTGGGTCCTTGTTTACACAAAATGCATCTGAAAACACACCCAACCAATGTTCCCAACGCATCCTGACAAAATATCTTATTTAATCACCATGTTTATTCTGCCGAAAGGTTTAAAAATGCGACTTTCCTGCCACCACATAATCCCCTCCCTTAGCACCATCGCAGTTCTGCTTTAGTGAACGTCAGTCCTTATAGCAGCTGCCTAAATTTTTATTTCCTTCTCTGAGCAGCCCAGCAAGGCGCTGCTGCTGCAGGGGTGCGAGCAGCGGCGCTCACCCCTCGGCGGGACGCGGCCGGGTGCAGTGCGCCGCGCGCACCGGTCTCTATCCTGAGGGCAGCAAGTTCTGGGGAGAATAAAGGCACGTTGTTTTCCAAGGAAAGCTTTAAAGTACAGCTTCCAAGATGTAGCGGTCTGTTGAAATAGATACAATGGGAGAAGCTCCCTTTGCACGCTACTTTCATTGCTCTTTTCATTGCATTCCTTTCAAAGTCTTCCTTAGAATTCATTTCTTGGCTGGCACACTGGGGACAAATTCATAGATTGGGAGTTCCACATTGGGAGGAAGGTTATCAGATTATCATTGATCAGTTTACTTGCTAAATTACCTCTCTGCTCAAAATTTTTTGTACTCAGCAGCAGGGAAAGAATGGAGTCAGAGGAGGAAGAGGGAGATGGGGCACCAACCCCACCAGTGAGAGGCGAAGGGAAACTTTAGCTCTAGCAGCAGGAGAAATAGAGGTCACGAGAGAGGAGCAAAACGGCGGCACAACAGCCAGACGAGCCCTTAGAACTGCAGCACGAAGGAATGATAATGAAGGCGGGGAGAACCTCAAGGGCAACGAGGTGGAAGGCAGAGGAAGTGGAACAGAGAGGGAAACCACAGAGGTAAAGAATCAGGGGAGTTGGAGAGCGGCAAGTGTTTTATAATACTGCTGCCTTTGCTGCAAAGATGTGACTTGAACTCCGGAGAACCTGCCTGTGTTGCCTTACAGCATCCATCCAGGGTTCTGAGAATGCCTTGGTGAATACGTGTGCTGGAAAATAATCCATGCCAAGGCATAATGACACAGTAAATCAAGATTAGAAATGGATTAAAATGATGCCAGCTAAATGACGTGGAGCACTAACCTAGTGCGTTTTGAATTTGCTCAAAAATTTTGAAGATTTGCTTTATTGCATCAGCTTTATGGACAGTCTGTCTGCTCTAATCTAACCGTAAGCCCATTTATCTACCTGTCTACATCCAACACAGAGGCAATAAACCAGCATAAACTCTAATCATGTGCTCTGGTTAACTGGACAGAAATCAGATCATGCATTCATAGCTAATCTGGATCAAATCTGCACTGCTTGGGCATCCAGGAGAACAGCTTCAGCACAAAGGCCACTGAAATGAAGGCTCCGCTGAGGACCACGATGGCTTGCGCAGCTTCTGTTGGGAAATAAATAAATAAAACACAGAAACTAATGAGACAATAACCAGAAAATATGCTTAGAATTATTTTCCCCTGGGGCAGGCATATGTGAAGGTGCAACAAGGCTGCATGTATTTATCTCTTGAGTATCAATTCTGGTAAGCCTCTTCGGACAAATCTGTTTTACGTGGACAGAGATTCACCTTTCAGAAATGCTTTTGAAGCCTGTGTTTTCCTTCTTGGGAGAGCCTAATCCTCAGCTGTGCTAGGATATCTAAAAAACAGGCAAATCAGCAACAACAATCACCCGCCCCAGCCTACTGCCAGTTCATTTATGAGTTATTAAAGATACACTTGTCAAAGCAGAAATGCCCTGGGTCTGCAGTACTTCACATTCAAATTAGAGGGAAAATGAGACATAAAATTCAGCACGCCCTGGGAAAGTCAAGTTGATGTGACATAGTCTATATGGATAGATGGATAGAAATCTTAATAATTATCCAAACTTTTATCTAATGAGAGTAAATTCAATGGAATACACCTACCTATACATCAGAGCTATATTTGTGAGAAGCCTTTCCAATTCCCTAAATAGCTCCAAAGTGCAGCTCGCCTTATCCCCAGCATTAAAACTCTAATTATTACAGAACTTCTTCTGCTGTCTATTATGCATGCATCTACTAAGGGCCGTTCTTTACCAAGAGAAAAAAAAAAACCCTAAAAAATGAGTAAAGCCGGTATTTGTGTGTCAGGTGTATCCACTCCCTTTCCTTAGATCTTCACTATAAATTTAATAGTGCTATTTTGCAACTAATTTTAGTAATGAAATTCTAGCCATTGCTGCCTGATATTTAATAATGTAGCATCTGGTTCAACAAGGGTATAATTAAAATTTCACATGCAAACATTATAAATTACTGATACTCTGGGATATAAATCTCTATAGTGTCTTCTGGTGATAATAAATTGAATTGACATTGTTTCTAAATGAGTTGACTTGCTTCACCTTTGCTCTTAATATCTTATTAAGCTTTCTGACTCTGTCTGTTGAAACATTTGATTCTAACATCTTTGCCTAGAAAAGATATGATTAGTAATGCCTAGTGTAATAAAAGAAACAAGCAAAACTCCACAGAATATTGGATATACACACAAGCTGACTATTCATGGAGATTTAGTAACTTTACATTAAAGATTCAAGTAATTACTTTAGGCTTCATGAGCATATGAATATTTCTATTATGCTACCTGATCATGCCTAAAATTGCAACTTTGTTAAGATGACTCCTTCGGAATAATCTGGTCCAGGTTGATTATAACAGCTACATTCACAGCTTCAGCTATAACATGTAGATAACGGAAATGGAGTAAAATAGACTAAGACTCAAGTACTAAACAGACAACCAAGTGCAAAAAGATGAAAACCATAAAAAAATGTTTACATTTTCAAAACAAGAAAAGGACTTAAAGACATGAAAGTAGTACAAATATTTTGTTATTTTGTTCTAACATGTCTGATTAATTAGGAAGGCAGTCCTTTGGTTTCTCTAAGTAAGTGGAAGAAAATCCCCTTCTCAGCTATCTTGTTTTATAAGTTGTGTCTTATCTGGGTCTTTACTATAAGGCAGGGGAATTTTCAATCAAGGAACAGTGTGATTAAGAGAACACCGCCCAGCTCTTCAGTGTCATAAAAACCTGTTTCAAGCGAGAAAGAATTCTGCTTTGTGGCAAGAACAGAATTCTACACAGCTTTAAACCAAGAAGGATTCTGTGCTCTTGTTTGTATGATTGCACCGTAACAGAAGTAATAATTGTTCATGGGCGATAGAGCTTCGGAAGAAGGAGGAACAGCGATACTGGGGGGAGGCAGAAAAATATGAGTACAAGCCTATTAGTAAACAAGTTCAGGATTTACAAAGATTTAGAATTGGTCAATGAGAAAGAGGTGAAAATACAGTTCGTATTGAGGTTGAAGAGCATCAGGAATTCTGTATTTCTGCTTAATAACCAAGGAAAGAGGAGGCACAGTCAATTCCTTATTTCTCATTGGAAGGTGAATTTGGACAGTTCCCAGGCACAGAGAAATCAAAATGTAGAAGCAACCAAAGCTACAACTACCTGTGCTTGGAGGCAGAACCATTAATGCTTGTATGTTGTCCTGGAAATATTACCATTCACAACTACAGAAAGAGCCTTTGATCTTAAGAGTTAAAAGATAAATACATAATAAAATAAAATACATAATCTCATTTCAGTGAGACTGCTGCTGGAAGAAGCAATGCCATTTTCTAATCTTTTCTTCTATGCTGTTATCCCATTCCTGGGTGAATACAGCACTCACCAGAGTGCTCACTCAACTGCTTCAAATAAACCAGGACAACCTCTGGCCATTGGCAATCCCAAACAAAGCAGTACCACTTCTGCCTTTCTGTCCCTCTTCCTCCCTCTGCTCTCTGGGGCTGTACAGGGGGTAAACACCAAGACTGTGGCCATCACACTCAGTCCATGCCACAGGGAGAAGCTCCACTCAGGTCTGCCTTAATAGCCCATGTGAGGAGTCTCGAATAAGAGCTGTATCATATCAGTAAGCCCAATACAATTGAAATTTCCTGCTCTGAATTCCCTCCTTTACAGCAGCCATGAGCCTGGCTGCCATTCAGCAGACACGGATGAGAACGTGCAGAAGGAAGGGAAGCAGCACGTTGCCTTAGCCCCGAAATGCCACTGTCTGGCCCAGGATTGGGACTGAAGCAAGACAGGACTAGAATTAGGGTTTAGGGCAAAGCCATAAAGAAGTTCTGAGTTAGGAAGAAAGGTCTGATCAAGCCCGTGACCATTTCTTTCCTTAAACTCCATCTCCTCTCCCAGTTTTAACAACAATTATCATTGCTTTTCATACGACTTTATGAAAATGTAAAAACAAGTGCATTATACTGTAGTTTACTTTTTAATATAAACTCAAAATACAGAGAATGCAGCAGTGAAACCTTCCAGATTGAACATACTTTATTGCGACTTTGTAAAATGACATGTCTTTGTGCATTCAGTATTCTGCACTGTAATTATTAGGCTACAAACTGCTTATTGCTCTACATGGCAGCAAGGAATACTCCATCATCTTGGCATCCCACAGGACAAAATTGCAGCAACAGACTCTTCTCCAGCTGATTCTCCAAAAGCTGCCATAATGTCATGTTCTGTTGTGAGCACCGGAGTCATTTAGCACGTTTGGCAGATGCTCAGAAAACTGCCCTGGGTCCTGAATGCATCTCGTGTCGAACCCCAGAAAAAACTCAAGGCAGAATGCCCTTAAAGACAACAAGGCAAACATCTTGCTGAGCAAAGCCGGGAGGAGAGCCCTCTGTTGCCAAGTAAAGGTTTCCTTCCATAACAGTTAGCTTTTGTTTCATTATATCAAAAAAGAAAATGATTAAAGAGCCGTAATTCCAAGCATTTGGCAAATCACTAGTTTTGCACTAGTCTCCTCTAGGAGAAAGATTATGCAGGAAAAACCTAGAGTTGAGGCAACATATTCAATGAAGATTTAAAATATTTCTTCACATTCTCAACAAAGATTTTCCTACCTTAACCTTAGTTTAAACAAGAAATTCAAACAATTAAATAAAACTTTGCTGAACTCTTGGTTTCTAAAGCACAAGTCACCATCCAAGTCTAAAATTCAATGAAGACTTACGGGATAGGAAGGAGGAATGTTAATTTTTTCCCCTTAAAACATTTCAATTTAATTTAAAGTAAATATTACTGAACAGAGAAACACATGTCCCAAAATAAACAATGCTATTTGCTTACAAGAAGGAAAAACAAGTGAAGGTTATTTTTTTGAGCACTGTACTTTTTCACTCTAATCTTGTTTTTGTTGGAAAATTGCATTTCTTTTTGTTCTATGCATATGTCCCTTCATAAAAGCAAGAAAAAACCTTGGCAACCTCGAGGATATCAAACACTCAAAACACACACACATTTGGAAAAACAGACACGTCATCATCTTTCCCAAGAATCATGACCTTTATGAGAAAAATCCTGTTATCAGACCCAATATTCTCTATCCCCTAATGCTTTTTTTTTTTTCGTTAAGATTTATACTTATGACAAACTTGCAAACACTTGCAGCGAGCAGCTACAGGTTTAGCTTTCTACCTGTGTGTACTTTTACAGTAAGATGGATCACTACAGCCACGAATGGGGAAACAGGAAAGAACAGCCATTGCATATGAAGCAATCTGACATCCTAAAAAACAATTCTTCTAGGAAACACTAAACTACCCGGAGAGGTTAACTGATGTCTGCCCCTAACATAAAAGGAGTGTTAATGCCACCACCTGGAGACCCGTCTCAGCTGATGCAGCAGTGGGTTCTCCTCCTAAGTGATCCTGAGCTTTCCTTTAAATGTACTCAAAAAATATCCAAGAATAAACTACAATTTAAGAAAATATACATATGTATGCATATCTGTGTGCATACAAAATTTGAGAAATTATCTGTTGCAAACAGAAGAGTGAAAATTTGGCATATTAAATGCACACCATCTGCACCAACGTTGGAGCCTTCACTGGCACAAGGTCTGCTAGATTTTATTCCCGTGTCAGGCTCCTTTTGAAACCCTGTGGTAAACAGGAGGCATTTTAGGCCTTCCCACGCACAGGTGTTGGCGGGGACGCCCGTGCTGGCATCCTGGGCCTACCCGTGAGCGCCGCGAGCGCTCGGGCAAGCGCTGGGGGGCTACCCCGGTGCCGAGGGCGCTGCGCTGAGGTTTGTGAGGAACGAACTGCAGGCCGAGCACAGCCTCACGGAGTCACAGGATCTGACACCCGAGCGCAGAACATCAGCACGTTCTGTGCGTCGTAATCCACGTACGCACCACTCAGGTGACTTGCTCCAAATAAGCAACATCTAAATACAAAAACAATCTGAGCTTACAGGTCGGTAGTCTGAAAATTAGGGGAAAAAAAGGCCCATGAACCTGCTAATTCACTTTTAAGGACTGATAGTTGTTAATTCTGCTAATTTATCAACTAACACATACCTGAATCCTATTATGTCAACGCGGCTGATGTTTTAAGAAAATCGAGTCTACTAAGACAGCAGGGAGACAATCTTAATATTCTGAACCTTTCCAGAAATACAGGAAAAGTAAGCAACAAAATTTACAAATAATTAAAATACAAACAAACAAAAAACACTGCTACAAATGAGTCTTAGACAAAGCCTCAGTCTTCACTGCTGCAGAGAAGATGCAGACCGAGTGACAGGACATACGCTAGACAGACTGCATCAAGCTGCCTCCCCAAATAAAGCTACCTGATCCCTGGGCAATACGTGCAGCAGCTTTGAGCAATATTCAACAAAACCATTTTGCTAACGAAAACCATTCCAAAAATCTTAGAAGCAGAATCTCTGCAGCCAGCAGCCGATCAATCCCTTCTGACAAAAACGAGTGCACATCCTCTTTGATACGGGTTCAATCACAGCACTACAGTAAATAGTTTTCCTTGATAGCAAAAAGCCCAAATTGCAGTGGCAGAAAGGAGCCTGCTTAAGGAACACAACGCCAGGAAAGCAGCATCAGGCACACAGCAACACGTGCACATGGAATTCCACCTAAAAGCAACTCAAAGAGGGAATGTGGAAGACAGCTAAGAACAGCTGCTGTCCTGGGGAGAGCACCAGACTGAAGAGGATGTATTTGCTTTTGTGCCGGCCTGTGCTTCACAACTAAGCTATCAGAACTGAGCGCAGGTGTGGAGCTAAATCCATATTCACATTTAACACTAACCCAAAGTACTGAATTATCAGGCAAGTATTTTAGAACCATAAATAGAAAAAAAAGACTGCTAAAAATGATCCATTAGAAAAAGTCCCCAGGGATGCCAATTAGAAGACAAGGATGTGGAAGCAAATTACAAAATGTGATTGAATTCACAGTAGTTAATACATTGCAAGTTTATAGATCACACAGAGATCACTGGTACACACAAAATGCCAAGTTTTTGAAATCGCACATTTATACAAAGAAGAGAAGAGAAGAGGAAGAGAATATTGGGAATACTTATAACATAAATTAGGTTGTCTCAGTCTGAATCTTATTCTCCACTTTTTCTCTAAATAAACACACCTCTGTCAAATACTTCTAAATTACTATCAGATCAAAACACAAGTTATTTTAGATGAAAAGCCACTCAGTAAGTCAATTACAAAGCAGTGAAGCAGAACAGACTGGGAAGTAACTAGGTAAAATAACTCTACTATAGAAATTCTTCCACATTCTCTTCCTAGTATATATGAGGAGGAATTAAAGAGAGAAGCTGAAGTTTCACCTATCGCCCAGAGCCTGGGCTTTATAAGGCAGCACTGCTCCTGACACCATCTGTTCTAGTTACTGGCAGCTTCATAGGATGCTGCTGGACAACAGGTAAAACAGCTACTCAGTTGCTTCATGCAGGAAAGATAAGAGCTAGTCAAGGCTTGAGGAAGAGCTTCAGGATGTGCTGGAAATACACAGAAGCCTTTTGCTCTGCATAGATTTATTTACTTCTTGCATCTGCAGAGCACTGAGCTTCCCACTGCTAAGAAACAAGCAGCTCTGCTACAAGATTTACAGAGCACTAACAAGAGAATTTGTTAGTGTGATTCTGATTACCCTGTAATGAAACACAAATGAAACTAATAAAGCTTCATCACAACCTGCAGGGATCTTACCAGAAGCAAGACAGATACAGCAGCTGAATGAGGCTATAGGAAGTTTCCAGAAAATATGAGAGGAGCAGATGCTAATGAATGAGACTGGGTTACACACAGGCAATGATGTATGGTACTAAACCATACACGTAGCTAAGCCGAAAACAGTATTTATGCCAGTGCCATTTGGCTCAGGGTATCCTGAGCTGCTAGAAATAACTCTCATAGGAAAGTCTGCAAACCGAAACTTCTCAGTTTCCAAAACAGAAAAGTATTAAATTTGATGCGACTCCTCCGTACTGTTGCCTTGGAATGATGCTCTTTCTTCTCAAGAGGAAAATAGTATTTTTAATATTAACGGTAGATTATATGCAGTATAAACAAGCGAAGAAAACGATTTAAGACAATTTAAAACAATTAATAGGTATATTATGTAAATCAAAGGAAATACACCTCCAAATACTATGACTACATATAAAGATTTGTTTGTCTTGTGTTATGCCCTATATGGACAGGAACTGCAAGTGCTATTATTTGTGTGTCTGGAATTGGAATGTCATAAGGTGCCCCAAAGGAAAGCATGAAGGCATTTTTAGTTTTGGATGTGTGAAGGAATCAAATGTGAGCCTAGAAAAGGAAACATGGTGAGTTATCCAGTCCTAGAGCCTTCAAAAAGTGCATCAGCAAACTGCAGACAATCCTGATATAAAGGCAATTTGTTTCTTGTAATGGGGCTGTATTTAGAAGGCAAAATTGGCCAGCGTTCCATCTAGGAACACTGAGTAGCTGGAGCTGAGAAAATAGAAAATGTATTAGAAAGCCATTGCTGGAAGGTGAGCTTCTGGAAGAATGTTCAGGAGCACTTTCAGAGTATTACAGGGTTTATATATAAGTTGGATGCAAAATCCTATGAATTCAGTAATTCCAACGCTGTGGCAATACATGGTGGACATATGAAGATTAAATATTTCCAAAACTGTTCATTTTCTGAGGAATGCTGTAAGACTCATATATACTCAAGGAATAGAGTCGCATATTGCAAAAAAAGATGCGCAAATATTAGTAGTTACCTGTATAAAAATGCCAAATGACTAAAACATCAGAATTCTTCTGTACATTCATAATGGTTGATTTAGTATTCAGTGTATCACAGCTCATACAAAAACACATCCAGTAGCATCTGCCATTGCTTTACAGAATTACACCTGCAAGAGCAGGTGGGTCCCTTGGTTGTTCCGTAAGTGGCAGGGTCTGCAATGGACAAACCCACTGGGAGTCACATGTGTCCCCAGCTCTAATGGGACAACACACAGCACTTGTCGCTACGGTGGCTCCTGTGCAGATACAACTCAATTCCTGCTCCACAGGTTCGAACCATTTGGGAAACAGGGAAAGGAAAAACTTCAGCGTCTACATAACTGCAAGCAGAAACACGACTTGGGCTCCCTCTTCTCTGTAGCTAGGCTGAAGCGCCACCCCCCAGTAGCTCAGCACCCCATCGCTGTCTCTGCTCTTCAATATCCCTTTACACCTAAAAGTGCTGTTTCTCTGTCTCCTTTCTACTGCTCTGGATTCCACCCACAGAATATTCTTTACAATTATTGCATAACTAGCAATACATAGTGTCCAATACTATATATATACTTTCCATCATCTAATCAAAAAATGAGTGCTGATCAGTATATCCTAAGAAGGCAAATGTAAGAGCTTAAATGCAGAACTTAAAATGCTTTCTGAGAAATCCAGAAAATTTTAACAAAAATGTTAGTTTCTAATACAATAGCCTCCCCCGAGCCTCAACAGCCACAAGCAGCTGTTTTTTATTAAACAATGAGTATCAGGTTGTGTCAGACTTTTAAAGTACATGTTATTCACAAAGCTACACTAGGTCAGGCAATTTAACAATTATCAGAACAACCCAAATGCGGTTCAGGCCCCAACAAATCCCGGAAAAGACTCAAGAACATGGCTAGTGGGTCAACGCAGAGCCTGTAGCCACCTACTATTAATGGCAAAATCCTCTTTCCTTGGCTTGACCACGCCTTGGATACTAGGCTCAGTTTTGGTCCCAGCACCTCAAGAAGATACAGCAGGCAAGTGAATTGATCCAAGCAGGTGGAGCACGGTTGTTTTAACGTGAAGGATCACAAGGTCAAGTCTCTTCTATCTGCAGAGAAAATGGTCGAGGGGGACAGATGATCAATATTTATAAAATTATGAAGATGCTACATCATCTGAATGATGTAAAGGATCAGTAAAGGATTAGCCAAATTCCTGAGTGACTGCCTGTGAGCACACAGGAAAGGGAATAGGCAGGAATGTATCCTCTACCATCCCCGATACACTGTGTGGGCGTGGGGGGACAGGGTCGGCGAGGAGTGACAAGACCAAACGTGATGAGGTTCACCCAGCACTGGCCAACGGCGCTGTGGGATACTCCATATTGGGCCGACATGCCTGTGCTGAGCCAACCAGCCAGATTTGTTCTACAAGCCACAATGATGGGAAGGGAAAAATAAATAATAATAATAAAGGATCTGTCTTTGGGCTAAACATATGCAGGCAAATGAGTGATAGTAGCTCCAGCTGCTCCTTCCCTTTGGGAGCACACAATTCCTCTCCCTCCTGAGAGCCTGGGTGCCTCGGTCTCGTGATGGCAGGGACGCGAGGCAGCCACAGAACGATTACTACAAGCCAGGCGCTCCCAGTCCTCGACAGCAGAGGAACTCCGGGCTACCCCGTGCGCTGCGGGAGCCGGAGCCGCCACCGCGGAGCCTGCAGGTCCTGTGTGCAGGGGTAGCCTGTGCAGGGCAGGCACCTGCAAAGAGGGGGTGGAGGATGTGCCCCGCTCAAGGGACACTCACCAAAAAGGGCAATTCGGCAGCAGCCCCGCGAGAAGCGCCTTGGGCATGGAGAGGTTAATGCTGATAGATCATGAAAGGCCTGTTAATGAAAGAGGCCTCTGTTAATCGTGGCAGGGAACGAACAAACAGCTCTTCTGATTTTCAGGATCACTCCCACCAACACACTGCTGCTCACAGGGGGAAAAAAAAAAGCCTTCGTGTATGCACTCGACACATTTAAAGGCCCAGAAGCCACATCCATTTAATTGTGTTTGTGACATTATCGCATATGAAGTGTCTGCATTTTTTTCATATGAGAAAGTAGGAGAGTTATACAAAATACACCTGTATATTTTCCAGAATATTATTATATACTTCCTTCTACTTATCAATACTTAGTTCTCTTAAGAGATATTGGAGCAGGTTTGAACGGGATACATTTTCTTTGGCTGTGATAAACGTGCATTTTTTAAAAGAATCCATTACTGCAGGAGCGCAGGGATCAGTCCATTCACATTTTTCTGATTAGCTCCACCAAGTAGTTGGCACCGCCAGATCATCCGAGGAGAAACAGCTCCACCCAGAGGTTCCTTGGCTGCACAGTCTCTCGTGTCGCGTTCTCCCCGGCGGGACCCGCGGGTGCCCCACGGGCGGGTCGGGGGCACAGCTCGAGGCCCAGGAGATGAGGCCGGGCGCCTTGGCGCGCGCTCACAAGGCCGCCCTTGGCAGGGCCTCCCGCCCGCTCAGCTGCGCGAGCACCGCGGTGTTGAGGGGCGCAGGCAGCTCAACATCTAACACCTCTTCACTGGACACACGTATCGCGAGTGCCTTTTATCCTGAGCACAAGGATCCAAGTTCACTTTCCAGCATCCCCTTAACTCACGTACGCACAATAGGAAGCGTTCTCACATACACAGTGCCTGGGAAGCGCTTGTCACCCTCTGCTCTTTCCTCAAGGCTTTTTGCTACAGAGTATGGGGGAGAGTCTCACCTGTCACAAGACAAGATAAACCAATCTGTAACGGTCATTTCCTTGGGGTTTTCAGACTCTTAACTTCAAGCTGTCTGGACAAAAACCATTTTGTTTCCTGGAAGCTATTAACAGCCTTCCTAGATTTCAAGTGCCTTGAAGTTTTTGCTAATAAAAAGTATATATGTGTATGTATATACATAGATAAATTATACATATATTTAGAAAAACTATTTAAAGGCTTTAAGAGTGAACTTCTACTGTCTTCATTGCACTGATCACAGACTGTGGTTACCTCCTTGTACTGTGAAACGAGAAGCAGGAAAGAACCATCAGGTTTCCCAGGAACTGCAGTTATACTGGCCAGGAATGAAGGTCACCTTATTGCTGCAAGGATGAATTCAAAGCCATTGAGTTGATCAAGGCTGTGTGCTCCCAATTTAAGTATCTTCAAACAAGAAAGACTAGGAATATGTTTGCTAAAAAGCTGTTTGCTTTTTTTTTTTTTCCTCTCTCTTCCCTCCCATGAACATTTTCAAACACTCCAAATCATGTATTTGGAAGGTCTTTTTTTTTCTGATGAGTTGTCTTCAAGTTGCTACAGTCTAGGAGAATAAGACCCTTCTGCTTCCAGATGCCTTTAGAAGATAAGGGCCTCCGGCTGACTTCTCTTTCTTTCATCCTTCAGTGTCTGCAGAAAAATGGGTTATTTGTCCAAAGTTTGCTACATTAAAATAGAGGCACTAAGCATTTCTGTAAAGAGATTGAGAATCTAAGCAGCTTGTAACAATATAGGAAGTTATTTCCTGTAACTTAAAGAACATTATGATTCAAGGCTCCTAAATTATTTTTAGGCAGTCATGTCTGCGTAATCCTGGGCACATTTTGTGCACACTGTCAAAGCAGCAGCAATGTTTTAATAAAGGTGTTCACAGAGGATGAAGCACTTGGGGACTGCAGTCATAATTACAATCATAATTGGCATTAAGTTAATAATGATGACAAAAAACAAGCTTCTCCGAGCAGAAATCAAGAAGCAAGAAGTGCTTGTTATAATTACGCAGTGTTTACTGAAGTGCTTGCCCTAAGCTCGGTATAGGAACCAGTGAGAATGAAAGCCGTTATATTCTAGGAGCAAACAGTCTCTGTGGGCACAGCTACCCCCAGAGCAAACTCAGCGGTAAAAGCTGAGATTCAGATCTCTCTTTCAGCCAAACTTCAACCATATTCAATACAGGGACTGCTTTGGATCTACTTTTAGTCTACCTTTGAACCATTTTATCCCAGCATTTCCACAGTATATATTTCCATAACAACTTTTGATAAAATAGATGTACCTTCTATCATTTATTCAGTATAATTCAGATTTTAAATAAAGGAAGGTAGCGTGACAAGTACTGAAAGTTCTCCTGGACATTTCCTTAACTGCACAGGAAGAAAAAGACTACAGTGCCAATCCCTTAGGGAGTACTTATGTTATCAGTCCAGCATAGTATTTTTTTGCTAGCATAGCCATGCTTTGTATTACCGCATTTGTCTGTAGCGCTGTGATTGTTTAGACAGAATCTTAATTGCAGATACATCTGTGCATGCAATATTTCTAGGAAGAAAACAGGAGTAACACTACTGTCCTAAGGGCAGCCTGTCCCACTACAGACAAGAGGATACAAGAGGATTCATTGCTACTATTGGTACTGCTTTGGAGATGACAGCTTTTCAAGCCATGTAATTGCTAGAACTCAAAATATTTAACAAGTGAAAAGGAGCCCTGTAAAAATAAGAATTCATGAATTCTAATTTATTTTTTTCAGCAAATACAATTTGGGGAGATACCTTTTTCTTTTCTCTCTCTCTCTCTCCAGTTTATGCTGCAGGACTGTAGGTAAGCAGCAGAATTACCTTGCCAGACCTTTCCGGCTTGCACTGGGAAGCCGAAGTCCTGCCTTAACCCCCATAGCGCTGCTTCTGACCGCCTGGAAGGGCCTTCCGGAGCGGGGACACACCACAGATTACAGCTGCCGTCTGCTTGAGCCTTGCTAGGCAGCCAGCAGAGAAGCAGATTAATCTTAGAGCCTGGCACGCGCTGAAAGGCTCTGTTTCCAGCACATCCCCCAGCCTGGGTTGGGGCCATCCTGCTCAGCACAGTGACTACCTAGACCCACGTGTTTTAGCTTGGCAGGTCTTTGTGCCACAAGCACTGGGAGGTTTCAAAGGACAGAATGGTTGAGGCTCCAGGAGCAGTCAGCTTTACTTTCCCACTGCCTCCCTCATCACTCAGCTGGGCCAAGACAAACCATAAGCAACTTCTTTCCAGATGTCTCCTCTAATTCACATGAGTGTAGAATTCCATTTCCCAGCTATCTCAACAGGGTGCCATGTAATCCAGCAGTCTTAAAAGCCCTAAGCCATTTAAAGCTTTATGAATACAAAACCTCAAGTATTCTAGAGCTTTATAAATCAAAAGCTGCTGATGTGAGCATTATGCTCTTAAAACATTCAGGGAAGAAAAAGAGAAACACTCTTTAAAAAAATTTAAATGACAAAGTATATGCATCTCAGGTGCAATTCCGCATATACAAGTATAAAGCAAAACAACAGAAAATTAGCGGGATAAAAACAACCCAACTGTTTAATAAACATTAAAGTTAAATAACGTCTACATGGTTAGTACAAGCTCTCTGGCGTGAAGTTATTTAACATCTACATGGTTAGTACAAGCTCTCTGGCTCTGATTCCACATACAGCTCTGTACTGACTATGTGCATTTCTTACCTCCTTGGGCATGTTCAGGGTATAACAGTATGTTGTCTTATGGAAAACCTAGAAAATATCTAGCTTTTTTTTCGCCCTGTATCTCTCCAGACATGTTTTTAGTGCTGCTCGTCTTAAACCTGGGCACAGCTGTTTGGAGGATTTGGGCCTTTCTTTGAACCAAAGAGTTCTTCCTTTTCTCCATCAGGCTGGTAGAGAGTTAAGTGTTAAATCAGTGTCAAACAGAAACAGCATCTGGAATTCTTCCCTCCTGCAAACTGGCCTGAAATGGGAGATGTGCAACATGCAATTAGGTGATGTGTATCACTTAGGAAAGTATTACGATGCTAAACTGTGTGGTATTGGCCATCAGAGGTTACTCAATTAGCAAACACTCAGGCTCTGCAACATAATTAGTGATATAACTGGTTAACATAACTGTTCCCAGTAACAGCAGGTCAGAATAACACGTAAAAACTGTTCCAGGGTTTAGCTCAGAGGTGGACAATCAAGTAAAGAGTAGTTTTCACCAGATGCCAGATCTGTATCACATTGTTATTTTACAGACTATTCTACTACAAAGTTGCTACCTGTTCCAGAGAGTGCATCCTTTAAGCTCTTTTAATAGTTGCCTTCTCTTCTGGAAATAGAAACTCATTTGCTTCTAAAGAAAAACAGATCAATTTAACCTTTGCCAGTGGATTCATTTACTACCCTTTCTTCTCTCTCCTTTCCACATGCCCTCTCTGAGCTCTCCTGTTGGCCCTGGTCTGTGCTAAGGAACCTTTATTTTTATGGACTGGCCAACTCCAGGGAAGAGCTGCCAGATGACACACTTTGCATTCAGTCTGCATAAAACGTTCATACATCAGAATTAGAGTACCCTAAGCAAACCCTTAGTTTGCTTTCAAAATAACTCTTCAGAATTTTCACAGACAAAATCAGGTATTTTGCTCAAAATGGTCAAAAATTCTATATGCTATTAGGGCAATCGATATATTGATTCATAATAATAAAACCTGGATTCATTTGCTTGTCTTCTTACTTATAGGACAAAAGGAAAAAAGAAAAAGGAATTTCACTGTCCTTCCTCAAACTATGGTTAGTTTTTTTTTTTTTTTTTTTTTTAAAGAGAGTTAAAAAGAGAGTTTCTTTCCTCTAAGAGCTTCAAGGAAAAGATAGCAGCTTCAGCATTTGCACAAAATAGAGAACAATTGTTCCTTATCTTCAGTATTTACATTAAAACAGCACAACAAAAGGAATAAAGCTTGACCTTCACAAAGTGGAATCAAGCCTTGATAACACACCAACAAAAAAGGGGGAATTAAAGCACATCCGAGAGGCAGCACCTCAGTCTCCAGCTGTTGGCCAGGCATGAGATCAATCCCTGGCTAAATGTCAAATGTAAAATATCACCTCCACCTAAAACTATGTCCTTAAAAACAAACTGCATTGTTCATTACTGCTCCCTTTATTGCTTGTGTAGAACTAAGCCGTGTTACAATACCAGTTTTTAGAAATGAAGGTTGAACATAATCACACATTGTTTGCTTCCCTCTGCAAAGGAGAACATCCTTAGACGCTGCACCTTACTATGCACTAAACTCTCTCCAGCTCCCTGCAATATAAATAATTTTCCTTTTGGGATTAAAGAAAAATTTTTAAAGGCAGTAGGAAAAAACAAAACAAACAACAACAAAAAAAAAAAAACAAAAAAAACACCTCTTGTCCTTTCTTATCTTAGAGCACTGACTTCTAGGACAACACAGAGAACTTGGATCAAGTGTAAACTGAGCAATTTGACTTTAAACCCAGGCATACCTCTGCCTATGCTAAAACCAACCTTCCACTACAATTTCATAGAAAAACACACAATCTTTTTTTATTTTTCAGGTAACACGAAGCAACTTGACCTAATGGCCCAGAGCAAGAGGATGTTCAGTAGGTCAAGGCCTCAAGCTTCAAGTTTCTCTGTCTTTGAACGAAGTGGGCTCCCATCCATGGGCTTTCTGTTATTTTCTGAGTTTCGGTGATGTAATGCAAGATATATTAAATATTATTGCTGCCCAAATCTGACTTGTATGTGTCTGAAAAATCCTAAAATAGATTAATCTCCTGCAGCTGCAGCTGAAGAGATTTCAAGTACCAAAAGCTGGAGATTTAGCACTAATTTCAGCTAAATATATAAAATTTGGGGATTTTCTAATCGAATATACAAACATTATGCCCAACGTTGTTTAAATAGATATTGTTTACAACCATGAAATCATATTTTGGAATTTCAAACATATGCCAGACAGCCCTTAAAAACAGAAGCACAAGAAAATAAACCCACTATACTGACTTTGCTTAAACAGGGTTTACTTTATTTAATATGCTGGTGAATATGAAATTAGATATTTTGGATGGTCGGAAACTTCAAACCTGGTAATTAGAACAGATCTGCAGAGCCGTGGGATACTTCTGCACCCAGCCAGCAGGTGAACGAGGCGTACGGGGCAGTTACATGCTCTAAGGCACCAGAAAAGCCCTGTTCATGCAGGGGGTAAAACCCCCTCGGCTCTGCCGGCACCCGCGGAGCGTGTCCTGGGTAAGCAAGGCCCGTGTTACCCCTGTGCATTACACAGTACCTGCAGAGACAGGACAAGAGCAAATCAAGGAGCAGAATCAAACCCGTACACATCACCAGCTAGACCACAGCTAAACGTCTGACAAGGTTTAGGTAAGTTCTCAGTGCACACGTGGCCTCCTCACTGTCCAAGCACCGTTTGCAAACGGGCTCCTGATGCAGTTCAGTCAGTGCTCTCCTCCCTCAGTGCACGGTCTCTCCTGATGGCTATTCACTCTGTACAAGCAGACTAGAGCCAGGAGAACAAGATTAATGGAAACTTTCCTTAATCTATTTTACAATACAAGGTGGAGTAGTAAATTACCATCACAAAATTCGATTACTAAGCGATAAAAGGCAAATAATAATCTCCACATTCATCAATGTCATCAGCATTAATCATGTAATAAAACACATAAAAAGGTTTAATTAAATACTAAAGAGAACTCTTAAGACATAGAAGATCAAAAGCTTAATGTTTCTAAAGTTACTAGGTGTTGTTCATTTAAGCTTGACTTTTATTTTAAAAAAATGCAACCGTTCTGCTCCATGCGCACAGGAAACAAATTGTCATTTCACTTGTAATCAGTCAGCAGATTTACTTGAATTCATGATGGCAATTCAGGTCCACGCTTGCCTTTATGGAACTGCCTCCTTCAGGACACTGTACCAGAGTCTTATTTGTAAGGGCAAAAAGAAACCCCTCCCCATACATTCCAGTTGGGATGCTGATGCACGAGGCCAGTTATCTGGGCAGCTTATATTTATTTCTCCTTCCTACCTGAGATGACAATCTACTCAAGAAACTTAACACATTTTGAATACCAGAATGACACCTGCAGAATCATCTTTCAATGCTGTCACGTAACTGCACTGTTTTTAGGGAATCACTGTTTTGGAAGCAAGTCACACACACGTGCCAATCACATAGCAGACATCAGAGGAGTCTTAATTGCCCAGCACTGTGTCCAGTCATTTATACTAATGTCGAGGTTCCAAAACCAGAGCGGGAGCAATTGGGCAAGTTACAAAAGAAAAATCATTCAACTAGAAAAGCTCCAAATGACTTCACAGAAAAAGCAAAATCAATCTATTTAAAGACAGCGTAATTCATTTTCATCTTTTACAATATTACTGCCTTTGGGAATGATGGCTTCTTGCCACACTTTCTATATGCTATCTATAATTACCAGCTAAGAAAATCAGTATAAGCCTGAGACAGTGAATGCCTCTGTGTCGTCTTTTAAAAACATGATGGGCTTACTGACAGACTGTAAAATGCCAATTCTGTTGCCTTTTAATCAGCTCTAAGTGACCTCAAAGTCAGGGCACAAGGGACTAGAGTAACATGGGTACTTCCCACAAAGGTTATTAATTTAAAATGATTAAGCCATAGTTACTACAAGCTGCCATCCCATCTATCAGGGGACTAGTGGTTGGCTATCACAACTGAAGATGAGTCACAAATTCTCTTCCTCCTTCTTTTTAAGTTACTGTAAGTTACTTACAAAATCTTTTTTTTAAAAAAAAAACACCTTTATTTCATGCAAAACTGCAAATAACCTGAAGGTTTTTTTCCCCCACAGTTATATTGGGGTTTTCTTCAGGTTTTGGCTTAGAATTACCTCAAGTACAATTAAATGGCTAAAAAACTTTTTTTTTGCCCATTTTCCTTCCCTTCTCAGAAGCTTTATGATTTTATGCATCTGTAGAAATTATTTGTACGTGTTTTATTTTAGTCTTACAGGAACTTTTGTACCTGTGAAGCAAAGAAAACTTACCAAGCTTTGTGTCACTACAAATGTCCTTCTGAACCAGCCTACCTCAAGACACAAGAACTTGACAGCAAATCCACTTTGTCTTTACCTTGTCACTCGTAAGTTTAATTTCCTTAAAAACAGGCCATCTGGTACATGCCACAGTGAATTTTCATGAACTGTAAAGTCATGGGACTCCTCCAGATTTGCTCCATGGGACTCCTCCAGATTTGCTGATGTGGTGCCTTATCAAAGGTTAGCTACCATAACACAGCAAAAAGATCCAGTAACTGTTGTCTTCTGATGTTACACCCCTCTCTCTCCCTCTCCTCCCCTTTCCTATTCCCTATCCAGTGAAAACTAGCTGGCTTTAGGCAGTCTGTACTTTCTCATCTCACGAGAGGTTTGTCCACACTAGATCCATCTCATACACTGCAAACAGCAGATCTCAGCAATGCTTTCACACAGCAGATAATCGTCACTGCTTGGAAAGGTTCCCAAGTGCTGGGTTTCCACCTCTGTGCTCTGCCCTGCGCCCGAGGGGAATGCAAAGCACGTGGCTCCAGGACAGGCAGCCACGGCCCTGCACCACCCCTGGCACAAGGAGGCCCTGGGAGCCGTGGCCACTGAGAGCTACCGAAGGCCGATGCATTGCAAGACCCTGGAGCGGGGCACGTTTGGCCCAAAGGGCGCAGAAGCCTGGAGAAGAACAGTTGTTGCCACTCATACACAGCAGTCCTTTGAAATAACGACTAAGTTTGGGGTCTTTGTTTGGTTGATTACAGGCCGCAGTGCTTCGGAGGTGTCTGACAAGGTCGTTCTCGCCTGCCACGTCCCCCAGCCAAGCGGCAGAGGCGCTCGGGAGGCGGCGGGCGCAGAGGCAGCGCGCGGGGCCCTGGCTGCAGCCACCCGGCCAAGCCGCAGACAGGAGCATCGGGCTCCTGCCTCAGCCAGTGCTCTGCCCTGGGCTGCGTCTCACGGGGAACTGGGGCTTGCTGTGTGCTCTCCTCAGCACCAACCCACGCCGTTTTAGTCATGGAAAAACCATCTGAAATAACTCTGCACATCACTTCTGATGTTTGCGTTGGAATGGCTTCACAGCAAATGCAAACAGAAGGGATGCGCTTCCAACACTAAAGTGAACATTTGTTTCCCAGCAACTGAACAGAAGATTTTTACAACTTATCAGTTATTAAATTATTATTAAGAATCAAATTATGGACAATTCAAAACCCCTTAAAATAGCTTTAACCTTTCTTAACCTTTCTTTTCCAATAACCAGCATCACAACTGTCTGTTACTGCACAGCTGTATTTTCCTGCATAGGGAAAAGCAGGACGGGAGCAGATTTTCAGCACTGAAGTCAGCCAGTCTCTGCAGACCAACCAGCTGAACAACTTCCTGCCATTTTTTAAATGCATCACCACGCTTAGCTGTATTACAACCAACATATTTATGGGTAAATTTCCTCACAGAACTGGTTCTTAACTACAAAAAGGGCTCAGAAGTGGAATTCATAGTGTCCTTGGCATCTGAAGCTCCATTCTTTTACGTTTTGGAGAAAAATAACTACATTCTAATTAAATTTCCCCTTGGGGGCAAGGGAGGAAGAGAAGTGAGATTTACAGGACTGAATATAAAACAGAACACAACAAGTTCTCCAGGCTGGGGAGCTTTCAGAAACTGCTCAGCTACCAAGAGAGCTCTTTATATGTATACTAGATGTAACAACCTACCTTTATCAGCAGCAAAGAGAACACAAAAAAAATTAAAAAAATTAAAAAAAAAATTAAGAAAATAAACACTCAACAATACAAACAATTCAACATCTATATATATTTAAGAGCACATTCACGGTCTGATGTCTTCTGTGTTGAGCCAACACGGATATATTTCAGAGGCATAAACATCCTCAGAAATTCTTTCATTTCTAGTGAAGACTGAAGCTTGTAGCAGAAAAGCTTTGAGAAGTAACGGGGCAGTGAGAACAGAGGACTGAGATCAAAGTTGCAGAGTATCTTGTAGCAGTTCACTCGCTTTCTTCATTGCAAAATACAGTTTCTTACAGTTTCAAGCAACACATACCTTTCCAAATGCCATTTTTATCTGCCAAGTAAACCTCAAACACCTGTATGCATAAACGTTTTTACTTACAGTCTTCAAAATGCTGCAGTTCAAAAGAACTGCAGATATCAAAAAGTCCCAGTTAAATATAAAAAAGCTACACCAGACATGTAAGTCTCTTGATATCTATATGTGTGTATCTGTCTTTTACTGCAGAATTTGTTACACGCACAGTTAAGTTTCTGTGCCAAACAAAACAAACAAAAAAAGGAATCGTAAAAGGAACACCAATACCTTCTCATTTTTAAAATACCTTGGAATTTCATGCAACTGGAAAGAGAGCAAAACTGCTAGATTAACCAGGAAAACCCAAGAATATACACATTGATTTCTACTTCCATAGCACTGACCACACATGTATTATTGTAGAGAAAGTTATATATAGCAATAATTCAACAGAATTTTATTTGTGAATCATGATCAAAATTAATTTCATCTCAGGAAAGTGTCACAAGATAATAAATGTCTCATGACAAACTTGGTTGACTTGAGCCCACGTTACACACAAACATGCAGAGCACTTTGTATAGTTTTACGTATATATAACCTTAACCAATTTCTCAGCTGGCCCTTCGACACAAAAATAGATAAAAAGCTCAATGATGTTTTTTAACAACTTTTCCTACCCCAAAATTGTGCTTTCCTGTGAAATCGAGACAGGAGATTCTAGACTATGCTTTGCACACTGCACAATGCAAATGTGACAGAGGTCATTTTGACTTTGAAAGTTAATAGTGAAATTTACTCAGCTTCTGCTGCAAATTATCAGTAAATAAATAAATATTTATCTATACTTCTTTCAGGATGCTAGCCTATACATAAAACATTCCTTTTAGTGATTGCTGACAGTGCATAAGAAGCCCCTTCTTCTGGCAAAGATAACTACAGGGTAATCTTCCTTTAAAATTTACATCCACACTAGAAAGAAATAATTCTCCAGGAAAAAAAAAATTCTCAACTCAAATAGGTAATGCATCCAAAATAATTATGATAAATGATGTCCTAGTCCTCAAAGGAAAACATATCCTTTTTTTTTTTGCAAATGCAGTACTATCAGGCATACTTTTAAACTCTATTTACTACATGCACTGCACTTGAAGCTCTAACCTTGTAATGGAAGATGTAATAAATCACATCTCTTCATAAAAAACAAAGCAGAATTTTTATTAGAAAAACAGAGGTAATAAGTAGAGTGGCTTCTGATTTTGGCAGTGAAACAGTATCAACAACAGTATTATCCAGGGACACTGCCTCAAAAAACACTTTTTCAAAAGGTTCATGACTAAGAAAAGTTGAAAAATAAAGTAGCACTCATTCAAGAGAAAAATCCTGGTATTCAGAAGGCCTGCTAGGTGTGCAGGGATCTACCCCCATTCCCTAAAACACCAACCTTCATGCACGGAACGTTACGCTGGACATGGCATCATAGGGCAGGGACATAAATACTGAAGAGGGGTCGGGGTGGGGGACACAAACACTTACACTGACGGTGCCAAGAGCCACTGAGGAGATCGCCGGGGCGCAGCGACGAGCTTCAGCGCAGCCTCTGCCGGGAAGAGGACAGAAAAATCAATTAAAATTATTTAAAAATGTCTTGGTACTTAAGCATTTAAATAAAATCTGGAGTTCACTTACATTTTAAAACCATTAAATAATAAAACCTGGAATCATGATGATATAGTATGAATTTAAAATGATGGAAAAAAAATGAATTATTCTGAGTAAAATTACAGCTTTTCAGCATGCTATTTCTTAATCTTAAGATTGCTCTTTATGACAAATTTATCCAAACCTTGAGTAAGCTGATTCAGCAGTGAAATAACCTTTTCTGTTGGAAGTGAGTTCCCTGCTTTGTATTCCAACCTGTCCAGCCTCAGCTAGATTTCCACAGAATAAACGTTATATTTTTGTTTACTGAAACAAAGAGGATTGAGTGGATATTCAATGAGTCGCCGTCATAGTAACTTTTACCTATGCATTCTAAACACATTCCTTTCATTTCCCACACAGCATTCCTACAACACAGCAGGGAGGATTACTAATATATTGCTCTCACTTGAACCCTTCATCCTACTGAAAAAAACAATGATTTGGAAAAATTAGGCAGGAATCAGAGCACACTTCTGAGAACACAAAGGCTTCTTGGAGAAGATGTGTCTAGCAGCTTCTGCTGCTGCAAAGCTTTATCTCCATGATGACAGAGCCAGCACGGCTCTGTGCACGGCTGTACCACAGCTCACTCCCACGATGGGTCGTTATCCCCTTTCTTCTCATATCTGAACGGTCTGTCTTGACAAGAAGAGTTTCCCATCGAGTTTTCTTTCAGTTTGAGCAGAGCAAAACCAGAAACTTGGATTCAAAGTAGAGAAAGATGAAGTTATTTTGAGAAGATATTAGAGAATTTGGAAGTAAACAGAAGGATATGTTTCTGCACGGAAAAAAAAATAAAGAAAAAATCATTCTGAAGGTTGTAGGCAGAAGTGTTCGCTCTGCCGATAACTAAGCAAACTGGCCAAAGGGCGGTGGGTTCTCTGTCCTCTGAGGTTTTCAGCCTTTGTGCAGGTGGCTCTCGAAGAAGCCGAACCCGAACGCGCAGGAGCTGGGGCAGGGGCTGCGTCGGGGGCCTCGCGAGGGCCCTTGCAGCGCGGCTGCCCCTCGGCCCGCGCGGACCCAGCCTGTGTCTGGGGAATGCCGGGACGCGGCTCCAGCACCTCCCGGCTCCCGGGCCTTCCCTGCCTCGCTCGCACCCACACAGACGCACACACACACACACACACACACACACGGTCATCCCTTGAGTGCTCGACGTCACCCAAGGAGAAGACGCAGCAGGAGAGGCCGCCGGACCAGGAAGCGCCCACAGGGCTTGAGAAAACGAAATTGCAATTTACTGACTGCTAAACAGGTCTGTTCTGCGAGAATATGACAGGCAAATATTATTTCGAATTCTCTTTGTATACTAAACCTTTCTAAATTTAGAAGAACATAAAAATGAATATTAAAAATGCATAAGATTATCAATTTATTAAGGGAAGAAAAAAGAAAAAAGGGTTCCCACCCTCCAATCTGCCACCAGCTGCGGGGCTAGAAAAGATGCTCTGACAAAACAGGGCTCACTGGGTTCCGTGGCCGCTGTTCCTCCACAAGGTGTGCCCAATTGGATCTTTACACCTGGAAGTAAATTAAACATTTTTAAGTCTAATTTGCACAGAATAAGCCTATGCAGAAGATATTCAAGATATCTGCAATGGATATATGTGGAAAAAAGAAAAACCATTTCAGGTGACACAGCTGGCTATCACATCCAACTCGCCTTACTGGGACATCATGTAAGGATTTTATTGCCTTTCTTTTGAAGTACATCCTTCCTCAAATTCCTGCAAAACTTATCTGAATAACAGAACAAGTTTTTTTGCAAACCAATAATAGCAGAGATAACAGGATAGAAATCATTTCTGCTGCAGTTTGTGCTTAAACATAACCTTGTAAAACTGAACAGAATGTTACCCTGGAGAAAAAAATACCAAGAATTTACAAAAGGTCTGGAGTTCATCTGCTGAGAAATGTATTTACTATTTATTTACTTGTCTCCGATGGGAGAATTTATACACCGAGTTAAGCTATATCACAGATACAGTCTATGAATTGTAACATACGCTACTGCAAAAGTCATTCTCAATCCTAATAAAGTTACATTAACACAAAAACCTGCCCGGGGTCCTGCATCCCACACAGGCTCCCTGTGCTGGGAGCAGGGGGAGCTCCCTGTGAGGCCGCTTCCCTCAATACCCTTCCCCGTTAGGTCTGTGCATCTGAAGCCCAGCAACAACCAGCAGAAGTAATAAAAAAAAAAATCCAGGAGCTTCTGACACATCTCAGGCCAAAGCACACTGGGCTGCAGGCAGCGTCTTGTTGAAGCTGCTTCATTTCCTACATGGCCACATTCAAGGGGATAAACGTAACCTCGCACTCACATATGCATTTCTGCAGTAACCTGTACATCAGGATTAGAGTAATTTTCTGAAATCAACCATTCTAGCCAAACCTCCAGTTCCTGGCTGCTCACTTGTCCTTACCGTGGCCAACCAGAGCATTGCCCAACCAGGACCAGTCGAGCTAGATGATCTTGCAAGCATTTAAAAGCATGGTAGTTTTCTTTCTTTAAGGAAAGACGTCACGGGTTTAAAACAGACTCCTCTCCTTACCTGCAGGGAGGATTCGCTGTCACCGCCGACACACTGTCCTCTCGGGCCACGCGTTTTCCCCTCGCTTGCTTCCAGCGCGTAACGTGCAGGGAGCGCGTCGAGCCTACCACCAACCTGCTGCCTCCGCGCAGTTTAAACTAGATCACCAGCTGTGAATAGGCTTCGCCCACCACGAACAATTTTATTTTAAAATAGCTGAGTTAAATACATCTTCCCAGAAAGTTTACCAGACCTACATATCAAGCAGCTTTGGGCAAATCTACTGCATATCCCAGCTTTCCTACCTGGCAATATCCCTATCATAGGCATACACATATTTTTCCTATATCCAAGACAATGTGTTTTTCTGACAATCTAGCTTCATTTCAGTATTAGCCTGCAGAAATCTAAGTTAATATACTGTACGGCTTACTGAGAAATTAAATTAGTGTGAGCTTTGACTGCAATAATTGCAAAAATCACTGTAGTAACAGATGCATTATGTGTATATATATACATAGATAGATAGATAAAGATCTTATGTGATAGGTTTCAGAGGGGTAATTTTAAGCTAGTTCCTCTCATATGTCACAAACACCGAAGTGATGTGTTCTCACAGCTGCATCTTCCTTAGTGTTTTGCAGAGCTGCTGATAGAGCCTCCCCGAGGCCCTGGCACGGGCGAGCCCAGCGGCCGCGTGCCCGGCTTCGGCCCAAGCCAGCCAACCTGTGCATCTCACGGATTGTTTTCATTAGGGCCTACATAAGAACCCTCATTTGCCCACTACAGTTTCCTATATTCACGAAGCTCCAGACTTGACGCGAATAATGATATGCTGAAAGACTCCTTTTACCTGCTTTTTGCAATAAATTATCTATAGAAATATGGATTTACTGTACTAGAATTTGTATTTTTAACACTTGTACTTTCATAATCCGCATCAGTTTGCTGGAGGCCGTACGGTACTTGTCTTGTATCCCACAGTAGGAGTTAGTGATCGATACCAGCTGTGTGGAGTCAAAACCTCAACATCCTCATTCCATTTCCCCCCCCTCATTTGTTGCAGAGTTTCAACAGCACAGGGATGGTGTTTTAGCTAGGAAAGGGCAAGGCCAACAGCTCTGTGACTCATGACTATGAAAGTATTTCTGTTCCAGATCTTGGGAACTGAATTAGGTAAGAATCAATCTGCTGTTTTATATACGTACGTACAAACACACATTCAAAACCATACACAAACACACTCAAAAACTAAGATGGTAGCTTCATAAAAATAGAGTTTCAGAATTATCTATCAAATATTATGTAATATTACAAAGATACTAAAACTTAAAAACATTACACAATACTTCTAACCATCTTCTTAGCAGTGAATCTTCTTTCAGCCAAATATTGTGGCTTGTTTTCAGGAAAAAAAAAAAAAAAAAGCAAAGAGATACCGGAGAGCCCTCTCATGCATTAGCTCATGCATTAGCAAATGCACTCCTTGATTTAGGAAAAAATATGTTGTGAATAAAAAGAGTCTAAAGGAGATCCATGGGTGAACTAATCAGTGGACTATGAGGATTTATACGCGGTGACTGAGCCTGGCCTGGTTTTGACTAAAAACAAATTCCTCTGTACAAGTTGAACTAAAAGCTGAAGCTAAAAACTGCAAACTGCACGAGGAGAAGAGCAGAGAGGCCGCGAGCAAACTGATGGTGCTGGCGGGACCTGCTGGAGGAGCCCGGGCCACAGGCTGCCAGAAAAGCAGCCTTTCTAAATACGGACAGACAACTCCATGGCATTACCAAGCACAACGCTGTAACAGGAAAAAGATTAGAGAAGGTTAAGTGAGACAGTTACTACTTATACATTCAACATAAGTTTTTTAGAACTCTGCTGCACTAATATCATTTACATTAAAAATAAAACTAGAAGTAAACTAGGATATATCTAACCTTTAATTTTGCACATTTCCTCTCTTAGCTCTAATCATTATTTCTGTCAAAATTAAGCGCTACTCTTAACCCCTCAAATTAAATAATTTATGCACAAGCTGGCTAGATAAAGTATTAATTAATATTATGACTCCAAAGAGATTATCATATAACTCTCCTGAAAAAAAAAAAAGAAAGAAAAAAAAAAAGTCCCTGCTAATCTTATTGGTTAGCATGGCTTCCCTTGTTTTGCTTAATTAAAAAATGGAAGTAGTTTCCCCAGTCTCCTGTGAATTCCTGGAATCCTTTAATTATTCTTTGTTATATATGAACTTCCTAGGTGGGGAGTGCTTCCCATCTTCATCTCCCGTATTTTAACTTGAAATTTACCCATAATACCAGTCCCTGAGTTATTCCACTACGAAAATAAATATCAGTAATAAACTTTAAAGATGGTATGTGTTAATCTGTACTTGAACTAACAGAGCCCCTCAGGCAGAGCAGGCCTGGGGGGTGTCAGGGTAACTCCCCGCAACGCTACACGTGGCTGGCTCAGCCCCTGCACGCAGAGGCCGCAGCCCAGCAGGGAACCCTGCACGGAGCTCGGCTGGGCACAGGCCCTGCCGCGGCGGCAGTGCGCCCAGAAACGCTCTGCCCGAGCGGCGGCGCGGGCCCGGAAAGCTGCGCTTCAGGGTGCGGGCCTGGAAAGCTGCGCGTCAGGGCACGGGCATGGAAAGCTGCGCTTCGGGGCGCAGGCTTCAAGCCCACGACAAGATCGGAGTTCTCCTTGCCTGGCACTTGGCTGTGGGGCATCATCTCTGGCTCTGAGCTCCAAAGGCTCACACCGCATGGGACCAACGGGCTGATCGGACCTGGTGGCAGACAGGCTTCAAGCCCACGACAAGATGGGAGTTCTCCTTGCCTGGCACTTAGCTGTGGGGCATCATCTCTGGCTCTATTCGAGCTCCAAAGGCTCACACTGCATGGGGCCAACGGGCTGATCGGACCTGGTGGCAGGGGCTGTGATGTCCCGTCATAGTTATCTCCTTGGCCTCTGGAGATCTTCCAAACCCGCTTGGACGCAGTCCTGGGCCACGTGCTCTAGGTGACCCTCCGTGTGCAGGGGGGTTGGACTAGATGACCTCTAGAGGTCCCTTCCAGCCTTAAACATTCTATGACTCTAATGACTCTATGACTAAAGATCCCTTTTCTTGTGTACAACCCTTTGGAAAAAAAAAAAAAGGGTGTGTGTGTGTGTATATATATATATGTATATATATATAAAGTGAAATTAAAGTGAAATACTATATGAAGGTGTGCTTCTGCTAGTCTTGCTTTTCTATTCCTTTTCCAAACAAAAGGAAGAAAAGGAGAAAAACCACATAACTTTTTCGATAAGAGTTTCATGTAGGAATTTTCCTTGAAGAAAGAAAAAGAAGGGGAAAACAGTTCGTATTAAGGACAAAATTTCATCCTCACTGTTTTTGATAACGCACGTTCTTCCGAACGAGGGTTTGTGCAAACAGAGTACCTCCATAGGGGCTGGTGCTTGAGCAAGGGGCCAGCAGTGGAGGGAAGAGCAGCGGCTGGCACCGTGAGCCGGGGTCCCGGGGGGAGCTGGGCAGACGCTCCGCAGGGGCGCAGGGACCCGCAGCACATCCATGGCAAACCACTAATGCGCTGCTAACTACCCAAAAGCATTAGAAAATTATTGCTTTTGAGTACAAAAAAATGCTTTCCACATAACTTAAAGCTATCCTGAATTGTTCATCTCTCCTGCTATGTTACTTGTGCAAGTAACAGCAATGATTTATAGTCGAGCTGTGGGAGACAACTCAATCTTTATGTAAGCTCTCTAGGATACGTTACTCACAGAAGTGAAGAGTGATTTAGCTGCATGAGTTCCATTAACATTAATGAGCATCACATGGCTACACCCTGTGCCCGTTCTGAAATGCTGTGACCCTTCCGAGCATTCAGAATAATTCTCTGAACTGACCTCCTTCCTGTGGGACTGTGTGAGGAAACAGCAGAATATTTCAGTACCAATCCACCATGACACTCGTGACAGCTTTTACAAAATACTGAAGAAATAATTTCCCATGTTTCTAACCATTTCTCTTTCCCAAGCGTTTAGTTTCTTACTCCAAAAGATTTTGTTTTGTGAACATGGATTTGTCACATAAAGAGTAGCATCAGTATTCACAATAAAATTCCTCCACAAACTTGGAAGCAGAAAGGGTAGAACATTACCAGCGTATCCAGCATCTACCAGAGCACCCCCGAAATAATGTCAGGCCTGGAGGATATTTGGAGCAATTTAGCAGTGACTGACAGTTCACAGGCTGTATGTGTGGCTGTCTGCCACTCTGCTAGCAAAATGGGGAGGTTTTAAAAGCTGTCTTCTCCAACACGGCAATGCAGCTAGGCTTTTCATTTCAGTTATTTTTCTAGCTTCCCTCTAGACTGGTATTACTGCTGGCATTACAACAAAATGTGCATGTCACACCTCTTATAGATCTATGATAACTGAAATAAATCACAGATTATGATTACTATAATAATGTTTCAGTTCTCCTAAGTATAGCTGAGTCTCTAATAATACAGCATAATGGATCCAATATGGCCTACTGTTAGCCCAAGACAGGCACCAGTAAGTGCATTTAGGGAATGCACGTAAATGCCTCTGGCCATCAGAATACTTGACTGAAACAGATTTCTGTGATTCATTTTCAAAGATTTTTTGTTGAAATGAAAAAACACTGAACTTTTAAAGTAATCCCAGGCTGTAAACAGCAGCTTCCCAAGTACCTACAATCAGGAAATGCATTTCTCCATCAAGAAACAAAAACCAATCACTCACCTTTGCAAGCACATGGTTTTGTGAAGTTCTGTGTTGGCACCACAAAAATCAGTGAACAATGCAACCTGGAAAGGGCCTCAAGAGATCTCTACCCCAACCTTCTAGCCCAAGCAGGCTCCTCCTTGCTTTCTGCTTCGTCCAGGCAGCTACTGAAACCCTCCAAGCCCAGAGGGTCCATAACCACAACCTCTCTTGAGAACCCTGCTCCAGAGCTTAATTATCCACTTGCATAATTGCCAACGTGTAAGATAGAACATCAAGCTGTGTGATCAGTTTTAATCACTCACAATGAATCATCAGCAAGTCATATCAAGAAGTATCACCAAAAAATGTATCAGGAAGCTCTGAGGTGGACCAAATCAGGACTGTCTCGCTACTATTGTTTTCCTCACAGTGCTATACAAAAATGCAAATTATAGCAGAGTATAGCTGAAGCAGGGAAAACATTAAGTAATGAACTACTGAAAAATTGTCACACATCTTTAGGAATTTTTTTAGCAGTCTGACATTTATTCTGATGGGGAAGTATATAATTGCATTTTAAAAGTAAGCTGTGGCAATTATTTTGTTCTTGTCACTTAGCAAATGAAAGTAAATAATATTGTTTGGTATCTCAAACATATCTGAGTAAAACAGACTTTAGTAATTCACAGCTTGAAAAATTACAATTTCACTTACACAAACAAAAAGTACCTGGTAGAGCCTCTTCTAAGCTAATCTAAAAAATCTGGGTGGTGGAAGAAATGAACAAATAGCCTTCCTTGTTACAAAAAAGGTGAAGTAGGAACAGTGTCGCGTGGACATTGCAAGAACCTGCCAGTTACTCCGGTGCAGTCCCTGCTGAGATACCTTTCCAATTTTCAAAGTTGAAAAACCTTCAATACTGGTAGTTGAAACAGCCAGCGTTCCCGTTTCCCCAGCTGGCTGTTGGAAGGGGCCAGGACGGACAGCGGCGGGGCCCACACACCTGCACACACCTACACACGCGTAAGGAGAGGTGGTTTTTTTTCAGCTCTTGGGATTTACATCCTTTGTCCTCAGTTGTCCGAGTGTAAGTGAAAGCACACACTGCAAATCCATTTCCATGGCTAAGCTGGATAAATGGACTGATAGATACTAATTAATATCCTCACTGGCACAACTACATTTGATTTAAATCAGTTAAAAGACTCAGTAGGGCAGATCACCAATCACCATTAGCTCAAGTCTTCTCTTCTAATACAATGGCAACCTCTAAATTGAGAAAAATTACAGTGGAAATCAAATGTGATAAGTGAATTCATGAAGTAATCTTCTTCAATGCACAAATATTTTAATGGGTTCAAAGACAGAGTATATTGAGGCATACTTCATTGTATTTCCATATTTGTCTTCTTTCACAACAAACAACTGAAGCCACACAAAACCAGAAAACTGCTGTGTTTTATCTGCTGCTTGCTTAAAGGTAAAAAACCATTTAGCACTACCACTAGAATAAGGGCACTATTGTAAAAAGCCAAGTGGTTGCCTATTCAACTTCACACTTTTTTCTATTACCCCTGAGCAATTCAGAAGAATTGAATAATTAATCTACTGTCCAAAGTCGCTTGAAAAGAGAACATAACCAAGCCTCCTCTTAGAAAATAAAATAATAGAAAAGACCAAGAGACTTGCACAAGGAAGAGAAGATTTATGTAAATCTTATTATCCTGGGCTCTGTAACTTAGGAGCTGCTCTCCTAGAACAGAACTGTTTTGGCTCAGGTTTTAAACCGTCATGATTTTCACAAGTTTATTTATGGCTCTAACCTGGGATCCAAACTACTCTCATCTCAGATGCCTTTATGTATGCTCAGAACCTAAATTTAAGAGGCCCTTCCATGAAAAGCCTGGAAACAGACAATGGCCAAGGCTATTTCTGGAAAGCTGATTCAACAGCCATGCAGACTGGCATTTAACAGTAGCTGTACGTTATCTCGGAACAGAAATCCATGAAGTCATTAGGAAACAACGTAAAATTGCTTTCCAAGCAGGTGAGAGTAAATTTGAGAAGGACATGAAATACAGGAGGAACTCAAACCTCTCTCTACATCGTGGTATTACTAAATGGTTTCTAACTCATAACCTATCAAAAAATATATTCATTTTTTGCCATTGCTGCTGTTTTGGGAGGGGGATTAGTAGCTTTACTTCAAAAAGCCAATTAACATATTTTAGTATTATTAGAAGTCATCCACCAGATGGCACTGCAGGGTTTCACAATTACGGAGACTGGAACGCAGACGAGATTAAGAACTACTGTAAAATAAAAGGAATCAACTCACAGGACCCCATCAGGTGCTGTTTTATTTATTTATGAGTTTGGCTTGGCACCCAAACCCATCCACTGGGCAGCCTACTTCAGTATAATTAACTTTCAGACACAGCAGACACCTTTCAAGATGAAATGATTCAAAAAGGTAAATCCTGCATATTCCGAAGCCCACAGCATGTCAAGACTATCTGGCTGATTTTACCTATCTCTTTTCTTAAGTGTTACTCAGTGCCATCCTCGTCTGTTTCAAAGCTCAAGCCTTACACTCAAGCAGGACTCAGAAAAAAAAATGGCCTTTCTATGCCATTTACAACAGCTTGTTACCAGCATTCTTTAATTACCTTCAAGCATTTTTTAGGTAAAAATAGTAATAATTAAATATCCTCTTGTTAATTGAGTAAATCTTAGAAATAACATATACAGTCTGCAGTGTTCAGGCTGCTTTAATTTTGTCCTTCATAGCAAACAATTCCTTTTTAAGGGATAAACTCGCTTTTAAGATTTTGCAGAAGACTTGCTCCATTTACATTATTTCTAAGGATACAGCAAGGTTCTTAATCACTTTTTTGCTCTGCACATCACAACAGTTATCCCCAAAGCAGCGTGTCCTCAGTGAACCTAGGCCTGATGCCCATAGTGTTCAGTGAACAGGGCCCACATGCCAAGGATTCTTGCAAATTGAGCTGTTCCTTCCCAATCAAAGAACATTTACACTTACATCCCATTGATTGGTGTTTCACTGTCTGATACTGAGCTTAACAGCTCTCAGACATTTCCAGGGAGAGTACACAGAAATTCTACTCCAATTCCAGTATAACATGTTCTAAAGGCAAAAGTTATCTGAAGATACAGGGAAATATTTATTATTGCCCACCGCTCTGCTTGGCTTGATTAGAGCAAGAATGCCAGGCTGCCAAAGGAAATCCTAACGCACTTATATTATCTACTGCATTATCCTGCATCCACTGCAGCTCCTGCCTGAGGACTGAAGACCACGTTTCTGAATCCAAAACTCTACCTTACGTATTTCAAGCCCTGGAGTCAGATCACAGCCCTGCTACCAGCTTAGACCCACCTGCCAAATAGATAAAGAACATTGGTTAAAATGCTTATGCTTAGTTTACAGTGCCTAGTATTGGAAGAATAGGGCTTTGCAATGAGCAAAAAACAGAAGTCAAACTGTCTGGATATTTTGTGTTTTATTCCTCCAATACGAGGTTGCTCAAAGCTATTTCTGATTGCCAGAAACTTCTCCATGATGAAGTTCCAAAAAGCTGTGAAGTCAGAAGCCAAGAACTTGGAAGCTCATAGCACATCCCACCATAGAGAACTCACCAATTCAGAAGCCAAAAATGAGGCAGGGGGTTCAATAGAAACTTACTGTCCAAACTGTCCCACCATCCTGGGTGTTCTCTGCTCATCCTGCAGATTTTCTTTTCATCAAGACTTTTCAAGGAGACATCTTCCTTCTCAGAAATGACCTTCTCAAAATTAGAGAACAGAAGCAAATCTTCTTTTTGTTGATATTGCCACTCTGATATTAAAAAAACTGAGATGTCTGAAGGAGTGTTTATCTGTGTTTATCTGTGTTTGGGGCTGCTAAAAGGAGAGAGCTTTGTGAGACCTGAGCATCCATCCTCAATCTCAAAATATAAATTAAAGTTTTATTAGTATTACAGAAACTAATTATGCTTAAGCAAGACTCCTCTCCCTCCACGTTACAAATTCCTATTTAAATCCCTCAGATTAAGATTAAAAAGAAAATGAGAAGCACGCTGCAGACGTTTGCTCCCAGTTCCATCCTCCTCTTGAACCGTGATCGTAGGCCAGCCGCAGCGCCAACGAAGCTGAGCACATCTGCAGCAGGACTGTCTCATTCCATACTTGCAAGCTCTCCTGCAGAAGACAGCATCTCTTAGAGACCACTCCTACCCGTTGTGCCAGCAGGCACTGAAACACACTCATCACCCTTCCTGGTGAGCTTCAAGTTTGATATTTAGCTCTCCAAATCCAACTGGATAATTCTCACTATTTCTTGTCCAATTTTGTGGCAGCAGGTGAGAGATGATTTTGGCTGCTGCAAGAGTCACAGGTGTTGCAACAATGCACAGATATATTCCGGTAACACCCGCGGCAACTTCCCCTTCCGTTTCCTTTCCCACAGAGCCTTCTGCCCACCCCTGCCTCCTCCAGGGACACCCGGAGCTCGTGCTGTAACTGTCTCTCTCAAACTGGCACCAGCAGCAGCCTTTCAACTTCTGCTATGAGCGACACCAAAGTCTCCCTCCAGCTTCGGTCTGCTCGATGAACTGCAACAACCCAGCACAGCGCGAGCACAAACCGCAGGCCTGACTGCAGCCAGCTTTTTGTTTTGTGATTTCTCCCCCTATTTCATTTTGTTTGGCATTTTTTAAACGAGTGTGTTTTTATAAACGAGCGGCCTGTGGCAGCTGGCTGCCAACGTGGGTCTTCAGTGAGTTACAGCACACACACCATATACAGACAGGCACACACACACATCCGTATGAATGTGCGAAAAATTGAAATGGCAAAGGCTGTTACAAAGAAAAAAACGTGTGAAAAATTGAAACGACAAAGGCTGTGTTAACAGCTTGTCTCACAGTGAAGCTGGAATAGCTTCTAGCAGTTGCAGAGTTAGGAGGAGGTAATAGGACGAACAGACTGGCTGTCAAGATATCCACACTTTTCCCTGGTCTTCCAGGTAGTTTATCTGCATGTGAGGATTGTCAGCGCAGTAAAATATTTACAAATAGCCATATAAAGGTTTGGATAAGTTAACAGATTTCCAAGAGATTATTCCCAGCAATAACTGCAATTATTGTTAAAAAAAAATAGCTTAAAATTCACAGGAAAATGATCAACTTCAGAATTCTGAACCCCAAATATTTTGAACAGAGTTGGCTAAATGGGACAATAACAAATGCAGTGTGAAGTAAGGTGAAAGGAGAGATCAAAGCTCCATGTCAGCCCACCCAGTGCTCGGGCAGGCTGTTCCCAGGAGACTGTCCCGTGTCACCCATGGTCACAAACACCCTCTCATGACGTACAGGGCTGACACGAGAACCAAGCGCGATGCTGCCCGCAGAGAATCAGCTGCTCTGTGGTCTCCCCCCAGTGCCAGCGCAGGGTGAGGGACCCCTGCCCTCAACTCGTAATTCATGAGCACAGTCAAATTTTAGGGGCTTCCTAAGGACTTGTGTGTCCAAAAACCAGGCATAAATTGTTGCCCCAAGTGAGACTCAGCTCCCAAAGCTGCGCGCAGATCCGCAGGTGCACAGCGCTCTCATGAATGACACGCCAGGCACAATAGTACAAAAGGCACTTGGTTGTCATGCAGACTAAAGGCTGCCCGAGATGATAATCCTGGAAGAGGCTCCAACGCGCTCCTCTCTCCCGTCCCAATACAGGCACCACCTCCCACCCGGCTTCCAGCACTGATCCATCTCGGACACAGGAGGGAGGCTGGACAAGCCTTCCAGCGGACCCAAATCACCCCCTTTTGCGGCGAGTTCCTTGTTTGGTCCTCTGCCTGTGGAAGGTGCATACAGTAGCATTACATTGTAATATCAAACAAACAAACAAAAAATCTTACAAGTGTCTGTAGATTTTCAATCCTGTGTTAATTTAACACACTTGTGTGAAGAAATATTCCCAGAAAGAACAAACCTACTTGGAGATTCTGATATCCAGAAGGTACCAGCACATCCCAGCGCCTCAGTCCTCGTGCTCAAAGGCGGAGATCACATTCCTGAAAGCTTCAGCCAGAGCCTCACGTCACACATACGTTTATTCCACCTCTCTCAGGACTAGGCTTATTTTTGGTATCTGGGCAGGGTACAGTGTGGGATGTCAGGTACAGACCTGCTCAGCTGGAGCTTGGTGCTTCTCTGAGGTCCCCTCTGAGCAGTATTGAGCTACCCGCCAGGGCAGGCGCCCCCGCTCCTCGCGCTCCGCTCTACCAAACGGAGGGTTTTCACAGTGCCCGGCCACAACCAACCCGCCTAATCCCACACAGGGACGGTCTGCAGGAAAGGAAATTCGTCTAGCTCAGAGGCACAAGGGTTACAAGAAATAGATGGCCCTGTAATAGCATGTCCAGTATTACACAATATATTTTAGTAAGTTAAGGCAAACAGAAACATATATTATGATACAGCAATATTCTCTTCCCAGGCCCTTTTATCACCTTGCGCATCATAGTTTGGAATTAACCGTGTAGAACTGCACAAAGCAGAGCAGTGGGTGAGGGCTGGAAGCTAACCCAGAATGTGCTTTGTAATTCAGAAAAATCTGATAGATTAAAGACTAATATCTGAGAAAACCCTTTAAAATCCTGTGTAGCATTTGTTGAGGTCACACTGCAACTGATCTACAATGCAAGTAGCCTCCCAATTTATATGCTCTATTTTTGCTAAGCAAAGGATTTTCCCAACTTGCTTCTTTCCCTTCTTGGCATGTGCTGAAAGTATGTTTTCAATAAACAGTTCTTAAATAATTTATTTTTATTTAGCTGGGAATCATTCCAGGATCAAAGCCTATCTAAGAAGAAGAGAATGGGGAAAGGAAGAAGGAAAAAAAATAACAAACCAACCAACTCAGAAAGTCATACCATGCTATACCCCAGAAAATTAAACCTCTCAGAAAATATACAGTTTTCAAGCTTTCCTCACATGTGCATGGAAGAAAAATGACAAAATAATTTGTATAAAAGTGTACAGTTGGCAAAATTATTAGGGAAGAACCATCAACAGCATTTGTGTTTTTAAAAGAACAATATTTGCCTTGAATGGCAACAATGAACTAAAAAAGTGGCTGCTCACAAAGTAAAATGCCTTAAGTTCCTCATTATGAACTATCCCAATATTTTAATGTTTCTATGTTTCTAATAGACAATTTACTGTTTAGAACAGGAAAGCATGTATGACTGCACTGCAATTTAAAATAGACTCCACATACACTCTGTGGATTCACAGCAGGCCGTGTTTACCATCCCCATCAAAAAGCTTGAAGAAACAACCTTGTCCCTGCAAGCACCATGGCCAGACTGCTCAAAATCTTACCAAAAATCAAAGCACGTTCTTTATCTAAAGATATTATTCCCTGAAGCATGGTGACCATCTCCTCCTGACCTCTTTCACAAGAAGCAGAAGACAAACTACAAAGTGAGAGTGAAGGCATTTCATTTTTTATATATATTACACATGCAAATTTAATGCATACTCTTTTTCTTTATTCCCTTTTCTTGAATAAAGATGATCCCGATACTCCTAGTTCACACTTATCCTGTTGATGCAACATGAAGGAATGCACTCCTAAGCCTCAACTACACAGTTTGCTATATGGCATAAAACAGTCTGCAGTATAAAAGCATAACTCACCATTGCATAACGATATGTAGCTGCCCAAGATGTGAAAAATCTCAGTTTTAGCCAAGAAAAATGAGAGTTTATTTGATGACAATTATTGCCCACGAGTCATTGAAAAATCTCATGATTTCATACATCACTATTTTTTGTCCCCTTAATTAACCCAGAATTCCAAAGCAGCACACTTTAAAAAGAATACACTATCAATATTGTTTTAAAAACACCAATACAGATCTTGAAATAATTACGTTTAGAAAATATTGACATTTAGCCTAAAACACATTGACATTCTGCTAACTTCAGCCACTAAATTAATCACCTGGCTCTGGAAGAATAAGCTCAGCGCCACATTGATCCCCAGACCCACTGATGCACTGGGGCCCTGGCAGCCCTGCTGCCCAGCACAGGGAGCTGCAAGCAGGGATTCTCCCGTGGGATTCACCTAGGAACACACAGACCCGCATCGTTTCAGCAGAGCAACATGGCAGTTTCCAGACACCCATCTGGAAAGCAGCTCTGCAGAGAAGGGCCTAGGGATCCTGGTGGGGACCACACTGGCTGTAACACACCACGGTCCCAAATTCCTGTCTGGTTTTATGCAGTTTCTGCTGATAGACTTGTCACCTGATGTGAGATCAGTCGAACTAAGATGAACAGCCGAGGGAGGAGCAAGTCAGCATCTGATAGACTGGAGGGCACTGGGCTTCACGGGCTCATTAACAGAAACATCCCACTCGGAATGATGCAGGAAAACGTTTTAAGAGTTACTGATTAAAAAAAAAAAAAAGACAACACAGAAAATGTTCTTGCTCATGTTTATCCACACTCCAGATGGATGCTCAGACTCCCTCATTCCCACTACTTATGTCTATTCTTAAATAGACTTATGTCTACAAAGGGTGTTCTACAAAATGTCACTCCTTAAGAAAGGATCCAGCATCCCATCCTGGCAATGGCTTTGTAGAATCACAACGTAAGTTTTTAAGCAACAAGATGAGTTACCCGTAGCTTCTGCAAACCGAGTGAATCAGAAAGCATTCCAACAAAATTACAAACAAATACACTAATCCTACACATTTTTTTCCTCCCCTAGATGCAAGCTTTAAATTCAGACACGTAAGACTTTTTCATGTGAGTAACAGCCCAGCAACTACTTCAGAAATTTTGAAAAGGAAAGGTTTTCCTTCGCAGAAATTCAATTACAAACAAAACAGTGGAAGTCATTTACCAATGGGAAGTTAGTATGTGCAAAAATATAATATGTACAAGATTAATTCCCCCTTGTTGAAATGGGCTCCAGGCTTTCTCGCGAGCCCTGTGGGAGAGCGCTGGGACACTCCAGCTGGAAGCGCTGCCTCATCCCGCCCGTTCCCGCTGCCTCATCCCGCCCGTTCCCGCTGCGGGCCCTGCAGCGTCACCCCACGCTCCATCCCGGCGCGCTGCTGGCCACCTCCCCGCAGTACCGACGTCATGGGCAGACACAGCCCTCCTGAAGCGGCAGGAGCTGTTTGCCGTGATTTTTAAATGTATTTTTTCTACTTCATCCATAATTAACAGGGTGTATATAATTGACTAATCAGAAATGGATTAGACCATGTGAACTGAAGCACTAATGAAATCTTTGGATGCATGTCATTCATTTGAACAGTTGTGGGTCACTCTGATAAGCATAATAAAAAGACCTGGTGTTTAAATATATTCTCCTTTTTCACTTTGTTTGTATTTGTCAGTTGTTCAGTTGAATTAGATTTCCTAAAACTTTAAGACTTAATATGACTTATTTGGAAAAAAGGCAGATTCTAGTGGGTTTTAGCATTACAGTGTTCAGCATTTTTAAAAGAAAGAACAACACAGAGGAAATCGTAATATTTCCTAGGCAAATTTATCACCATGGTCACTGATGATGCTTTTTTTCTGTATCACTATTCATTCTGAATGTTCTCCTGAGTAACCAATATTTTGCTAGCACAGATTATCAGCTTCCCCTCTGATGCTTACTGCACTAAGTAACACTTCCCTTATTGCACCCAAATAAATACATTGCAGGAAATCACTTTGTATGTTTTCTTGACTAAAAGATACCATCTTTGAAACAACTCTCTGTATAGATACTCAGCATTAGGTGAAATATAACCTCAGTGCCCTAGACATACAGCACTATGGAATGTGCCAAACTCTCTTTTGGGTGGGTTGCTTGTGCCGTATAGAGATTCATCCTTTTCAAGGCAGATTCCAAAAGCTTCAGCATCTTAAAAGTCTTAAATTTCTAAACTTTGTTTTAATAAAAAGAATGTTTCCACTTTCAATGAGGCTATTAAAAATGGGGTAGGGCAATTTCTTTGTCTTAGGGAAGAAGAGATAAAAGCATAAAGGATGACAAATAGCTGCACATTCTATGTCTGATCCAGCAGCATCCTACTCTGCCTGGAAAAGAGCTGAACCCTTCAAATACTCATATAGGTGGCGGAATACAGGAGTGCTTGACTTCTAAAACCAGTGCACAACCATTTCCTTTATTTTTGCAGAGCTGCACCCCGATCCCCGGCAGTGTTTGGAGCCGTTATCCCCCTTCACGAGCAGTCACCTTACAGGGCACGCCAGAACACGCTTCGGGAGGCTCGAGAGGTAACACGACTCAGGAGCATGGAAGCTGCCAGAGAAATGATGAAGAAAACGGCCACAGGAGGGTTCCCGCAGGAGGGGTCCCACCAGCATCCCCCTCTGCAAGGGGGGCAGTGTCGGCACACCTGCCTCCTGCTGAGCAGCTACGAGGGCCTAGGTACAAACGGGTCAGTGTTCAGGACCACCACCAGCATCGATTTGCTCGGCTGCTTGAAGGCACTTAATACCAATCATCACTAGCTATAGCAGATGAAAAAAATGGAGGATATATGAACTATTTACACATCAGATGTAATTAGAAAGTTTTTGCAATCCTCAGAACACAGAAGAGCAAGGCAACATTTAAAACACCGTTAGTACATGTGCAGCTACAAGGAGACATGACAAAAACAGAATGGTGATGCTGGCCTCAGTGCACTCTGGGCCTTCGTGCTTCTACCTAAATGACAGGTCTACGTAGCCTACAAGGGGCTCTGCGAAAGCTCCTCTGAAGCTAACGGGTGGCGATGCCCTCAGCACAGTCACCAGCATTCAATAAAGCCGTGAATAAACCATGAACTTCAGGTTTTCAGAGGCTAATTTTACACTAGATATTTACAGTAAGACACACACAAGAAAAGGCAGAGCAGCAGCATGACAGATCATTTTGTGGCAACAAGGATTACTTTTAATTGAGGTCAATGGGCTAAAATGATTTAAGGTTAGGGCAACACCAGACAACACATGAGTTTCTGAAGTTTAATTCCTGTTTTGCTTATTTTTTCCACTTACAAGCAGCATTGGCTGAGTGCATACACTGAGTCAGATCAATCAGAGAAGGCTGATGAAAAATTAAGGAATTAAAAAATAATTAAAAAGGAAAATATTTTATCTGTCTATGTAAGAGCCCAATTAAAGCTGGGGAATCATGAAAATGGAGCGGTAAAGCTATTAAGTACTTTCACTCTATTGTATGTAGGCTCAAGCTTAGCGTAGCTCAATTAAATTGTTTAATTACTGCAAACCAGCACAAAAAGTATCAAGTTGCCACATATTAACTCAATAGCTTAAAGTGCATCCAAACACGAATGAACAAAAAACACAATGGAGATGAACAAGTGATCTAATACTACACTGAACAAATTAGCAAACACCTGCAAACGCTTCATTTACAGTAAATGCAGCATCATTTCTGAAATCACCAGACTGCATCAGACAAGCAGAGTGAGCGGAACTGAACAAGCTGACTTCTTCCTAGGGAAAGGTGGTTTCTGTCTCTTAAATTCTTCTACTATGTAGACAAAAGAGATCTCATTTGGATAGTTTGTAATTAAAAGTTGAATGTTGCTGATTTACACTGCTGCAACATGTTCTGTTGAGCAGAAATTTGCAAAACTGCCAACCAGAAACAGCCGATATCATTTGACAGCTATTCCCGAGCACCACTGCCCACCACGGCCTGCTCGCCTGCCTGCTCCACGCCAGCAGATTCAGACAGCTGTATTTTCAGTCTGACACATCACGGACATTTTTTTCAACTGTGTGGTAAACTGAACTATTGATCTGAAGTTACTTCAAGAATTTCTTTATGCAAATATAACATAAAGAAGAATCTACTTCAACAAATTCAATTATTAGTGATGTTCACAGCTTTCATTGTAAAAAAAACCTGCAAAACACTTCTTGAAGCTGCAGTCTAAGGCAGCCAATGTTGTCAGCTTGTTGGGTTTGCTGGCCAGCAACATTTCTAATAACCTATTCAGAGGCAGAAATTGGATGTATAGGTCACTGACCTACCTGGAAGTAAACACTGCTTCAGAATTTGACATTTTCCACAGTAAATATTAAGTTGTAAGCCCAAATTCAGGGAGCATATTACACAAATCTCTTAAATCCTGGTCCAGGAAAGTATAAGAAAAAGCTTCAAGGCAGATTCACTTACAGCTGTATTCAAGCAAAACCCATCACTCCTCCGTGTCCCTGCCATACTAGGGAACCTCATGCAGTTCCTCGGAGCCACTGGCAGCTTCCAAGTCTGTCGCTGGAAATGCTGCAGTGTCAGCTTGGTCTCACTTTTAAAATACTTTTGTAAGAGCAAAACTACAGAAACTGTGTTTATTGGCATGGCAAAGCCTGGACACTGAGAAGGAAAGTCCAAGTGCTGAACTAGCATGGTGTGCTTAGTGCTGGCTTTTCATTTAATACTGCTTGTTTTCCCCTGCTCTTGGTCATTTATAACGACACGGTGTTTTAGGTGGACTTTCCTGAACCACACGGAGCCCAGCGAGCACTGCCTCAGGTCAAGCTCTTTGCCCTGCTAGGAGCCCGCCTGCCAGGGCCGAACTGCCAACTCCTCCAGTGCTACAACTGCCATGAGCACAGCGGCCATCGCCGGCATCCAGCCTGTCCCAGGCACAACAGCTAATGTCACCTGCAGTGGGACAGCAAGGCCACGGCTATCATTTGTCACCCGCCCCACCCGACTGTCCCGTTTACAGTGCTACAGGGCTGTAGTCTGGGTCTGGTAGTTCTAAAACATTGTGGCATTGGTGCTACAGGAACCTAGTGTCTACAAGGTACTGAAATTATTACTTATTACAAAGAGGCAAAATAAAATCAGTTTTAACACTCTAGATGATGTTGCCAGAAAGAATCCACCAATTGATGGATTTGAAGCTACTTCCCAGGGTTTTACTGAGTGGGCTTACTAAGCTGAGCTCCCTGCAAGTGCATCCGACCTGCTGCAGAACAGCACATGCCCTGAGAGTACAAACCAACGTTGATACCACGATACAACTCGCCTGATGTTTATCTAGAATTATTCTGAACAGTGACAGTGCCAGTAAAAACATCTGTGCTTTATCTACATTCACACGGGTTAAGTCTTATGTATTGATCAATAATCCTTCAATCTGCACGGTTTACTTCCTATGTCTTCTCTCAGTGTTCAGAATATTTGTGTGCAAAATCCTATTGGGACCGAGTGTTGATGGAAACATACACTTTTATTAAAAGATGGCACCAATTTATTTTTCACTTTTGCTAAAGCATACAACCCCAGAGGCTGAGAATGCCAAGTACCCCCACCACAAAGAACAGCATGGCACCTCTATGTAAACTGTGTATTCTCAACATTAAATATTGAGAAAGCATTTATCATCTACAAACCAGTCTGAAAAATTATTCTGCTGATCATTTAAACACATTTGAGGTAATTGTAATCTGCCAGTTTATCAACAGAAAAAAGAAACAAAAAGCAAAGAATCCATTTCCATTGAATACACTATCCACTGTGAAATATTTGTTCAGAATGAACAAGTTTCATGGGGTGTTTTTGTTTGTTATTTTTTTAAAATCACAGTCAAAATGCCAATTATGCCTGGCCAGTGGGAACTATTCTATCAACACCATTTCCAGAATGCCCAAAATATCTCCTCTTTGTTTCTCTTCCCAGTAATTGTTGCTGCTTTCAGCATTTGGTCTGTGGGTTCATACGATTGTTTTTTCATCTCTAATGACTGCCCTGTGATTTATTTTCCTTCATCCAAACCTTCTACATAGAGGTCAAAAGAAGAATCAAAATTCTAGCATGAAGCTATTTGCAACAACCTTGCTGAAGGCAAACAAGGCAGATTTGTCAACCTTCTATTTACTCCAAGTATGTCCAGCAACTTTTTTTTTTTTTAATTAATTGCTGATTGCCAGCCAGGGTGCTCTAGTAATTATACAGCTTTATAGCCTTTTTTTTTGGGGGGGGGGGGGGCAAAGAGGTGATATTAAAAGTCATTCTAGCTACAGAATTCAATATTAAAAGTTCCATTAGTCTATTAGCTATGAATTATAACAACCTAACAACCACTGTTGGGAATAAAAAAAAATTGTTAAGTATTTTTGCATGAGTTTGGTACTTAAAGTACTGATAAAAACTACACATTTCAAGGAGAACTAATAAGTCATCTTTAACAAGAACAGACACATCACAATAAGGCAAACAAAAAAGAGCCAATAAATAATACGCTAGAAAAAAAAAAAAGATTTTGCATGGGTATTTTACAATTTCAGTGTATCCATGTTTGAGAGAGCTCAACAATGTTTTTCCTCACAGCACTTCATATCATTGTTCAAACACGCTAAATCACTTTCTTCCAATCTCAATATCCCAATGAGCAAAGGATAAATATCCAAAGGAGAAGCAGTGCAGGAGCCATTCCCATCTTCTCCCGCTCCACTGCCACAGAAGCAACGCGGCGCTCTACTTTGAGCACACAAGGTTATCAAGTTGCCTTTGTTCCCATCAGAAAGCCGTGTGGGAGAACAGGCCCAAAGGCTGTAAGCGAAGGCAGCAGGGAGAACAAATTTCTGCTGGAAAGGTTAAAACGGTGCAAGTGCTACTGGGTGAAGGAAGACCAGGAGAAAGAACATCGTCCAACAAAGGTCATTAAGTTGATCTCTACATGGTCAAGATTCCTTATGTTCACTTAGCCATCTATCTGAAGTCATACATTGATTGTTTCTTTTTATTTTTTCCCTGTTACCAGTTTCCGTTCTTAAAAATATTTCCTTAGATATCAGCAATACTATAGTCTTGTTTTTCAAGTTCAATCATTTTCTCAGCACAAAATTTTACTGCCTGCTGCAGTAGCAATGTATTTGCACTACGTGATGCCTGTTTTTAACTTCTGCTTGCTGCTAGGGAGCCAGAGAAACTTCAAGAATTCCTGCTAAAATGCTATTCTAGGTAACCTTGATAACGTTCAACACTAGCAGCTTCACAAGACACATGGGGACATCAGTAAATGTTTCCTACATTTAGCAGCGGAGTTTTCACACCAGGCTGCGGTTTTTGTCATGAAACCTGGAAAATCCACACCTGCAAAAGATCATCAGCTGCTTCTTTCCACGGAGCTCCCAGATGAAAACGCTTGTTACCCAGCAAGTGATAACGACACAATTGGCCTTGGCCACTACTCTCTTCTCAAGCAGCAGAACGGCAATTGGAGCAGCTCAGCTTCTGAGGAGCCTTGGCAGCAAAGACTTCTCAAGGACAAAAACTACATCCGTAATCAACCTTTAAGCTTGCAAGCAGAATGAGAGTGAGGTTTAAACCTGAAATCATATTTATAGCTTTATCTCAAGACCTTTATACTATCAAGAACTACAGTTTGAAAAGCTAAAAAAGTCAATTACTTTTCTTAGAGGAGCAAATTAAAAGCCAGTTGGCAAAGACAAAGCCAGAACTACTTCAGGACATATCACCTGCAGCTGGCAGAGAATGAAATATCCTCTTCCAGATTCCCTCTATTCCATACTGTTGCACTGCACCACTGATCGACGTAAAGTGAAAGAAAGGGAAACACCATTTCAGTACAGTGACGGAACATCCCTGTAACTTATTGCACTCCTTTACCTGAATATGTGGAATTGTTTTAATTTAAATATGTGATAGTTTGGGTTCAGTTATTTTGGACTAAAATACTCATAAAAAAATTTCCCACCAGAACCATACTTTCTGCAAATGACACGGCCTCAGGTCACTTCCAAGAATTTGTTTTTTAAAAGAGTTTACAAAAGATAAAGATACCACGCTCTTAGAATTTCTCAGGGGGAGAACAGAACGACCATACAAATAATAATTTATATAAACTGCTATAGCATAATAAGTGGACTAACCTGAAAAGCAAATCTCTCTGGTATTCAACTGTAAGTCTTAAAGAACTCCAACTAAAAACTATCCCCTAGGATTAATCCCTTCATTACTTTACAGGATTCCCCAGCGTCCTTGGAAAATCAAGGTATCAGTTCTACTGCATGCATCATATTGAAAAATGTACAAAGAATTGTTCAAAAAAATTAAGTTTAGTTCTGCAAGTTTATTGAGAGATTTTTTTCTCAATTTGTTCAATCTTTTCACGTGTACATTACACGATTTAGTCAGAAAGAAAGCACATCCTGCAATACTCCCCATCCGGCAATGCATCGTTTTGTGCTATAGAAATAAGGCTTTTATTTTTTTTTAAATTCTACTAAGGCTTTATATATGGAAGAGAAATTAAACTTATCCTGTTCTGCTTATTAATAGTAATAAGCACATGTTTTGAATGGGTTTGCTATCCTAGTCAAGAAACGGAGAGGGCTTTTTTAATCTCAACCTTATTTTGGTTAAGATGAAATCTCCTCCTTCACATTTGGAGAAAAGATTTGTCCTTTTGCCAAGTTCTGCATATGTTGGTTTATTACCCAGGCTGCCTCTTTCAAGAAGTCATCAGAAAAAAGACAATATTTTTGCTTACTGAAAAACAACACTGACAGTCTACCATATTTGCCAGTTAAGCACTCACTACATTATGGTTTACTTGCATTCATTTATCTTATATTTAAAAAATACAAGAGCAAATTGGCCAAAAGGAATGAATTTATCTGGATCAAATCACTTCCTGATGCCAGGTGGCCACATATTTGGCCACTGTAGCATTTATTTTATTTGCCAGTGTCTGAATTCAAGGAGAATTACAGATGTTGAGCAGAATTTAACAGCTAACAAGGCAGCAATTTCTTTCTAGGGTAAGAGAAAATTTATCAGCTTCTATACAATATGCTCCTGCCATTTATATTAGGTCTATGTTAATTCTTTAAAACTGCCTATTTGCGAAGTAGAATGATTGCTGCAGTAGGACCCTGCTAAAAAGGCTACAAAATTTTAGTTAAGGAGACCGCGGGGCATTTGCAAGTCTGTCGGGTGTATAAACTCTCAGGCTTTTTCTTTACGTAAGTAGCTATTATTCACCCCAGGGGGATCTGCCAATACGGATCAACAACATTCTACTATGGACAGCATAGTCTGTGCTGAACACTGGATAGCTACTAATGCTGAAAAAAGGGTTCTCCTGTTAGTGATCTGAAATTACCATTAAATGTCTTCTGCCTCTCCAGGAAAGAGAATGGGTTTTGTTACCAAACAGGGCACTCCTTTTCCAGCTCTAGTTTATAACTGCCTTTTCCACCATAGCTGACTTCTCAATGGGCTCTTAAAAAGATGGCTGAAGAGCAAATGTTGGTCTTCACATGCACTAAGCTGCACTTAGTTTCATGTATTTCAGTAAAAGACATCAGCGGTCTTAAGTTAGACAAACATACAGTGGTCATAAATAAGTTTAGAATGGAAATTGGAGAGATTCCAGTCTTTTCAACTGGAGTTTGGAAAGCCTGGAAATTCATTTTTTCTTGAATAGAAAATTCAAGCTTGACTCAGGTATATTTTATTGGAAGTGAAACATTTTGACCTTGTTTCAGGCTGTTAAGTTAATAAATAATATTTAGTACATCTCATTTGAGGGTAATTTCAACAGTAAAAAGCACTGCAATATGGGACATTGGCTTGCAATGGTTTTCTGGAGGTCAGTGCCCCAGCTATGCCCCAGGGTCTGGCCTATAACCCCACAAGATACTCAGACAAAAATCTGCTGTGTTAAGGGAAGCAGAGGAAGACAAGTATAGAGGAAAAAAATTATGTCTACCTGTGAGTAGCAGAGATAGTACAGAACATAAAAACCATCACCTAAAGGCAATGTGCAGTTTAATATATGCTGACATCACCATGTATTTCTGTAATCTTACAACACTTTAACTAATCCTAAACAATTGGATACATCCTCTGTATAAGAATATTGATTAGTGTTTACTACTGAAAGACCGGAGCAATTTTCAAAGTCTTTTTTATTTTTCTCCAGTAATTCCAACTGAAATGACTTGAAATGTGAGACTTTGCAAGAAGTGCAAGGAAGTCTTGGAAGTCGTGTTGCTCAAGTTTTGGCTGTGGCATGCCTGGTGGAAATATATTCCTAGCTCTGTAGGAGTATGCTCCACAAGAGGCGGAGGAACATGGAACAAGCAGCACATGGAGTAGCTTTGAGGTTGCACAAGTCGCACATCTCTTGCTCCCCAGCTAGCACGAGGTGTAGCAAAAGGTCTCCTCTGACTGCCAAAAGGGAAAGAAGGCAAAATATTCTACTCTTGACAATTCTAAAACACACCATTTATTTTTTTAAAAAACTGTTTGTTATTAGAAATTCTGAAACAAAATGAAAACATGAAGTGTACTAGTATTTTGGAAATGTCAGCTGAAGTATTTGAAACAAACTGATTTATCACATATTTCATTCACCAAAATTTCAAAATTCCTTGTTTTTCATTTCCACCTACACAAAAAAAAAACTCAAGGTAAGCAGCAGAAAAGCAAAACAAAACACTTCAGAGATGCAGCTTTCTGGACAACAGCACAATTTTCTTTTATGATATTCCTGCAGTAACACATGCCTAAGTTGCCTCTAGAAGCAAAAAAAAAAAAAAAAAAAAAAAACCACCTTCAGTATATGAATAAATTATGCCTCTTAATGGTGCTGAAATAATTAAATAGGATTAGATGCTCGAAGGTCTTCACAGAAGTTATCTAATGCATGATACACAGTCGGAGCACACAGCGCTCGGGAGCTCTGAACGAACAGCAACGCAAACCGGGGACGAGGGTCAGGGACCCCCAAAGCCCCTCGCCGGGGCATTAGGAAGGCGAGAGAGAGCCTTCTAGGACAAGAAACCCCAGAGCAATCAATCTGAAGGAATAGTCAGGACTGCACAATACCAAACATTAATTTTATAAAAATATTTCCATTTTTATAAAATCTGAAACAAAAGTGCATTGTTACTATATTAGTAACATTTTAAAATGTCAGGGGATATTATCAAATCACAACATATTGCAGGCTCCAAGTTGGATTCAAACGATCATTGGAATTAATGGTCGGCAAAAAGCAATTTGCATGTCCACACATATATTTTTGAGAAGAACCTCTACAGTTTGATTTATTGAGTTTTAAACATTTATTTCAATGGACTACTCCCCATCTTGATGCTCTGTGCCTCATTCCCACCTGAATCAAACGGATACATTATATACCCATTAAAAAAAATTCCAAACACTTTCAGCTACAATTCACATCCTCTTTTCCAGTTCAAATAGGTATTTTGATTCTTCATGCAAATAAGCTCTTCAGTAACTCACAAATAAGAACTGAAGCACAGTTAATACTAGTCCTTTTCCATCAGGATACTGTATTCCTACAGTTGCCATATTTTCACATTAAAACTATGAAAATATTGAACCTAAGAAATAATGTAGCAATTAGCTATTCTTGCGTACTTGAATACTTCTCCAAGCTTGTAGAAGAAAAAAAAATCCCCTTAACTTATGCAAAATGTTTGCAATTTTAATCCTGCCTAAGTGGCTCACTAGGGGGCATGTTTTAACCAGGAATGTGCTCTAGTCAGAGGCAAGGGAAAAAGGCGTACAAAAAGCTCTTTTGTTAGAATGCGACAAAAACGTTAACATTGATTTTTAGCATAGTTATTTTCATCATATGTAAAATAACAGGATTATCAAGATGGTTTCACTGCATCCCTTTGGAACACTAATCTGAAAGAGTTTGGATAACAATGCAATGTTTAATTAAGGTTTGAAATGAAGGTGTGGCAAAGACTAATCTTTCCAAAACATACGGTAAACTCCACAGCTCCAGAAACGAGAGTCTGGTTTGCAGGGTCATGTTGGAAGAAGCACTGTACATTATTTTGTTCTTTGCTTTTCAATGGGAATGACACTTTACTGACATCAGCTCAAAAGGAAGGTCTCAGATTTCAAAAAATAATTTTTGAAGTCTCCAAGAGTCACGTAATGCAGATGAATTTTGATATGCTATCTTGTCTTCCCTCTGCATGTACCCCTATATAGGGGTGCAAATGACAACCCAAGCAACTGGGAGGAAAGCACTACCATCCCTGAAGCTACATAACACAACACTGCTGCACGGAAAGGAGAGGGAGAAAAAGAATCATTTGCACTTTCCTGTTACTTGGTTTTCTTCAAGTCAATTTAAAATACGGAGCAAAATACAGCCTGGCATTCTGACAACTCACCACCTAAAAATATTACAAATTACTACATACTGTAATTCCTAACATTTGGTAATTTCAGCAGTATTTCCTCCCAGCTACTGCTACAGATTCCGAGCTATGCGGCTGAACAACTTGCATCAATGACAGACACGGAACCGTTGTCCATCTTTGTGCCGCTGCAGCTCACTGTTCAGTACAAACCGATAGCGTTACTTTCAACGTCTGCTTTGTGTATGCATATATTAAAACCGGCAAAGAAAAAATACCACCTTTAGTCTGAACAATATGCAGAAGTGCTCAGTGCCAAGGATTTTACTAGGGGAGCTGATCAAATTTTCTCTAGGAAGTAGTTTAACCTCTGACTTAACAGCTTTAAGGCAATTGTGCTACCTAATCAGCCACTGCATCTCTCAGGCTCCTTCCTGCAGTTGCTGAAATCATTAGTACGGGAATTGGCAAGGAAGCTGCAGAAACTCACAGGAGCAGCAGGGAATAAAAGTCTTTAATGGTAATAACTCATACTGAAAATGACAATTTATGGCTTTTTGCAGCCTTTAATATAATTTATGGGATGTTACACATTGATGTGTATGCCTAATGACTGTTGTGTAAAGCTATAAATCATCAGTGTTTCCAAGCCCCCATTAAGACTTCATGTATTACACTATCCCAGAGGTGTATTTTCTCATGATAAGCCCACTGTTGTCTTGCTTTATTAGTTGGATAAAGGGAGACAGAAGAGGTGGATGTAACAACCATCTAATGTAGCATTAAAACCCCAAACACTAACCAATACAGTACAAAAAAAAAAAAAAAAAAAAGAAGATGCAGTGCTGATGTATGCACTGACTTCCCTACCCTGGATCCCTTAGTTAATAATAATAGTTTTGCATTCATCTGATGAAATGCAACATCTCATTTAAAGATGTAAAAAAGCAAAAAAATAAAGGCAAGATGACCATCTCTAAAGCAATACAGAATCCCCTCCATTGATGAACGCTGCCATACTGAACCTAATATTCCTAATAATGCAATCACACAAAAAAAGAACTCAGAATGTCAATACAGAGAATAAAGACAGGAACCAACCTTGAGGACGTGCATGACACCCTACAAAGTCTCAAAATTGAGAAAAGAATCAATAAAAGAAGGACCGATTCAAAATATTTTAAAAAAATACACAGAAATTTTTGACCAACAGTATTTTCAAATATTTTTCTTGTGTTCAACTTATTTTTTTAAGCTTTAGGCAAAAAGTTTGCAAATTTCTGGTAAGTATTAGCACAACTCAGCCCAAAAACAAATGAAAATCCATGAAATTTCATTAGTTTCAAATGAGATTATCAGAGATGAGATGCTGAAAGAGACATCAGGAATTCTTTTAAGGACTGTTCTTTAAGAAATGTTTCTGAGGACTTGCATATAACTTCTGGTCATGCTGAAAGCAAGAGACCCTCAGAACTGTTAGCAACTTAAACAGGGTAGGAGAGAGGTCCAAGTTGTTGCTCTGCCCACTTTAATTATTTATGAAGAGAGGCCCTTTTCTAACAGAGCAAACTGAAATATTAACCCTATGTACATGTGCCTAAGCCATTGGTATGCCTTGTGAGAATTCCAGGTGCAAGCTCCTGCTCTGCAAGAGGCAACTGCATCTTAAGCAGGTGACCTAGACACAGAGCTAGTAAATTTAAGCAATTTAAGGTTCATATTCTCCACCTAAAAATTCAAGACCATTCTCACTGTTTTTCTGATGCTGTACCAAAATTAATTTCCCTCCTCTCAAAAGAGCTTATGATTTGTAACACTTCAAAATATAAGTTATCATATATATAATTATGTGAATGTGCATTGTTATGTAAGGTGTTATGGTTTGTAGGTGTCTATAATAAAGATGTTTCATTTTGTACCAAATGCAGTCAGAGAACACAGTAGCCTGCCAGTCTAACACTACTGTGGATTTGCCACGTAACTTGTCTTCAGCCACCTAAAAGTTACTGCAGAGCACAAAAGGGGTGCTGATGTTCACGTTAAGTAAAGTAATGATACAGCCATGTGTCCTTCAGGCCAGCCACTGCCCAAACCTCAAACAACTACTGAAGCTGATGAGCAGAAACTATGAAATGACACAACCCTTTCTGAAATTTGAATAAGTCCCAGCTCACCTTTGCTTCATCAAATCTAAAAATTATAAGGGAGACAAATTGCTTCAGAAAGTCTGATCATATCTTTATGTAAACAGCTATGAATTCTGCAGCTTAGCTTTACTTAAGCTTCCTCAGCCCCTACTTACAGTCAAACAAAACTCTCTAGACAGTACACCAGTAACTAATGTTACCGGCCACTTGAAGGCCAGAAGAACAGAAGAGAAAGGGCTCCTCAGTCTTTAGTACTGTAGCAACAAGCATTAGAGACCCATGTAACTAGATGAGGAAGCAAAGGTAGTTACAGACTAAACCAACCAAACAAAAAAAGACACAATATATGCATTTTGCCAAAGAAGAGAGCAAGCTCTAGCATTTCACATGAAACATACAGTTGAGATTGAGACTACCCGTCCAGACTGACAACAGTAAGGAACCTGAACAGCATGAACCCTGTAGCTGATTCCACTTCCAGATTTCTTGGAAGTGGAAGTGTGGATGCCTGAGCAAATGTGACCAAGACTATGACAAAAAAACAGCTCTTATTTATGTATATTTATAACTCTTACAAGTCATGCACATAAAAATGTATTTACCCATAAACAAACTCAAGTATAATAGATTAAGCTAAAAACATGAAAACAAATACAGGCAGGATGTTTAATATTTCAGCCTTAAATATTTAATTAAGCAGTTTAATTATCAGTTGCACAACAGCAGCAGAACTGCACACAGAATTCATTCTGTGCTCGGGCACTTGACAGGCCCCCCCACCACATCACCTTCTCGTGGGATGCACGAGCATCTCCACCATTGCTGGCTCCAGGATGCCTCCTCCCTCTCAAACACGTCTGCTCTTAGCCGTGTGGCCAGCAGGATGAAGAACACTAGCAGACTCCCATATTCTGCAGCCCTGTCTTCTGGGCCCTCAAACACCTTTTATCAGTCTCCAGGTTTCTTCTGGCCATGCTATTGCTAGCAAAGGTAATGGACAGGCCTTAGCCATGTTTCCACAACAGTCTAAAGCCAAACCCTAGTAAAAACACAGATCTGCTGTCACAGGAGGTTTGTTAAAATTTGCCTCTATCCCCTACAGAAGATGTCCCCCTTCTATCACCTATCAGCTTCTCAGCAGGCCCTAGCTCAGGGCCAGCAAACTCCTCTAGCAGAGCTTGCTCCTCCTGTGTTTTTGTTACCAGTGTTCTTCTTTCAGTACACACCTGCAGGTGAAGAGAGAACTTCCTACCAGGTGCCAGCAGTCACGAGCTTCCACCTGGACAGCAGCACCACCGTCAGGAGCCCCACCTCACCCAAGGCCTCCCCTGTGGCCAGGGACTCGTCCCGTGGGGCAGTCTCAAGAGGCACCGTTGGGTCCTGGGGCCCATTCCCTGCAGCAGCTGCGTTAAGCGCCACATCACTGCGCAGCCTTCGGGCAGGTGCTCTGTGCGCTGAACGGGAGGCTGAACACGTGTTAGAAAATTGATATTGAACAGGATGTGACTAAACACACAGGGCTCCTTTTGTAGGAAACCTAAATCAAAGCACTGAATCTTAATGTTGCAATAATTTGCTGGGAAATATCAATTCCTTTCTCCCTTGCCTACTTCTCCTCCTCTAAGTAGACGACAGTTGTTTTGATTTCCCTTATCTCTCTAGGAATTGAAAAGGTAGAATAAACCTTCTTTATCCTTAATGAGATGAAAAGTGAATTTCTTTGTACATCACTCACAAGAAGAAAGATAAAAATTGAATTATTCCATGCATAAGTGAAAATACAGTAAAGAAATCAAGAAAAATCCTGGAAATGTATTTTACATAGAAAAATTAATCAAGCAATGCATTTCTTTACATTTAAAGGATGTATCTAACAGGCTATGACAATACACAAAACTTCAAGAAATACTATTACTAGCAATAGTATCTACATTTCACACACTGTTAAATGTGGAATGCCAGACTCCCAATGCACTTCGTCATCAACTTGAAAAGCAGGCCTACGGATTCTCTTAAAGATTTATACTCTAAGTATATTGGCTCACATGTCTTGATCTGCAACACAGAAACATGGAATGCCAAATCACTAGCAAACATTAAAAAAAAAAAATGAGAATTATTCATTAGCCAGTTCATTCAGCCATTTTAGATTATGTGAAAAATGTGAAAAAATACAATCAGAACACATATACACGTGTGACTTTTTACTTCATCAGCATTTCAGGGAACAGCTTTATAATGGAACTCATGGAGGAAGAAGCTCACGAACACCAGACTACAGTTAGGTGTCCAACCACTGCTTGACTGTAAGTTCTTAAGCTTATCTGTGCACACGACCTCTAGCAACAATTAAAGAAACTGTTCTTCTAAAGTTCAGACATCTTAGCAAAAAACGTACTTTTTTTAGTATTTACAGGAAAAAAAAAAAAAAAAAGGTCTGGCTATTGAAATGCTCTCTAGGTGGTCACCTAACCCACCCCACACTGCCGAAACTGCAGACATGTCTTATGATCAGCCTTACTTTTTCGCGATAGGTAAATGACTACAAATATAGAGGCAGTATTTTGAGGAATTAACAAGAGCAGCATCAAGCGTGAAATGAGAACAAACTTAGAAGCTTTGAACAAATCTTATTCAGACCACCTAATTTTCTCATGTAACCTGGTGTCCAATTTGGATTCCAATTCTCTCTCACTATATATTGGGAGACAGTCAAAAGCTGAGAACCAAAACTGTGAGTCTACTGACTACCGATTACTTATTTTTCAGTTCATGCTGCACACACTCATTTGTGCAATCCAATCATTTTTGCACACACGTGTGTCCCCACACTCATGGGCACAGAAGAAAAGCAGCTTTTAGATTAAGACTTTTGCGCTTTTATAGGTCACATCAAGGGTGGGATTTAAAAAAAAGAACACAACTCTTAATGCATTCGTACAACAGATCGGTGCTTAATTAAACTGTAAGTTCTTTATGTCTGCTTGCATTATCGGGGCGAGGCAGAGAGATGGATGATGTTTCATTACACTTTTTTTCCACCAAGTATTTCATTCAAGGGCTGCTAGAAAGCCTAGACACCCTCATTTTGCTCACAGATCTTTCCTGGCATAGAGCCAACAGAATACAAAGACTAAATTTTTACTGCTTCTTTCTGTTAAAAAAAAAAAAGAAAGAAAGAAAAGAAAATCAGAAAGAACTTAAAATAGCTATAATTTCCATTATACTAGATAATTCCTCATCAGAATTACACATGCATTACCAAGCAGCAGGGAAGAACTTGTCTGTGGGAATACCAGTCCTTGAACCCAAGCACTGTGTTCCTTATACAATCTGTTTCCAAGAGAAAACAACCCTGGTCTTTCTGCACCACCCCATTTTATCCAGCCTGCTTTGAGGACTCTGCAGCGCACACACAACCAAAACACACACAAAATAAGCCTGCACAGAACCTTCTCCTTTGCAGCCTATTCACATACCATAGCATCTGTTTCCTAAATCATTGAAGGCAAGCTGCATTTTGTGGTTAAAACACTTGAAGATAAAAATAGGAGGGATCATAACACAGGAAGGATTCCAGTTACCTTTACAGAGTCAGAAGAGAGCCAAGTCAATAGATACTGTTTTATCATACCAGTTATATACCTTGCTATCAACTAATATTATAGTTGCTGATAGAAGAGAATGAAGTTCAATATTTAAACAGGAATATAGATGTTACGTCTCTCGGGTTTTTATACCAGATTTGGTGCTTACTGTACCCCTGCCTAGATGTTTGTAACAGCAGCAACTTTATTTGCTCAACCCATTAATTACAAACAGTTTTAGAGGAAGACAGCTGTAGTTTTCAGCAAAACTCCCTGGAAGCCAGGACTAGTACATGGTCTTTACTTTGCTGTATCACAAGCACTGTACAAAGTTTAAAGAAACTTAGGAGGAAAAAAAAAGGGTACAACATAAAGAAGAAAATCGGGGGAAGCTTATAAATATACTATTAATCTAGTGACTGTTGTGTCGATTCCTTTGTTTGCCCTAAAATGTTCTCAGTTTGACCAAGATCTACACAAATATTTTCAAATACCCTTCATTGACC
>NW_010585103.1:672-25270 GCF_000705375.1 Tinamus guttatus
CGGAGCGGTTAGCTGCTCTGCTGGGAGCAACTGCGCGCTTACACACCCTGGAAACGGCGAGAAATGCTTGCTTTATTGATTTATTTATTTATTCCCCTGATCTGGAGGTAAAAATAAGCGAATAAAAAAATGATAAAAATGCACTGACTGGCGGTTACTCGTTGTGCCCCGTCGGGGCTGTCCTGGATGACACGGGATAGCAACACAGCCCGAGGGGAAGGCACCCTTGCTGCAGCCCCGTAAAAGGTGCCAAAAGCGGCATTTCCTACCCCAAAACTGATGGGCTGGACTCTGCCGCTTGCTTGGTGCGTGTGTGAGAGCAGACTGCGGTACTGCCTGCCAGGAGCAGGGCCCAAGTGTGCAAGAGGGCAGGCACACTTTCTTCTTTCCTTTTCCTTCTTTTCCTTTTTCTCTTTTTTACCTCCTTTTTTTTCCCCCCCTTTTTTTTTTTCTTTTACTTTTTTTTTCTTTTTCTTTTTTCTTTTTTTCTATTTTTTAATTCTGCTCCTTGGCGGGTGCTGGCAAAGCCTGGAGCCTCTGTGAAGCCCCTGGCCCCCCGTCTGCAATTGCACCATGAGGCTTTTTTTTTTTTTCCAATCTGCTTGCGAAATGCGGAAATTACTCACCAGATCTATAGAGCCTTGCCTCCCATAGAGAAGCAAAGCTCTTTGCACCCCCTCGCCTCTTCCCTCCCTCCTGGAAAATAAATATGACATTGACTTTGGTCGGAGCTTTGCCAACAATTTCAGGATATGCCCTTTTATGTAGCAGCAAGCTGTTGAAGATTAAGTAGTTAGGAGATTTTTAATGAACTTTTCAAAATGAGCATGGCCTCCTCAAAGTGCAGCAGCCTTTACCAAACAACTCTCTCCAAGGGGGTTCAAGATTGTTCTGAGCTTCTTTGTTTGACGAAGAAGGCACTGAAACTTGCAGGCTCAGAGCTGCGTTTTGTGCTTTGTACCATCTCTCCTTTAAATCAAACTTCACATCTCGTTTCCTTCTCTCAGCGAACAGTCTCTCAGGGAAAAGTGCTGTCTTACCTTTAGGTTGCTCTTAACTCGAATCTTTAAGAACAGTAAGGAAAGATCATTAGTATTTAAAGACTATGGTCGGTGAAACTGCGTTTTCTTCTCAATGATCTCACTAACTGCTGGAAAAAAAAGACTGAAAATAAGAGAGCAAGAGGAGGAAAAAAAATCTTCCTAGTTTTGAGTCTGATAGGATTATAAGTGAAAGATTAAATCGGTTTCTAGCTAAGTTCATGCCAAGGAAATAAGCACAGAGTGGCAAAAGAGTAAAGAACAGAGGAAAGCAAACACTAAGACTCTGAAGGAAATGATGCTCAAAAAAGCTGAAGAGACTTCAAAAGGTGTGGCTTTGCCCCAGCAGTGACCACACGCACAGGTGGAAGTGGATGTGCAGCATTCCACGGATTCTTGAGCATCGTAGAGGAATATCTGAGTATAGCTGGGCTGCACACTCTTACCAACAGGTGAGAGCAAGGGCTGGCGGATAGGCTGCCACTGCGCTGCTGCAGCAATAACTGCACCGCTACTGACACAGCTGCGCTGCCCCGAGGTGGGTGCAGTCACCCCTGCAGGTCATTTCAGTTTCCTTCCTTCAGTCTCCAGAAGTAGGAAAGCTACGCAGAGACCTGCTTTAAGAAACTGCAAACTCATGATGAGTAAGAAGAAATAGCAACCAAGAGAGATGCAGTAGGTATTTATAGATCTTTCTCAGTGACACCTTTAAAGGGCTCTTGGCCCCTGCAAATCCACTGAACCCCTGTTCTGCTTTTCCACTGCTGGAGCAGACGATGGTGCTTTTAGACTAATCACGGAAAGCTTCACATTCCCTTGCAGTATGTCACCCAATTTTGCTGCTTTTGGTGCCTACAAAGACCCATGAACGCACCCTCCTGGGGGCCTCTGTCCTTACGTGCTGCATGTTTGTGCAGTCCTCCCATTAAATGCATGAAAGGCTCCCCTTCACCAGCTGTCACTACTCTGCAGATGACGGTGGAAAGACCAGAATAGCCCTAACAGCCCTCGGAAGCATCCAGGGCTGTGCAGCCTGGTGACAGTGGGGAGGGTTGAGCAGCACCCACAAGATGGAAGACAGGCTGCAGGCAAGGATGAACCACACGCATGAGTCTTACCCTTAACTTTTCTCACCTTTGATGGCTTCCTGTGGGACTTCAGGCATGCTGGATAATGAATTCAGTTAACAAAAGGTGTAAATTAAACATGGCTGTGAACCGTATTGAATGCCAATTTGTGTGCTCTTATTTACGGAAGAAGTGGGCTCAATTTGATTTAAATTATTTCACTTTCAAAATAAAATAACACTAAATTGAATAAAAGCAGCTTTAATTTTGAATGGATGTCCACATACAATTGTTTGTGGTTTATCTAATCTACTTACTTAAAAAAAAAGAACTCTTAATTTTCCTGGGTATTTCCATCTAGCCTAGCTTTCTTTGTCTCCCTGTTTTAGTGCCCTATCAGTAAGACAGGAGTAGTAATTGCCTGCTAACATTTTAAGTCATTGTGTTGAAGGGGCTTGAAAATTGCAGCAATTTGACTAATATTCAGTGTATATGTTATGCAAAAAAACTGATCCTGATTTCCTACACACGTGCAGAATTGTTAGTTTGCTAGTATTTTGCAAGCCCTGTACAGAGCTGTACACCATCACACTAAACTTAGGGCCTCTGTGTGCATTTTAAACTTTTCACTGAACATCTCCTTGGCTTTGGTCCTGTGTTTTCTTCAGAGACAACGGGGCAAGATTTAAGAACACTCTAACTTTAGTCATCTAAATGAACAGCTTCAATGATGTTAATGAGAACTAGGGCACTTTTTCTTTATTAATGGAAATCAGGTCACTTTACTACTAAGCACAGAACCTAGTCTCACAGTTTTCTGCACATCATCGACTATGAACTTTAATCTATTTTAGAGGTAGTTTTGCTAAAATAGATAAAGCTATATCAAGGATACAATTTTTCAAACAAAGAAGAGAGAGTACTTAGTTGCAGAAATGAGCACAACTAGTTTAAATGAATTTTCAAAGTGGCATAACATGGTTTGACTAACGTATGCGGTCAATAACTATGAAAAGGCTAGATAAACATATCAGATGTTGAAATTGGAGAGATTATAGGATTTTTTTTTTAATCAAAATTTGATGAGTTCTGGACTAAACAATTTCTTTTCTCTTTCTTTTTCGTTTTCCCTACTGTCTGCTTTCTGCAGCATTTTTATTTATTACTTAAATGTTTTCACTCCAAATGGGACTTTTGTGTTTTTCAGTTGCCAAAAACTGGAGAATTGTCATTATTTGTTCTTTATTACTATTATTATTTTTGTATTTTCCAGAGGGTTAGGAAGGAAATAATTTTCAGTGAGTGCTAAGGAAACAACAGTGATTTTAGCTGAACCCTTATTTGTACAAGAAAAGTAAATTATCTTTAGGCTTAAAACCTAGATGTAAATAAAAAATTACATCACCTACTGCTCTAAAAATAATTCTCTAAATATGGGCTAATAGACTATAGCTATATGAGGAATAAGCAACTCTAGATAGTCCAGCTAGATATGTTGTATTTTATTTCACTTCCTCAGTAACAGCAGTCATTGTTGGCACCCGGAAGTGACAGTAAAAATATAGATCCCTGTAAAACTAGGAAAATACAAGCACATACTACACATCTGTTTGTGGAAGTTGTTGCAATCTGTAGAAAAAGAAAAGTATCAATGAAAACATCTTCCACATCTATGCTATAGAACATTTAAGACCAAAATGAATACTCAGTGGAAATAAACAGGCATAGGTTAAGTAAAGAGCCACATAAGAATCTCACTTAAGTTCTCAAGATGAAAAGGTAACCTGTTTTTCCCCAAAATGAAAGTCTGTAATACTGCCATGAGCACAAAGGAGGGGTGAACATATATTTATACTCCCTAAGTTCTCTTTTGTCAATCACAGTCATTTTCCTAGGGAGAGGAGTTACCTTCTTTGTCTTTCTTGTGTTCAGGTCGCTCTTGTATCTTGCAACTTGCCTGCACTTAAATATTTCTGTGATTTTTTAGTTAATACCATATTTGATCCCACTGAGCTCAATCAGGAAGCCTCTCTTTGAAGAGCTGTGCCTAATTCCAGTTTTCTTCTCACTTGCTAAATAAAAGGATACTGTCAAGGAATTTTTGATTTATGGATATAAATGTATTTTTATAGCCTTCAAGATATATTATTTCTTTACTACTATTTTAGTTTAAAATCTGATTAATTTTGTTCTGTATATCCTTTGTTTGTACGAGGTTGAAAATAAATATAGTGCTTATACAATACAGAATAAAGAGACGACTTTCTCATTGGGAGGAGAGCTCTGTATCACTGAAGCTCTGATTATTCGGTCAGGCCAACTATTGGTGACTTCAAAACGATGTTCACCATTCTTTGTGGTGCAAGATGGTAAAGCATGGACAGACGGAAGCCTTTCCAGAATATTAAATGTTTTCTCTTGCTTGATAAGATGTTTTATTGTCTGATTCTTCTTTTCTTTTCTTTTCTTTTCTTTTCTTTTCTTTTCTTTTCTTTTCTTTTCTTTTCTTTTCTTTTCTTTTCTTTTCTTTTCTTTTCTTTTCTTTTCTTTTCTTTTCTTTTCTTTTCTTTTCTTTTCTTTTCTTTTCTTTTCTTTTCTTTTCTTTTCTTTTCTTTTCTTTCCTTTCCTTTCCTTTCCTTTCCTTTCCTTTCCTTTCCTTTCCTTTCCTTTCCTTTCCTTTCCTTTCCTTTCCTTTCTTTTCCTTTCTTTTCCTTTCCTTTTCCATGGATTATGTTAACTAAAGAACAGTTCCTCTCACCTTCAAGTCTCTCTTCCCATCAGCCTTGGAGCTCCTGAAGGCTGCGAGCCCCACGCGGAGGCACTTCAGAGTGCTTGACTTCCTCCAAGGTGACATTTCAGGGCAGCGGCACTCAGGCACAATTGTTCATCCACCTCTGTGGGTGACTCGAGTTTACACAATCAGCGGGGACTTTTCGTCCCCGGCTGGGGAATTCCAGGCATTGGCTGCAGCACGGTTGGGTCTGTCAGGGAGGAGGTGAGAGGGATGAGCTCCAGAAAGCTCCTTTCCTGCCGTCCTGCCTGGACTGTGGGTGTGGAGGGTGATGTGTGGGGAAGGTGGGTGGTCCAGATTTTTAAATAGGAGGCAGCATCAGAGGTAAAAGGGGGAGGCAAATATTCCTGCTCCGAGAGAGCGCCTGTTAGTGATGAGAACCAAAGAAAGTCTTCCTTCAGGTACTGATTAATGAGAGGGAGTAGTAATGGGGCAGCCAGAGCAAACGCCATGCCAGAGACTGCTGCTAAAGACCTACCTGTCTGGAAGAAGTTATTACCTATGCAATGACCACCAGGCCCTTGGATGCTGTGCTTCCAAAGCTGGGTACCCGGTAGGGCTCAGTTGCTCAGACAGTTTCACACTGTCTGCTGTGATTTTGAAAAGGCCAAAATGCTTAGCTACATGCGTCCACGGGCTCCCTTGAGAAGTTCCTTTGAAGCCCATCACTGCTATGATTTAGCTGGTCAATATTCCATTTGTTGCATACAACAAAATAGCATAAATCATATCTGTTTGGATTTTCAGTACCAGTCTTCCAAACTGTCATTCTCCAGGAATCTTAACTATCTGCTCATTAAACTGATCTTAGATAAAACCACAACTATAAAAAGAGCAAAACAACTAACAGACCAGATGCAAAAAGAAAACTCCAGCAATGTATTATGCTCCAAGCAGAGGTGCCTGAGGGAATTGGTGTCCGGGCCATTTATTTCTTCTATATTCATCTTAAGATGGAAGTAGCAGACTACTGTGAGATGATAAAGAGGGCATACTAGTGTATTTAAAATTCAGAAGACCTGCCAACAGCATTGAGGGCAGGGCTGTAACAGAAAGGAAACTAGAAAGCTCAGAAAGCAGATTAAATACAAGGAAAATAAACAAACCAGTTCACCTGGTAAAAGATATTCATAATGTGAAACAGGAGAAGTGAGGAGCCATACTAGCACACAGAAGTCAGCTTAACAATTGCTAGCAATGCAAACGCAGCATTTGGCCCTACACAAAGGCTCTTCATTTTTCTCCACACACATAAGACCTATCCTTTCCACATGTACCCACTGTTCAGAATTCCAGGGTCTTGAATACCAAAGCACACCCAAAGAAATTGGTACAAGCCGGTAATGTTGCCGCACGGCAAGGCCAATTTATAAATATATACACATATTGAAATATTTAACTCCTTCCTTCCACCAAAACCTTAACTTCAGTGTCTTCCTTTAGAGAGGACTGTTGTGCTGACAGAGGCAAGCAGTCATGATGCAGATTAAACAGCTAACGGAAGTTTAAGAGTAAAGTGAATATGACATAGAGATACAGAGGGCAGAACAAAGATGCAGAAACAGAAGTAAAATATTTCAGATAATATCTCTTTACAAGCCACGTTCCTTTAATCTAGGCAGCCTTTCAGAGTGAGGGAGAAACAGGTTTCTGCTAGACTTGCAAGTCCAGCAGCATGTGTCCCCACTAGCTACTCTCCCTTCTGTCCCAAGGACTGTTACATGAGAAATTTTTCTTCTGAAAGTCATAATCTTTCAATGCAAAATGAGAAATAGATGAGGAAAAAAATGCTGGGAGCAAAGCTTCATTGATACAAACAGTAGCAGCATGTCCATACACTTGGTGTTACTTGCTCTTTGACTTCCTCTTCATTCTGGCTGTCGAGATCATCTTCTTTCCTTCCAGCACTCCTCTCTTTTTTCACATGTGTGCCTGTGTGGAGCTCTCTTGATCCAGGCTATTAATTGGGGGGATATTCTAAGCCCATCAAAAATAATGGAAGAACAAGTTGAGTTAATTTTCAGGGTAGTCATTATTTCAGTTTTGGGTTGGCTGGACTCCTGATGTTTAGCTGGGGTTTCATGGTTACTGGCAAATGACTACGAAGTATTTCACAGTTATCTGAGCGAGAGAAGAAAGTATCCAAACAGAACACATTCCATTACTTAAATAGCTTTTAGAAATATATATTAATATTTGTGCATATAAGTTTACATCACACACAAAATCATAATGGAAGAGAAAACACACCATTGGCATCCTTTTTCCTACATCATTAAGGATCATGTTCAATAAAGACATGTTGAAGTAGCTCTTATAAAAGATATTGTGATCCTGAGAGCATAAGGGCTGCCAGGATGATCAGGGGCCTGGAACATCTGCCCTATGAGGAGAGGCTGAGGGAGCTGGGCCTATTCAGCCTGGAGGAGAGAAGGTGAGAGGGGATCTAATCAGTGCATATAAGTACCTCAAGGGAGGCAGGGAGGAGGATGGTGCTGGCTTCTTTTCACTGGTGGCCACCGACAGAACTAGAGGTAATGACCACAAACTGAAACACCAGAAGTTCCTCAGGAACTTAAGGAAAAAATTATCAACAGTGAGGGTGACAGAGCACTGGAACAGGTTGCCCAGAGAGGTTGTGGAGTCTCCTTCTCTGGAGATATTCAAAACCCGCTTGGACGCAGTCCTGTGCCACGTGCTCTAGGTGACCCTGTGTGTGCAGGGGGGTTGGACAAGATGACCTCTAGAGGTCCCTTCCAACCTTAAGCATTCTGTGATTCTATGAGAAGGAGTGGTAAACACTTGTTCTCAAAATGATCTAACTGATCTGCTGCTTTTTTATACTTAAGTAAGTTTGAGCAGCCTGTGGAATATCTTAGTCAAAGTCCTCTGATATCTTAGTAATAGGAACTCTTTCACCGGCTTTGGCATTAGTGCCTCAGCATAACCATAACCAGCATATGTCTCAGTCATTAATAACATCATTAACCATTAAGTAACTGAAATAATGACTAGCGCTTAAAAACTGCATCTTGTTAATGCAATAAGTCTGTTTTTGAGTGTGGTAGCAATTTATGTTGAAGTGATTTGCTTGTATTTTTTAAATAGTTCAAGCAATTTTCCTAGACTCAAAGTACTCAGACTTAGTGGATTTCGCATAAAAAAATACACACACACATATATATATTTAAAATGCAAATCTCCAATTCCGAAGGTGGAAGTTTTGCAAAGTGATCCAGTGATAATAAATGTAAACTTTGCTATGACCACTTGGTGTCATCCAGTCAGAGCTAGTTAGTTTGCTTCTTTCTCTTGGCTTGTTTTAGTATTAAAAACAATAAGCACATTTAATCTTGATTAACTGAGACCTAGGGGACAAATACTAGCCCTTATCCTCTCTACTTGAGCTCTGAGAGAGAGTATTGCAGAGTCACTGGAAGACCACCAAGTTTAACAGCTCTCTCCTCTCCTTAGAAAGGCTGATTTGGGGGCAGATGTAAGCATGGGACTGGGACTTTTTGCCCTCCCTGTAAAGTTATTATGCTGTCAATGCAGTCACCCAGCTGAGCAGAAAAGGTGACTATATCCTCCTACGCATCTGAAATCCAACCCTAGGGTCTGGTAATTGGGAGCCTGCACTGTTAGGGTGTGCAAGTAGAACCCCACTGGCTCCTGAGCATATCTTGCACTAGCTAAGAAGGGTTCCTCCCTCGCTCTCCAGAATAAGTCCTCAACCTCTTCCCAGTCTGCTGGTGAGAAGAAAATACACAGCCCCTAGCCGAGACAAACAACTCCAAGTCTCTCAGGGAAAGCACATTTTTCAAGAATTCCATGTGAGGTGAAACACTTGGAATATTTTCTTTTCCTTTGTGAAGAGCCTCCTCTGTTCTGCTCTCCAGTTGGGTGACTCGGCAGTAGGTTACACCCAGAAAATGGGCTAATTGCTTGGAACTTGGAACTGAGGCTTGGAAAATCTTTTTGTGTTTAAATCTGTACCTAATCAAGTATCTACTGCCTAAGTGAGGAGCAGGAATATAGAGCAGACAGGGAGAAAATTTCACAGCTGTATAAATGAAAGACACTGTTTTGATTTGGTTGCTTTGCTGCTGCTGCTTAAGTTCTGTTTACCAGGAGACTGGTTCAGAGAGAGGATACTTCTGAAAGGTTTTTAACTGCTTCATGTGTCAGAGTCACAAAAATTGTGCGGAGAGGAGAGTGGAACAGAGACAAACAGAAGAAGTGTTAAGTACAATTAATAAAATCTGGCAGATAGATAGCTGGTTACTTACAAAAAGAAATCAGCCATACCTAGTCAGCATTGTGACAACCCACTTATTCAGAGTATTCCAGATTGACATTGACAAACTGGAGGGATTTCACATGAAAGTAATTCAAACCACTATTGGACTTCAAGGGCTGGTTTATGGGAAAGATTAAAACAGCTAGATAAGTTTGCCTGTCTAGGTACTTGCATAACAGTAATGAATGTGATATATTATACTGCATGGGGAAAGACTCAATTGAAGTTGAGGGATCCCATAACCACTTACACAGTTGTAGGCTGTAAACATGAAGAAAGGAAAAAAGTGGGTAAGGATTGCTGAAGGAGCACAAGTGCTAAGATGAAAAGGAGGAAAGCTCATGCCAAACACTCGGAATATTACCTCCTGTGAGAACTGTTAGGCTGTGGTCAGGAGTTGTACAAAACCCTTCAGTTGAGTCATTTACACCAAATTGCAGAAAACACTCTAGAAAATATGCTGTATTGGCACAGGAAGGGCCCAAATCGGGAACAACCAGCCTACTCTCTGGTTTCCTCTTTTTCCCAAGGGCCATTTACTGCTGGTATGGTAGATATTAATTAGCAAGAAGCAGAACAGGGATGGCTGGAGGCAAAGATGGAAAATTTGGCACATCAGTTTTCTGCATCCTGGGAGCTTGGTGTGGCCTCTCATGCACATGCAGCAACCCCACTGGCATGGGCTGTCGTGCTGACAGGCAGGGGTGAAGCACGCTTTGTCCGGCAATGAGCTGCTATGTCAGCTCAGATCTAATCTTCTCTGTATCACTGATCAAAGAAGTCTGCTCAGAAAGGAACTGCCTGAAGATATATTAGGACAAGCTGGGAGATCTGTAGCAGCCACTCCTGTTTCATCTGTGTTCGTGGCCACTTATGACTGTAAAAAGGAAGAGTCAGGATGGAGACTTGCTAAGACACATTACCTGTCTGCACTTGCGTGTTTTTATCTCTCTTTCCTACTATGACAGGTTTCTCACATTTTTAGTTAAGAAGAAAAACAGTCAGACCTGTCACTCCAGACAGTATCTGCAGGGCAGGAGGTACGGTGACTTGGAAGGTAGCTCTATGGCAGTTGGAAACAGCCTGAGAACGTAAAAAAGTCATTCTCTTGCGAGCTTCATGAGGAAACTGTGAGGTAAAAGCAACTGCTGTCTGCTGCATGGAAAATGCTGTGCTGAGTTCCTCGGCCTGCTGAAGTCTGACAGGGCTGATGGTGACCAGCCAAACCCATTACATGCACTTAGCCACTGGTATTTGCTTTCCCAAGGAGCCTTCTGCCCATGGTTTTATCCTCATCGCAGCCATCACCTTGTTCACTTGGCTAAAACAGATTTAAAATAATGTAGAAAGTAGAAAACAGTTCTTTTTTTTCTACTTTAATAATAAATACTGTCTTTATCATGAGGGAGTATTTATGGTGTCTGTTGGCAGTCAATCTTCAATACATATTTAATGCAGAATCTTGATTTTTTTTTCATTTACAGACCAAGATCATCTATGCTGTGAAAGTGATGAGCTCATCTCATCTACAGCACCTATCAATCCATCATAGCAAAATGACAAAAAAAAAAAAGAATTAAACACTTCATGAACTTGAATGTATTAAATATTCATCTCTTTTGAGCTGCAGAAATATTTTGGCTTGTGAAGAGTATTTTCCAAGTTGTTCAGATGGACATGGAATGGGCTCAATACTAGATTCATAAGGAAATTTTGAAGTTTTGACTCTCAGGTTTCCTGGAGAAAACATTTTTCCTGTGTTGGGCTCCTGAAGTATGCTGGCATGTGATGGGGAAAGTGAAGTATTTCAGAGCAACGAGTCATGCTCTAGGTTGTGTAGCGGCACGTGTAGCAGACAGAAATGATTATTATATGGTGCTTTAGCAGGCTGCTAGGAGACACATTGTGGGTATGTCTCAAGTCCTAGCCCTTTCTGGGTCTCAGCTACTGACACAGGGCTGCTGTGTGACATATTCTGAAACTTTTTCTTGTCTGGAGGTAAACCCTGAACCAATCTGTGCTCAAGGTTCTCAGCAATGAAGCCCATCTGATCCTATGTGAGGAGGGCTGGACAGGCTGGACGTGGCTCATAAAGGAAGAGGGAGAGAAGGAAAGGATAAATCTGAGAGAGAGACCTGGGTAAGAGTCTATCGGCTGCTGCTGGTGTGGTTGCACCTCACCAGATCAAAGGGGAAGGGAGGATCCCACCAACAGGTCAAGCAAGGTAGAACATTAAACATAGCTCCTCAGGGCAGTGCCATCAGCAAAGCAGACCACAGGAAGCTATGACCCTTGTCAGCCTATCATAATATATATTTTTTTCCTGGATGGTAGTCCAAGTAGGACTCTGCCAGTCTACTCACAGCCTAGAGTGAAAGGGAAAAGATTTGTGAATTAGCGACATATTGCCTCAAGCAGCTTTTATGTTGGAGATGTTGGCTCTTCTCTAAATGCTTGGGCCTTCTGGTCTAAACATCTCTTTTCTTGCCATGTATTACAGCAGGGGAGACCAGTCTCAGATGGAATCTTTTTGTTCATAAAGATGTGTGGGTTGTAAAACAGCAGGTGGTTCTTCATGGGATGTCCTCTGATGGGGCCTTCAGTCTTCATACCTGAAATTTGCTAAATTTTGGCAAAGAACCATCCTTTCTCACTCTGTCAGATATTGTAGACTGGATAGTAAAAAATGGAATCAGGTCTGTGGTCTGTTTGCCTGATAATGTATTTTTAGCATAATATGATAGGTGTACTTTTACGAGGGAGAGAATGAGTAAAAACTCCAGTGAACAAATAGATTTTTTTGTTTGTTTGTTTTCATCACTCTCCTCCTGGACTCCTGCTGTCGAGAGACAGCAGAATTCAAAGAGATTATTTTGTCGGTTCCAAAAGTCTGTCATACAGATCTGACTTTTTTCCTCATATTTGTCAATGTGTGAGTAAGCACAAATATTACAGGAAACATGGAAATGTTTGGTCTTTAAAGAATGACTGTGGAAAAAGACCTCCTGCTGATTAACAACTGCTGTTTAATAAAATAATTTTCGGATGTCCAAATTGCTGATTGTTCTAGCGAGGGTTACATTCTGACCAGAAGGGATTCCACCAGTCCCATGTCATCAGTCGGAGGGCTCTGGGAAGAGTCTTTTCTGCAGCCGTTTCCTGCTTCAGAACAATGAAGAATGAGAGATGCCCATCTTTGCTCCCCATGGTGCAGCAAAGTGTTTAGTACAATCTCAAGGGTGGCATCAAAAGGGAGAGAAGGATCCAGAAGAGAGCTGCTGGAGTGTGAGGATACATCTTTTTTTTCAAAGACGCAACCCACTGCTTAATTATGAAGGCCCAGCTAGAAGAGAAAAACAGAAGATGTCTCACATTTGCTGAAATGCTAAGGGTCATTATGGGTGTGTTGGAAACTAGTTTGAAGGGACTGGAAGAAGCCAGGAATCTACTTAAAGTTCACCAGAATTTTCTCTATTATGAACTTCTTGCTCAGAGGTAGGGATCCAGCCCAGCCAGCAGTTTGGAGGCTGTCCTGGTGCCTTCTTGAGCTGTGCTGGCACTCGAGATGCTTACTGCACACAAAGGCCTGGGCACTGGGCTGTGGTTTTTTTTTTTTTTTTTTCATAGCACATCATTGTGCAAATTCATACCTTCAGCTTTTCTTTTTTCTATGTTTTATGTCATTTTCAGCTTTGCTATTAGGTGCTTGTCTATTCCATCCTCCTGGGAGGCAGCCGCAGAGTGCTGCCAGCTGGTCTTTCACATGAGATGTACATAAAGCTACAGCCAAACTCTTCAGCCTAAACTGCAGCCACATTTGTGTTAAGTTCGATATACCCATAATAAGATGTGTTCCCTCTGCCTTCTTCTTTCTGGATACAAAACAGGGCTTGAGCTCTGTTGAGCTGTGTATTCTCAATTCAAATGGAGCTGAAGACAGCAAGCTGACAGGACCTCTCCATTCCATTTTACAAGGCTGATGCCAGTGGATGCCAGGAAGGACTGCTTATCGACATCAATCATTACCCTGTTGATAGCCCTGAGTGGACTGATTTAACTGGCCGGATCTGAATCCAGTAATCATACCACGGAAAATGTGCATCACATTTATCTCAGTAGCTCATCTGAATTACAGTAATATGAGTTCCTGGTAAAAGTCTCCCTGACTGTATCAGAGCAGGAGCAGAGACATCATTTGCTAGCATATGTGTAACCCCGCTTTGTTGCACAAGATGTTGTGTTTAGGCAGGACAGTGAAGCTATGTCATAAAGTCATGAACTTATCCTCCAAGATCCTGCAGTTCAAACACTATTCAGATGAATAAAGATGAGTAAACACCATGTATGGTGTTTGCAGAACTGTACTTTGCACTTTTTTTCTTGACATGAATTTCCCTTCAAAAAGAATAAAAATTTTAATAGGAATAAATAAAAGGTACCAGAGAAAAAGAGAGTAATTACAGAGGCATCTCCTTTTAACCAACTATACATACAAAATTATATATATATATATTTAAAAAGTTAAGAAAGAAAACCAACAACAAAACATAAATCTGAGACTTAGCTTGATCATTTTCTGCCTGGGAAATGGAGAAGTTAGTCATCAAAAATATTTGTATAATGCTGAGTAATGTGTTAATGAAGCCAATTTTTGTTAAAGAGCATCAACATGTTAGATATTACACTGGGAAAAATGAGAATGAATAGTTGACCGAAGCAGTCACTTGAGCTTCATTTTTTTTCCATGGCAAATATAAAATCTGTGATCTTTGTTCAGCAGAATGATTGAGGCATGAGGCTTGAGCCTATGTTAAGTTGCCATGAACAGCACAATCCAGGAGGAGTAGCAGTGATTGCTTTGGATTTTTTTCAAGAAGGATGAAACTGTCCATCTGCCATGTCCCTGCGGCATACAGCATAACAGCTAAATATTAACAGTAATTAAATTATAATCTTGATTAAGGTGCTGATCTGCAAAAATTGATAGTTTCAAGGGGAGAACATTCCTTACATGTTGGAGTGCATGAGTGCAAATGTTCGTCTGCTCAATTTGTACGTTAACTTTTTGTATTTGTGGTTGTTATCCTAGTTCACTGATGTAAAAACTCTAAATGGCCAAAACGTCACTCTTTGAATGGCCTGTTTCATGTCAGCAGGACTTTGGACAGTTTGCAAAATGTAAGATGTATGTAATGTACATGTAAGTATTGTTCAATGCCTTTGTATGTAAACAAGATCTTATTTTGCATAGGAAACGTAAAGGCTTTATAGTGAGAGTTGTAAGAAAGTTAATAATGAATAACTGAACTCCGGATTTTCTGGATTTGTCACAAAGATTCAAACATTGATGTAATTCATTATTATGGGGCTGCAAAGCAATGCTGATATATTTCTAGGCAGCATCTGCCTGCTTAAACTTTGCTCTATCTATCTGAGAAAGGGGACAGAACACACTGGGGAGCAGAGGATAGATATACAGTAATACATATATGTGTATTTAAAAGGTAAGCAGACATTATTTAGATCATTACCTCCCTTCTTGCAAGAAAGGTGTGTTTTAAATCTTTGAGAGAGATCTAAGTACATTTCAAAAGGGAGCACTGAGGACATGGAGCAAATGCTCTGCTAGTGCCTGCCCTGGAGTCTTCAAAGGGAGGGTGATTTGAAATAGAGATCAGAATTAGTTTATCTTCCTTTGTATTGCAGAAGCTTCAGCATGAAAATCTTTAAATGTAGGTTATTTATTAGAGAAGACTCTTCATAGAGATGAGGAAGTATCCAGAGCAGGCTGGCATGTTTAAGTGCATGACCTTCAGGAAGAGATCCATTTTTTGTGGTCTTGAAAATTCTCCGTTTCTTTCATGTTTTCTTCCTTTGGTGCCCTCACAATAATGCGTAACATTAAGAAAAAATGCTCACCTAACTGCACGAATGCAATCGTTTTTATTTCAGTTTTTCAGTAATAGCAATACTGTAGCCTATAAGACAAATTGATACTTGAAACACAAATAATTTCAAATGACTGCTTGTTCTTATCCAGCCGTCTGCTAGCACAGAATTTTGAAACAGTGCAAATTTTAATGATCGAGAAACTCAGTTTTCAAACCTTATTATTAGTAAACAGATAACAATTGTGATGACATTTTCAATTATTCTTGAACTTCATCCACACAGGATCACATTAGAAAACTTGATGCATGTAGTTTAAGCACATCCTTGTGTGATTTATTGTCTCAGGGCCTCTGAGCCTGGGCTGGATGTGCCAGGAAGATCATGTGATTTCCCCACTGCAAAATGTGCACCTTTGACAATGAAGTTGGGAACACAACAAACTTGGAACCCTACCATGTCTTTATCCATGAATCTCTTCTCTGTATAGTCTCATGCTTTAAAGCACTGGAGAAAACAAACGAACAAAATAACTTGCTATCTTCTGTACCTTTTCTAGAAAAGGACTGTCAGATCAACACATTTTTCCTCTCAAGAGGAAAACTTAAAATCAAGACTGATTTTCACTTTCTTGTATTTTCAGAAAGTACTAAGTTACATTAATGATGGTTTTGTGGTTCCAGTTCCTGTGCCAAATCTGCAGGGACAGTTCATGAAGGACTTCCTGGAAATGAAATGCTCACCTAACTGTCTGAACTTCTGAATTTTTCTCTGTCAGTGTGCTCAATAAATGTGGAAACTGGTTAAATTCACCTCTTTCTATTCAGATGCTTGGCCCAGGCTGTTCTCCCAACTGCCAAAACTTTGCTAGGAAAAAAAGAAGACCTAAAAGAATGTACTGTGATGCCATTTTATGGAGGAGAAATGTTCTTTTTCTACCCTGTCATTAAACTGTTGAAGGTGAACAAAGAGGGAGACGTGTCTAGAAATGCACAAAGGAGCTGGGCTAATTACAAGAGCTCCCATTGCCCCCCTCCATGAAAGCTGTTATGCTTTTGAAACCTTGGGGATGGTTTCAGCGTGAATTTGTGAGGTTAGGAATACAGCTGGGATGCTGAGACTGTGGGCTGGGTGGTATGTATAGAATGTGTTTGATCAGTTTCCCCATTCGTATTAGAAAGAGATGGCAAGAAAAATGGGGTGGAAATGGGCAGAAAGGATGAAAAGCTCCCCTCGGGATAAGTCTGAACTGATTTAGGTTGTGGGAAATAATTGTCTGTGTTGAGCATATTTTTTCCTGGAGATTTCAATGACAAGATTTTTTTCCTAGTCTATATCACTGTCACAGAAAACATTTCAGTGCCTCCAGAAACACAGGACTCAAAGCTGGTAGTTCATTTCTTTGGATGTTAACATGGTGTGGTACAGCACAGCTTTCTGTATGTAAACGTGTGAATAGCATGCCAATCTCTTGTCTTGCCATGGTATTCTGCACTACTACTCTCAATGCCTATGTGGCCTTTATCAGTATTTTCTATTCAACCCAGGAAAATACTGTCTTTGTTTGAAAAGTACCAACTGAGTTGTTTCTCAAACATTGCTACCTGTGTGCTAAATGTATGTAATTATAGGGTGCTGGACAGTGCCTCTCACCCCAAAACTCACCGAAGATGAAAAATGAATTTTCACTGTACCCTATTAAATCTATGGAAATTAAGATTACAGAGTTTGACGCGTCAGTGAGGAGATGTGCATGTCATTCGTTCAGTCATATTCACAGGCTCCTCAGTGGGTATAGTAAGACCAAATCCTTCATGCTATCCTGAAATAGATCTGCACAGGTCCCTCTCCACTTCCTTGACAAACTGGGCTCTGATCTGTTGATTCCAGAACCAGGGAGGAGGAATTTTCCTGCTCTAAAAAATAAACTTGGCAGAAAGTAGAGAGCATTAATAAGCACAGATGTTGTGATGCTTTAGTATGTTTACAAGACTCCCACATGCTCCTTGTGTCATTCAAGATTATGTTGAAATGATTGACTTGCATTTAATTAGTATGAGATAACTTGTTTGTAGAACAGCTCAAAGCTCTCTGAAGATGCAATGAAAGGAGTCAGCATCTGTCTGAGGAGCTTTGTGATCAGATCTGACTCCAGCCATTAAATGCTGGTATTTGATTAAATGAGAAACAGAAATTTTGACTTGCAAACCAATACTCATTTCTCTTTCTTTCCTCCTGGAAAGATCCAAGCTACACTGAGATTCTATTGGGAAAATAATACTTATTAAGGAAAAATAACCCATTAGAATGAAAGGAAACCAAATTGCAAAGTTTCTTTGCAAACAATATGCAGTCATTTATAACTGTCTAACCTTTTCTTTCAACCTCTCTTCCCTTTGCCTTTTTTTTCATCAAGTTACTTAAGCCCTTGGCTTTCTTTAAGCAGGCTGCAGATTAAATTCCTTTGTTGAACTGTTATATGTTCATCTCCAAATAATACGTATTTGCTTATATTAGCACTTTGCAAAATTTAATCTTTAACCTCACAAGAACTCTGCGACAAGAGCAAAGGACTTCGAGTTTCACATAAGCCTCTTGAGGAGGTCTCCATGAGCACCGGGCGTGAAGGGCACCTTCAAGCAGAAGCAGCTACTGTCCTGTGGAACCCAGACGGTTCCCTGAGTGATTTCTGCTGACCTAGGAAACCTGAATTTCCTGGGCTCATGCAGCAGAGAGACTACGTATTCATTTGGCAAAGGAATTGAACTAATTTTGCCTTTTTTGACACATGGGGACATCACATTTCTCTTCATGGTGTCAAAAAAAGAGAAAAGTTGCCAACTTCTGAACATAAGCTTCTTCCTGTTATCCCATGTGATGGTTAGTAGTAGAGGAAGGATGGACAGCACTGGGGCAATCATGTCCACAACAAGTGAAAATTGGTTGGGTTTTCCCTTTTCATGAAGTACATTCATTCATTTCAACCTGAAGTGCAAAGAGAAAACTGAGGCAGGCTGAAACAGCACCGCTTGCAGATTCATTGAAAGACCTGCTAAACTAACCCAGAGCTCTTACCGTCTCTCTGATCTGAACACATCACAGAATGAAGTGAGGAGGAAAGGCAAAAGTCAGCTTATTTACCACTAACCAGCATCCTCCAAAATAAACTGTTCCTATGTCCATGCACTCAATGGACAAAAAATATGCACCGCACTCCAGTTCAGACCAGCACTTTTCTACATAAGCACTAAGGAATTAGGAGTATCTGAGTCTCCCTCCATCTTCCCAGGTTTGCTACATGCATGCAAACATGGCACCACCTCCACCTCGATGTCACTAAATAGACAAATTAAAAAGTCTCTCATGGAGAGAGAAAAGAGTATGGAAAGTAACATACACTCAGACCATGCACCTTGAAATACTTTGGTTGCTGTTGTTTTTGTCTTAAAGTCCTCCTTCATGTTGTGAGCAGCTATAAGCTGTAGTGCCAGATATTCACACTTGCCCATAAATATGCAGGAAAGTAGAGAATGGGCTGCAAATAGGTGCTCAGCCGTTGCCAGGGACATTGTCAAGCCTTCGGTGAAGCTACTGAACTTGCTTATGGTAATGGTCAGATACACTGCTGGTAAGTGGCCACTGGTAAAAAGTTTGGATTCAGCCCATTGCCTATTAGGATTCTGTGCATAGAGATGACTTTTTTCCCCTTGGTCCATCACTCAATAGCTCAAATGTCCTCAGAGATCATCCAGAAGATCTAGTCCTATATACTTAAAAGATCCTTTTAATATATGCATGTGTTTAAAGCAGACACAGCCCCAAAAGCACGAGATTTTGCAGAAAAAAAGATCAAAAGTGAGCAAATATTCTGTTTAAGATTGTATTGAGTCATCACAGGAGAGAGAATGCAAGGTGTTGTGTCCTGTGAGAGTACCGTGTAAAGGGTATAAACCATTACATCTTTCCTCCTCTCCTAATGGAGTGCAAGGAATTATGCTGTCTCATAATACTTGGATAAACAACTCAGAAGGTTGTTCCAGGCCTGTCAGGTTGTCCCCTTTTGCTATTGAGTACCACATTTGTGTCCCTCTTGCAAAGGTGGGAAGAGTCTAATCAGTCTGTTGACGGATCCCAGCACCAAGCCTATGAACAGATGGGGGTGGCGATCAAAACCAGCATGTAGTTGCATCGAGAGGGAAATCAGACCAGATGCCTTTGGCTGAGGGGGAAAAACAAATCTGTCCAAGGTGCCAGGCCCAGAAGCACTCTGTGACATTGACAGTCTTACACATTTAGTCTCAGGGAACTATTTCATCATGAGGCAGAGCCTCCCAGCACCTACTCCATGTGAAGACAGAGTGACTGAGGTCCTCCCTGGCATCTTTCTAGAGCCTGGGGGACTGGATGCACCAAACTTTAGCTAGGTGAGTGCTCTAAATACTTTACTGCCATTCTTAGCAAAAGGCAAGGAAACACAAGCCAATTAACAGTGAAAACCTGTGCTCTTCTGTCCCTCTTAGATGAATAATCTCTTCCAGGTAGAAAACAACTCTGTGTCCCTTTCAAGGTATTCCCTTTTAAGAGGTAGAAATCTACTCCTGTTTCAGCTGGAAGATTAACAGGTGCTTTCCTGGAATCCATCTACGAGTTGAATCATATTGCTTTAACCACATTTTTTTTTTCACAGAATGAGAGATGTACTCTTGGTCCCTTACTTTGTGCTGCAGCCCCTCACCCTTTCTATTTTGTCCTCTCCATCCTTAGATCATTTTGCCACCATCAGCAAAACTGCATTTTGCCTACACTGCTAAGAAGCCTTGAGCTGGTTCTACATTCACAAATATTGAAGTTAACCGGCCACTTAGGAATGTGGAGGCAGGGAAAATGTGAATCATATGCAACTGTACTATTTGAGTGAGACTCTTTGTCTCACTTAGAAAAAAAAAAACTCTGAAATTTTAGGTCCAGGGTAATTTTAAAGGTTAGTATCTACTCTTCACTGTCTAAGTTGCAATTTTAAAGCTTAACCCTCCTGTCTCCCAAAATGCATTTCCACTGCATTTTGGAAGTGGGAAAGTGGATGCACAGCTGCATCACTTACAAGTGGCTGGATTCAATACATAAGTGGCGCAGTGCTCTGAAGTGCACTGACACAAACCTTGGTTAGGGCAGCAGCAGCGAGATGAAACTACGCTGGCACATTTGGGGCCTGATGAATTGCTGCTCTGAGCTTTGCGGGAACCTGAGACACAGCTTGTGGTATTTTGGAATAAGCTTTTTAAATAGAAGGAATAATTTTTTGGTAAGCTGTAGGGAGGGTAGGAGAGAAGCTTTGCCATTAGAAGAGGAAGCTGGAAATAAAGGCTTTTGTTTCTTCCTGCCTGGAGAGGTCACTTAGTGTCTCTGAACTTCCAGTTACCTTCTATAAAAAATAGTACAGCTGTTAATGTGAACCATTGTAGTGCCCAAGTAGGAACAGGCTGAATGGTAGAGCTGGTCTTTGTTTTTTTCTCTTCTGGGAAGAAGAAATAAAAAAGAAGTAGAATAAAAAGGGCTCAAGTTGTAAGGTCTTTTCTCTCCGTTTTAAATTGCTGTTATAAAAAGGGCCAATATATTAACAGCCACATGGAGAATAACACAAGGAGGAAAAGAATGATAAGGCAGCCCTGCTCCCTAAGAAACAGCTCATTGGGCTGAGAGCAGCATCGTGTTAATACAGGATTGATGCCCGCTCCTGGCGTTAGCTCACTCCAGCTCTCTGCAAGGTCTTACCTGTGCTGTGGGGGACCCCCCCACCGATCCGCATCTACTCCAGAGCGGTGCCAACCGGGGCAGCCTCTCCATGACCCTGCTGTGCCTGGAGCTGAGAGCACACCCCTTCCAGCCCACGCAGCTGTGCTGTGCATTTACCCACAGATCCCCAGCTTCCAGAAATGACATCCAAGAAAGCCTGCATGCTCGTAGGACATCCCCTGCCCTCAGCCCCTGGTTTGCCTCTCTTTGAAGGGCCCACTGACAGCACACTCTGGTCTGCACATGCCACAGTCAGAAAGCCTCCGGCAGGCTGCAGTGAAGAGAAAGAAGACAGCAGAAGAAGGTTGCCACTTGTGGGCGACCCAGCTGCTTTGCATTGGCAAAGCAAGGCCCTCTGGGAAACGTGTGAAAAGGCAAGCAGTTATTATTTTTATTTATTTAATTATTTGCACATCCAGGATCTCTTAACACATTCACATCCCCTAGGCAGTCATGCCTCTGATAGCTCCTCCAGGCTCCTCTCAAATTCTTAGGCAGAGCAGCTGGCATTGACATTACATTTACTGACAGCCAGCTGTGTCCTGCTTGGAAAGCAACACTTTGCTTCTACTTCCCAGCTTCCCAGTTAGCCTTGGCCACAGAAGAACCCTGTGCAAAAAAGCTAAATACCAGGTCCGTATCATAATGAATATACACCAGTGACTCAGATTAGCCTCACACAGTGGAACTTATTTTTACACTTGCTAAATTTTATGTGTCTGGCTTTGCACCTTATCAATATTCATAGGGGTTTTTCTTCTTTTACATTTTGTTATTGTTAAGGGAATCTCTGACCACCAATTAAGTACTATGAGCAGGCCCAAAGAAACCCGCAGGTTATTGGGAAATATATTAATTTGTTCCAGATCTTGCTTTACTTATCGCCATTGGTTTTGGAAGCCAGCAACTTTAGAGCTGGGTTGCAAATCATTTCAGCATGTTAAAACCCACAGTGGTGCGTAACTTTGCCTTTGTATGCCATGTGCCTTAAACAGAGATGTGCATTTTATGGCAAGCATTCAAAATGACCACTTAAGAACATGGGATTTTATTTAAATTCTGTCTGCCCAGTAAGTGTTTGACTACATTTCCACTAAATAATAATGACATCAAGAGCTTTGTTAAATTAACCACAAGACCAGTATGTATTTCCTATGGATTTCTCAGGGGATGTCCAGTATACTAATCCTGCCAAAAGGCAACAAGCTCAAGCATTACGGGGACTGAGCATGGTGGAAGGTCATAACTGACAAACTACTCTCAGGCACTGAAGTCCAGCACAGACCTATGTAATTTTGGATTGTTGCTGCTGTTCTGGACCATGAAATAAATATAACACAAATTAAATATCAGCATTATGGGTTGCATGATCACTTTGATATACTTGTGTAGCTAAGGATGTTCTGTTAATGCTGGAACATAAACAGATGTGCTTTGCAGTGTGTGCTTTTCTAGCTGTTGTGTACCACTGAGGTTCAGCACTGACAACTGCTGCCCATCAATGTATGCAAGCAAACACAGGCTGCTATTTTGTGATTATGTGTGGAAATATATCTTTGCTCAAAGGTCCAGCAGAAGTGATTATTTGAACTATCTGTTGATTGAAGATTTCAGCTGGTTGATCTGGTAATTATATAGTTGATTTGGAAATAATACAATGCAAGTTCAGTGTAACATGAATAGAATATTCTTCAACAAACAATTACAGTGAATTTCTTGCAAGTAAAACAAACCAATAAAACCCAAAGATTGAGAACAGTTTATGAATGAGAAAAAGGACTGCATTTTTTATGTTGTTGGTTACAAATCATCTATCTAGCTCTGGTACAGAATCAGTCTTTCTGAGCTGTTACTCTAATGATCAAATGGTCTCTGAGTCCAGGAACTGCAGAAGCTGTCCTGAAGGCAATCGAGTTTGTGTAGAGCTTGATTATGTCCTCTGGCATGTCCTTCCCCCAGAATGTCCCTAAGCATACCCATTGTCGGACTGCTATTTACTTACAGCGTATGCTCTGGGTACCAGGGTGCAGAGCGGCTTCCTCTTTTGGATGGGAACTGTCCTGTCAATGAAGTACAAACACTGGAGACTACCTTGTGAGCAATGGTCCTTCATGCTCCAGGCATGCAGAGGTATCTGCAGAAGGTATCTGCAGAAGGTATCTGCAGAGCAAGGAAAAGAATAGGTAGGTGTAGGAACTTGGCAGTGGTGTTTTGATGGGAAGCAGAAAGGAGGACAAAATTCTGCATGTCAATTCAGGCACTCGGACAAGGCAAAATGGGAACTGAATGAAGTGAAAGGGAGGGAAAGCAGTGTAGATAAAGAAAGGTAAGCTTCAGTGGTCAAGTGTTTCTGGCCTTCCTCTCTAACATTGATCTGATCCTCTCCTATGTTGTCTACTGTTTAGCAGGCCGTAACAGGATGCCAAGGAGGAACAAGAACAGAATCTCACTAGAAAATTGATATTTTAATTTTTGATTAAAAATGACCAAAAAGAATACAAACATATACTGACAATGATAAGATACACGCAAATGCATGGAATGTCTAATATGCTGGTGCAGGGTGCGGAGTAACTAGATTGTTGCATTCTATATTAGTTAGTTTCTCAGGGTTGTTTTTTTGGCGAAACTTTTAATCCACAAATGTCTTTGGTAATAACCACAGTAGAGTTCAAATAGTTTCTGTAGTACTACTTAAAACAAAACTGAAATCACTATGCTTCCAGCAAGTAATTGTAATTCCTTCAATACACTTAAAAGAATTTCATCAGTGATAAAGTATCAAAATTGTGGTGAGTTCCTACCTGATAAAACGGAATAGTTCTGTCTTGCACTCAAGTTGCATCATTTTAAAAGATCACTTTCTCTCTATAAAGGATAAGAAAGAAGCAGGTAATCATTATCATGTTGCCAAGTGTGTCCTTTCCTGGCTTAAGAGCATTCTAGGTGTTTCACACAATAAAATAACAAGGTCATTTCAAAAAACAGTGAAGGTCCGTCTTAAGGAAGTACTATGTTTTCCCCTCTTTTTCTGAGGTACAAAATGCAGCTGCATAGAAAGCCTTTAGTAAGGCACTTTGCAACCATAAATAGCCTGGACCCTGCCTGCTGCTGATGCTAGAGACGGCAGATACTGCCAGTAGCATCAATGACAAACAACTGCTCGCTCCATAGCTGGCTGTCAACAGGTCAGAGGGAGATATCTATGTTCATTTTCCCCTCTCTGACAACTTTACACTGTCTCCTTCACCAAACACACACCAGCTGTTTTATTTTCCTTCCATACCTCCCATAACCCAAAAGGCCTCTGGGCCTCCGCTGTTGGATTGACATTCACAGGTTGTGTAAGGTCAACCGAGTGTGCAAAAGTAGTGTCTGTCTATGTGGAGACACATGCTAACTCAATGGTAAGTGTTTTCGCTGGTGGGAATCAGCAGCTCCTGATGTTCCACCTGATAGAATGGCCAGTATATCAATAAAGCAGATATAGCAGCGTCTGGGAATCGCTGCTTTAGGATAAGGTCTTGACGTCCATAAACCTGACTCCACGCTCCTTTGTCAAATGCCCAAGTGAGTCAACTGTGTGGCCCACTGTAGGAACCAGAGGTCCATTCTAATTATACATCTATTGTCACTTTCAGAGCATGGCAGAATTAATAAAATCATTTTGGTAGTACTGGAAATGAAAGAGAATAAATTTGTTGTGTATACCCAAGTG
>NW_010585103.1:25287-48540 GCF_000705375.1 Tinamus guttatus
CTCAGCAGAGTGACTGGGGCAACAAATTTATGTGACTATATTCTGTGATTTTTTATTTTTTAAATCTTGTTTGGTTTAGTCAGGGATATTGGTCAACTCAAATTGAATGACTACTACTAATAGCGGGCCGCGTTTTTAGTGACTAGTGGCTGCTTCTGGTATTTGCCCACTAGATGGCTGTAATTGTTGAAAGTACCTTAAATTCCTGGAAGGGGCTTTGAATGACAAAATCTACTTTCTAATGTGTTCTGAGCAGCTGTCCTCACTTTTACTAGTTAGACATCTTGAAGAACATAAAAGGAAGCAGAAGGACGGAATTCCTCAGATCAAAGGTGCAAAGTCTACTTTGATCTTTGGTAAGGAGAAAGTTGCAGAAATGGGTCCAGGCCTAACCTAGTGAACAGTTATATCAAATAAGATACCAGGAATGAAACTTGTAAGCTAAAAGGAATGAGAGAGAGAGAAAAAAAGACTTATCAGGAAATAAACCATATCTTGGAGCTCATAAAAAAAATGGACAAATTGAAAATATCCAGAAATTAGATTCATGAATTAAAAAGAGAAATTAGGTCAAATAACAACAGGTAAAGACAGTAATATATAGGAAAATAGAAAAGAAGCAGCATGTCTACTGAGCTATAATGATATTACAGAGTTTAAAGATAATCTATGTATCATGTAAAAGTTAAAAGAACACTGTCTTAGATTTCAATAATGATGATCATGGCAGTCATAATGATTATTTGTCTTCAGGTAAAAAGAAGGAAAGTGAAAGAGGATGTAGGTATGTTATTATGTCTGAGGTGGACACAAGACTCAAGTAAGATACTCAGATACTGTAGGTAGCATAAAGGCATAAGGACTGCCTCATTGGGTTAGACTGAAAATCCATCTATCCTGAATTCCCACTTACAATTAGTCTCTAGCAGATTGTGGCCCAAGGATTTCTGAGTCAGAGGAAATGTGGGGAGCATTGTAGTTATTAACTTTCAGCGTTTTCTCTTTCATGAATTGTTCAAAAAGGAGCTCCTTTGGTTTCTTTTGAATACATCTTATTTGACTGGAAGACACAGTGAGAAACAGATTCCCATCCAGCCTTTCCATGTCCTTTCCATGCACTCCAATCAGATTGCTGAGCAATCTTCATCTGCGAGACCAGCAGATGAAGAAACTCCTCTTCTAGCAGTGAGGATTTTTAGCATGACTTAAAGCTGAGACATAGAGCCATTAAAGTTATGGAGGTAAGCCGAAAACAGGACAAATGTTGCCTTGGATGCATAAAGCATTCCAGATCAACATGAAATCTCTCTTTGAGGAAAAATAACTGATGTTCAAATTAAAGAAAATATAGTAGATTCCATTTTTCTGGGCTTTTAAAGAAGCATTTAGTATTGTGCCACTTGAGAAATAGTCATGGTGGAGAAGTTTGTACAAGTTACGAGCTGCTCATAGAGCTAGTTAAAAGGGAAGTAGAAACATGCTGTGTTGTGCTGCAAGGACGCCTGTCAGGCGGGAAGGAGGTGCCTTGAGACCCCTTGAGTCCCCTTGAGACCACTGGTGCCACTTAGTATGTTTGATTCATGAGCCTCACATAAAAAGCAGAAATAAACTGATGAAAACTGGCCACGATAAATCAAGAGAGAAGTGTGTCAATACAGATGAAGATCAGACCATAAGATGGTGCCTTTGAAGAGATGATGTCTTTGAAGATGACCACAACAAAAATGGATTGCAATGTAACATTAAAAGCAGCAAAACAGTACATTTGTAAATTGCCTGGGATATCTGACAAAAACTAGGATTCTGTGAGGGGAAAATTCAGACTTGAGTAGATTTGTCCATTATGCAGTAACTTAGAAATTTAAAGTGTGGTTTGGGAAGGGAAAAAAGAAAAGACTTAGTGACCTCAGATTTTTTTTTATCAAGACTTGTGTCTTAGATAGAGGTAGAGAGGTGCTATTTTAGCACGTGCTGGTGAGTTTGTGTTTGGAATTTCATTTTTAGTTAGGTTACTCCATTTCAAGACAGAATAATTTGGGGCAGAATGGGTGCAGAGATGGGAAAAGAGGGCAAGTGGGGGATTAAAGAACCTGCTTACAACTGGAAAATAGAAGAGGTAGGTTAGGTTGGTGGAGGTTGGGGAGCAATGTGATTACTCTTGGTAAAGATGTTGGGGGAGGAACACAAGCTAACTAAAACTAACATTAAAAGACACTAAATGCCAATGTAAGCACAAGAATAAATGACCATGAACTTATTGTGACAGGGCAAAGATACATTTTTATGGCATTTTACTAGTTCATTAAACTTTACATCCATCAATCCATGAAGATCTTCATTTTGTCATTTGCTGTAATTGACTGGTGTGCCTCTCGCTTCCAGCCCCCTCGGGAACTGGCACTGGTGATGCTCTGTTCCAGCTAAGGGCACTGCCTACTTGGTGATACCTTTCCTGGTATGGGTTATGTGCCAGCCTTGAGCAACTGCCAACAAAATGTACAAGAGCCTTGGCACATTTGTCTGTGGTTTCACCAGTTTCTAGAACACAGTGTCCTTCCCACTCTTTTGGAGAGCCTTGTCTCAGGCTGCCTATTTTTAGCTCCTTTTTAGCCCACTCTCCATGGTGGGAATTTTGCCTCCAACTTCTTAAAATGCTCTTCATGTTCTCGTTGCATTTCTTTCATTTCTTTTTTTTTTTTCCACAATTCTCTCTTTTCCTCACTAATTGTCAAGCCTGCACAAGGCCTTCTTTGAGATATTTCAAAAGAACACAACATTCCCTAAACTCAAGGTTTTCAGGTCCCTTCCTCTTTTCTGTTCAGTGCCATACTGTCTGGTAACAGTCTATATTTTGTCAGATCAGCTTAGTTGTGTTTTCTGGCCATCCTATTAACAACAGAGAAAGTTGTAGTGTAAGGCACACCTGGGAAGGCTTGTGTATTAATTGCTTGGAAAAAATTCTCCCACTGAGCTTGCATTTCAGGAATTCAGAGAGGTTTTTTTTTTTTTTGTATGTTAATGTAGGGCTCATTTGGATTTTATTTACAGCACTGTTAGAGATACGCAAGCCAGACTACTGAGCCAGCTCCCTTCACTGGTCTGGTCCCTCCAGCATGCACATCTGGTCTTCCTTCCCATGGGAAGAAGGACATGACAAATGGAAGGAGAACGGCTATATTTGTGGATCTTGTTTTGACTTTCCTCACCGTCAGAGTGGGAATTTGGACATGCCCAGGCCACAGCCCTGGACCAAGGAGCAGCCTCAGAGGTCTCACAGCATTTTCATAGCCTGGAGATACTTAGGCCGTCACCTAGGAGTAGTATTAATTTGTCTTGTCATTAATTAGGTTTGTAGTGATTATTTTAAGGGAGAAGCAACAGAAACATGGAGAAAGGACTTGTTTTGCCAAAAGCTGTAGCAGGCCTGGTAACAGAGTTTAGGATACCTTATCCTCAGATTCAGAAGCAAAATAGCATAGGCAATCAACGTAATGTTGCTATTACAGTTGGACTTGATCTCGAAGGTTTTTTTGAACCATAATGATTCTATGATTCTATGATTGATTTTTTTTTTAAATATATTTTTCCCTTTCTAGGACCAAACATATTGGCTCCCACTCTGGTGAGTCTGGTGAGATGAAAACACATTCATGAATTTCAGAAACAGAAAGGCATACAGAAGCCCCAGAGTCAGTGCTGTTTCACGCTTAATCACATAGCTATATTGTCTTGTGTGACGTTTCAGCAATACAGGTGATGAAGGATATGTATGAAATATAACGGATGACAAGCTGGTGAATGTCACTGTTGTGCCACTCTTCCGTGACTTTCTTTACATATTGGACTTCAAATGACAAAATGACAAGCAGTACAAGCTCTGTACTAAGTTACTCTATTTTCTGTGTGAGATGTACATCAAATTAGTCTTAGGGAATTCACCTCTTATTATCTGCTTTTCTTTAAGATAATAAAAAGGACCTGTCTCAAATGTCTGTGGTACACTTATTCCAAAATAAATGCATCGTAGTTAATGCTTGATTTGAAATCCTTCATAGACATTTGAGACAAGAATGAGCGGCCATCATTTCTTCTTCCTCTTATGTTAATTTGCTAAGAGATCTCCCAACATTTTAATCTCTTGCTTTTTCTTCCTCTTTTATATCACTGTTTCAGGAATCATTTTGAGAACTAGGACTTTTTCCCAGGCTTCTGTCTGTGTTGTAGGTTGTAGAACACAGAGGGACAGCTCTGGATGTTCTAGTTTTAAAGATATTTTCATGAAAATTGATAAGCAATGCTGCTGGGAAGAATCACAAACAAGAACAACTGCAGGAAGTTGGGAAAGTAAGTGGACAGAGACTGGCCTAAGCTATCATCCAGCATCCCCCAAATGCATAGGAATCAGAGGAATATTTCTTGAACTGTTTAAAGGAAGTCAGGGTGATTTTGAACGTATGCCACCAAAGTTTATTCAGAAGATAGCCCTGGGTCACAGTGACCATATTAACATCAGACTGCGAAGAAGAGATACTGGGGAGAGACTGTTAAGGAGGATTGTTCGGCTCAGATATAGCTTGTATTTTTCCCCATCGTGTGAAGATTATCTTGAATAGTCTTCCTGTAACTCTGTGTTGCTACTTGATATTCTTCAGAATAGGGCAATGGCTTTCCTAAGACTGACTTCTTGGACTGAACACCCTGCCTGACTCCTCTCAGCAAACCTCTCCCCAGTGACTCAGAGCACTGGCTAGTACCGACCTTATGGCAAGGAAAATACCACTCCTTCTTTGTGACTGAGTCCTTTTAGGCTCCCCTTAGTGCATCTCCTGGCAATGATTAGGAACATCTAATTTTTTTTTTTTAAGGCTACTCCCCCTCCCACAGGCGCCAATCCTGTGAAGTCCTTAGGAAACATAGCAAGATCTGAAAAACTATTGTTTGGTATTTCAAATCCTGGTCCCTTTATGTCCAGCTGGTGGGAAAAGGGAGACAAACACTAAAAAAATAGGAAGGCAGCAGCAGGGAATAGGGGGGAGGGTTAGAAGTTTAGCGCGAAATGGATAGAACTTGGGATAAACAGATCCAAAGGATGGAGAAAAGTGGGGCAAAAGTAGAGCAAGGTAGGCTAAGTCCTGATCCTGCTAGAAGTTTCACTAATGGGGTTGTGCATGCAGAGGACGTCTTCCTCATGGGCCCCTTACAGATCACACATAAAGAACAGAAATCAAATGATATACCAGCAAAAACGACAACAAAAAATATTTAACAGGTATTTAGATAATAGAGACAGGAGAAGAAAACAACAAACAAACAAACAAAACAAAACAAAAAATAAAAAAGCAAGTAAATCAAGTATTCTTTAAATTGCATCCTGCTGGGGACAGACGATTTTATCTGTTTGTGCTACAGGTCCTCCCCTAGCAGAAGGGAACCATGGCTACTCTTCTATTTTTTTCAAAAGCATTTGGAATCTAGGAGTTGATTGGATTGCCATTAACTGTGGATGATGTAGAGTGAGAGAGAAACATAGTACAGAGATGGAGTCACCCAGGGAATGTCAAGACAAGGGCGACTTTATAATGATTGCCATTATATGATAGTGCCATTGAGACTTTGTGGGAGAAAAATAGGACATGTCTAATGAAGATGAAAAGAGTATCAAGAATACTTATTAAAAAAACAAGCAATATTAGTGTGCAAAGAATTAAGTTGACATAATTGAAACTTTAGTAGACCTCCCTTCAGTAATGCCCTTATATTTCCAGAAAAATCTTATCAAGATACATTTATATATTATATTTATTAAAAATATTATATTTGCTAAATATATTATATTTATTAAGATCTTTTCTGTTGTTTTGAGCTTATGCCCTCCCATTCCCATCTCTAGGCTGCAGGTCCTCAGATTTGCTCACTAAATATGATGGAAAAGTCTTCAGAACAAAGTCTTCTCTTTGGATGACTGAACAAACACACAGACTATTTACACAGTCTGATATCCTGCAGCAAATGCAATTATGGTCTGTGTGATAATCTGACATTGTATTTCTGATAGATGTGCAGGCTGCAGGAGAAGCTTTTCTATTTGGCACAATTTTGGGGTCTTTTCCTCAGTTGAAATGAATTTGTGAAATGGCCTGCACTGGTAATAGCTGAAAATTATAATAAACTCTTTCATCTTTGACATCTCTGAAAAACACACGGCTGTTCTCTCTTGCAAAATCCTGATGGTCTTTGTCAGTTATTTGAAACTTCTGGATGCATCTTCTGGTGTACCTAATTTCATTTCTATCTCATACGTAATTTCATCTCTATCTCATGCAAGCAGCTGGATGATGCTTTATATTTGTTCAGCACCGCTATGTCTTAAACTACACGTGAGTCATGGCAAAATTTGGGCCATGCTTAGAAAAACAATGTCAGAAGAAATCTGGATGGAGTTCAGATCTCTCATGTTTCAAATGGTGTTTGGCTGCAAGACAGACAATAAATTGTGACCAAAGGATCATCTTTTTGGTACTTAGAAATTTAAACAAGATGTGACAGATAAAAAGAAGTATAAAAACATAAGGTCATAGTTGCATTTGTATGTGAAGAGAAAAGCACACACTAACTCTCGCAGCAGAAATGCAAATCTGATTTTTTTTTCTTGCCAATAAGTGTGTGCAGGACATTTAGTGATGATTAAGGATGGAATCTGTCACGAACTCCACTCTCTTGGCTGCATAGGGAAACATGCTGGTAGTTTCTTAAAATGAAGAGAGTCCCACAGAGTTTCTGTCTTCAAAATTCTGGGATTAAGAAATAAGAATGTGAAAGCTATGAATGCTGAGGAAACTAATGGTTTTCTTATTCCACTCATTTACAAAGCATCTGTGGACTACTTTTTTTCTGGAACTGGCCTATGGAAGCAAATCACCAGTATAATATTTTGAAATAAAAGCTTGATTAAAAGAGTGCCTGGTGGTCCGCAGGTTGGCAGTGATCCACAGCTGCTTAGATTTTGAATCTAGTCATTGATTCAACATAGATTTTTGCATGTCACTTATAGTGATAGACATCAAATTGTCTTCTAATGATGCCTTTATTGTGGTTATATATATCTGCAACACATAGTTGTCATTTCTTCCATTTCTACCCCAGTATTCTATCTTAGGAAAGCTAAATGAAGGCTGCCATACATTTCTAATGGATAAAGACAAGAATGTTCTCTTTTTCTCTGGAAATATTAAGTTAGAACTTGAAGGCTGCCAACATAGCTACTAACTACTTTAAAATATTACTACTGCCATAATGGAGAAATTGGGTCATGTCCCTGAGCTATGTTGTGAAGACTGAATGAACTGTTTTTATGAACTCCTGCTTCTCTCCACAGATATAAAGGATTTTGTTCTGGCTTTGTGATCCCTGTGAGCACTGTAATGTTATGGCTCACAACCAAGCCATCAATAATAGGTCTGCCAAGGAAAAGAACTGGAAAAAATGCATTCAGGTTTGATTGGGACTTCAGCATCTGTCCTCAGGTTGCGGGGTTGCTCTTTAGAGATTGCTGTAATGCTACTATCAGTAAAGTAAATGCAAGCCTATGTCTAGAAGATCTAGGGAGGAAAAGCTAGGTACTCCCTCTATTGATGAAAAGGGTAAAGTGCTGTCACACAAAGCCCCCCTTGCTGAAGTAGTCTATCCACAATTACCCGGGAGAAATACAGGAGTTAGTTAGTTTATCATAGCAGCACTTGGGCTCTGGAAGTTTAATAAATAGTGGTGTTTCCTTGCAGGAAAGACTTAATTTCCATGTGGTCAAGACTTTCTGCTCAGGATAGTCTAAGCAAACTCAATCATGAGGACCAGGGATTGATCTGAGGAACACGGGCTACAGCCTGGACAGTGAGGACCTGGTAGCTGGTTTGCCTGCTGGACAGTCTTCACTGCTAGAGAGGAGGGAATTAGAAAGCCTCCTACCAAAGACTTTAGAAGGATGCGAGAAGTGTATTCTATTTATTTTGAACATTTTTTTTCCACAACATTCATGATTGTATTCTCCATCCTCTTCTAAAGACTTTGTTTCTGCAGAGTCTTGGGCTACTTGTGAATGTGGGAAGTGATGCATAGGAATACTCCTAGGAAAGGAACACTGACTTTCCCCAGATTTCTATATCAGTCTTGAGCGAATCCAATTTCTTATTGCAACTGTCCTACCTCACAGATTTTATCTTCCAAAGGCTAAATGGAACCCAGAGGGTGATCAGCCTCCAACTGGTAGCAGTGCAGGTCCCAGGGGCTGGTGCAAAGCTATTGGAGGTGTACAGCATCATGCAGCCTTTCCTGTGATGTACCGGGTCATAGAAAAGACGAGTCCTCTACTCCTGCCCTAATGGCATAGTCACAGCTCATGAGCTGTACAGGGACTGGAAGGCACAGAGGTCTGTGTCCCGGGGGCTGTGTTGGCCCCAGGACAGCGAGGGAAACCTCCAGCTCTCAGATGTCATGTTCCCTTCCCATGCTGTTTGATGTGATGCATCCAGGACACCTTCCCAAGATTTATCTCAGGGACTGGCCTTAGGACAGTCTTAAAATAATCTTCTGTTGTTTGGGTGAAACTCCACTAACTATCTAAAGACCAAAATTGGAAATAGTCAACAGCTCAGAAAATACATGGATTCTCTTTTTTTCTCCCCACTTCCTTCCTCCCCTGTCAGCTTAGATGAGACCAGCTGACCGCTTTCTAGTGCCTTCATGCAGTGAGTGTGCTCTCTGTGCCACAGTAAACTTTGTCTCTGTTAAATCAACCCTAGAGGCTTAAAATACACTTCTAAAGGCCCTTTTGTCTGACTGGTGCAATGTCCTGTATCCCTGGTGCTGATCACATTATGTTAGCTGAAAAGTGGCGAGTAAAACTATCTTTACGCATTTTATTTCTGAAGTCCCCTGCCAAAGATCCAGTTGCCCTGCTGCCCCCCTATCAGAACTGAGTCAGAGATGAGGAAAAACGTTTTAAAACTGTTACTAATCTCTATTTAAACCCATGAGTTTCTGTAGCACTTTCAGGAGTGGGAGATATTAGTGAACTGGAAAGGTCTAATCATTCTGGCGAAGAACTTGCAGATTCTGCCAGAGGTTCAACTGGGCAGGAAGGAAAAACTAACTTGGTACAAATATGCACTACCACTATAAGCACTGTATTTATCTATCAGCATACAGGACATTGGGACCTTTTCTCTGGACTGTAAAGCTGTGGAGTACTTCCCAATGACAGCAGGAAAATGAAGTATAATGTCTCTTAAACTATATAAAAGATATATACATATAATTATACACACATCTGTACATGTCTTTATATATTTATTCTTAACTTGACCACTTTCTACGAGAAAAAAGAAAAACTCTTTGTTAGAAAAACTTACACCTCATGAAAATATATTCTTCCTATATATGTGCCATGTGTATATGTGTGTATGTGTATGTATACATATAAATGAATGAGATGCAACTACTCTACACACTACCACTACCCACATGTTAAAGCTTAAAGAAACTTCCTTGCTTCTATAACCCTTTGGGAAAACTGTAAGCTGTCTATCTAACCACTGCAGAAGTTAATGGTCATTGCCCTCTCCCCTGTTCGTTCTCATAGCCATTGTAATCTATTCTTTGAAGTTCAATGTGTCACACGTTTCAAATGCGTACTGGAGATACAGCCATAGATCGGCATGTGCCATGCATGGCTTTAATTGTAATCCATGCCCTGGTTTCTCTGGGGAGTGTTTGACCTGACACTGCACTGAATTTATGAGGGTGAAATCCCTTCACAAAGGCAAGTGCTGAAAATTTATTGCATCTCTTTCACCTTCTGGGAAAATTATTTGGTTTACACAAAAACCAGAAATGAAACTAAACTTCTCAGCCTCCTAGAAGCAGGTGGTTTCAGCTGTACTTGGAGTGTTGTCTTCTGGCACCTTGCAAACTGCACAGGAATATGGCTGGCCAAATATAACTGTGTGATTGGAAATAAAAGAAACTGGAAAGCACAGACAGAAGGAAGAGAAAGGTAACAGGTTCAAAATTTAGTGCTGAAAATAAGAGCATAAAACAAAGCAAGACAATGTGCAAGGCATTTCATTCTGTGCATATTTTTTTAAGCAACCAAGACCTTACAAGATGCAACACCTGCCTCTGTGAGAGTACAGAGAACCTTATGGAGCACAGTACCTCAGCATGCATTTGTACATGGACACCTTTCTATAATCATTCACTTCTATTTTCCTTCCACTATCATTTAGAAAAACCCTCATTTAACATTTGAGAGAAACTCATATATTTTGTCCAACCTAAGCTATTGAGAGAAGAAAAGTTTGCGCTATTCCCTGCAGATGAATCTGGGTAAGTCCTGGTGATCTAGTCAATCCTTTTTTGTTGTTGTTGTTGTTTGTTTGTTTGTTTTTTTCATGAGCAAGACCTTCATCCAACTCAGTACAACTGAGCTGCTGGTTAAAAACAATCTGCTGCTCCATATGTGTTGCTATTATCATATTGCTATTATTATGTCAGTACTATTATTGATTTGTTTCTGCTTTCACAGCTAAGAGTGCTGGGAAGGTGCTCTGCCATGTTTTGCCTTTCTGAAAGACAGATCATAAAATCATAGAATCATAGAATGCTTAAGGTTGGAAGGGACCTCTAGAGATCATCCAGTCCAACCCCCCTGCACACGCAGGGTCACCTAGAGCACGTGGCACAGGACTGCGTCCAAGCGGGTTTTGAAGATCTCCAGAGAAGGAGACTCCACAACCTCTCTGGGCAGCCTGTTCCAGTGCTCTGTCACCCTCACTGTTAAGAAATTTTTCCTTAAGTTCCTGTGGAAATTTTGATGCTCCGTTTTCTGGCTGTTTCCTCTAGTTCTATCAGTGGCCACCACTGAAAAGAGGCCAGCACCATCCTCCTCACTGCCTCCCTTGAGGTACTTATATACACTGATCAGGTGCCCTCTCAGCCTTCTCTTCTCCAGGCTGAACAGGCCCAGCTCCCTCAGCCTCTCCTCATAGGGCAGATGTTCCAGGCCCCTGATCATCCTTGTAGCCCTGCACTGGACTCTCTCCAGCAGCTCCACATCCCTCTTGTACTGTGGGGCCCAGAACTGGACACAATACTCCAGATGCGGCCTCACCAGGGCTGAGTAGAGGGGCAGGATCACCTCCCTCGACCTGCTGGAGATGCTCTTCTTAACACAGATTCATTGAGGATGACATCATTTGTTTTGGAAAATGGCAAATTGGTGTGAGTCAAGGAAAAAGTGCTTCTATTCCTTCACCCCAGTGCATATGCTTGTCCCTGAGGCTCAAGGAATGCCTGCTTTGCAAGTATGAAAATCTCCAATCTAGCTCTGCTTGAGCCAACACTCGGTCTCATGGTGCGGAGACTGTGAACGCAGAGACCTGGAAGTTTGAGGGGTCCAGAAACAGTACTGATGAAGCCAGTCAGTACTAATAAGACTTAATTGAAGAGAATTGTTTTCACAATTAAGCAATTACATAACTATATAAATTACTGATTTAACATCTGTGCGGATTAGACTGCAGGAATTAGCTTACCGTCTTGAGGACACATCACACTGGGTGGACTCTTGCCCTAGGTTTTGTGTGCTGCTGTATTGCACAGCAGAGCAGCACCCCTCAGTCACCAGAGTGAAGTCTGTGGCACAGAAATGCAAAGAGAAAAGAAGAAAAAGTGTGGCAGCATAAGAAAATGTCAATTCCAGTAACTGTATTTAAGGCTGAAAAATACACCAGGGACATCATTTGATCTCAAACAGCATGGGGGTATTGCTACTTCTAAAGCTGTGCTGAGTCAGACTAGTTAAGAACTTGACTCTATTTATTTTTTTTCCAGTAATTCGAGATGGAATCAGTAGGAAAATTATGTTACTTTAAAATATAAACATTTGTACATATATAAAACTTTTTTTTAACCTTATGTCTTTGCAAACAATTTTATATTTGCCTTTGAAACACCTAGACTCTTACTCATTGTGTATGGATAGCTAAAAACATTTATCTGTGTGAAACGTAGATGCATAAGGTTCCTGTGCAGAGACTTTTGAAACCCAAAAGAACCTAAATTCCTAATGAATCTGCATTCCTATCAGCAAAAATTCCCTAAATTCCTAAACATCTGTGTAGTCCCAAGGTGTGGACAGTGATGGGTGCCCTCACCACCTGGTATGCTTGCAGGACCTTCCCCAGTGGGTGCTTCCCGTAGGAGGTGTATGCAGTCAGCTGAATCTCACATGATAAAACCAGCAGGAGGTTGCGGTGATGGGTTGGGGCCAGAGGAAGAGTTGCACCAAAACAGATGGCTTTGATGTGTACAACATCAAAAACTAAGGAAAAGAGAAAATTGTGTGTATTCCCTCTAAGCTTCTACTGAGAGAAGGTCTGAATAAAAAGCAGTATGCGTGCAGTATAAAGCTGTTTTTCCTCCTACATTGCTTTCAGCCTTTTCTCATCCCATGTGCCACCTCCATCTTCCACCACACCTTGGCTCTCAGCTGCCTGGCCTTATCGACCACAGTGCCTGAGGGCCCTGTCTTCCTTCAAGCTGGTTGTTGCTCTTAGAGTTCTTCATCTCCGGCACCTATTTTAATATAACAATTAGCTCAGTAGAGTGACAGATAAAATCCAAGTTTTAGATGTAGATCTTTCCTGCTGCAAGGAACCAGGGCATCTCCTCCATGGCTGTGGATTCAGAAAAAAATGGGTGGAGAAACTGTTTAAACACAAAGGTTTATGGGATGATGTGGGAAGCCCACAGCCAGGCAGAAAACTTCTTTTCCTCCGACTGCTGTTTTGACTTTTCCTCAAGTTGTTCCACTGCTCACAGAAAATGTGTAGAAGTAACGTTTTGTTTCTCTTGTTACCATTCCAATATCCCTAAATGTCCCTTGCAAGGAAAGCCACTCTAGTGGAGAGGAACTTTAGATCCCATATCTTGGTTTTTCTATTCAAGAGGTAGATGAAAATAAAAATCTTATTTAGAAATGTCTAAGAAGATTCCAGGAATATATTAATGGCCAGTCTGTACAGGGTCAGTGATCAGTAATGTGTATATAAATACCTCAAGGGAGGGCTCAGTAATGGTAGGAAGCCCAGGTAGTTTTGGAATGGATCTTTGACTTTATTCCAGTCACTTTTAGCCTGGCTTCTGTCTTCATGCCAGACGACTCACTTGCCTTATGAATACTTCATTGAACTCCTCCTGCTCCAACTTGAGTGCTTTTCTTATGCTTGTAAATGTTTGTTTCCCCTCATATCCTCCTCTGCTCTCAGTGGCAATGAGATCAAAGAGCTTCCTAGAAGATGTATGGAAGCTCCAGGACCACCTTAGCTCCAGGACCACCTAGCCTTTTGAACCCTTTTCTTTTCCCAGTCCCAGGTCAGATACTACTGTCTGTCGTCATTAAAGTGCATTCCTTTACAACCAGGAAACAGCAGATTAAATTTTAATAACTTTTTACTGCTCCTATTTGCCTCCTCCTATATTTTTCTCTTGACTAGTTGACAAATTTGGGAAAAAAATATGAATAGCTTTTTGCATTTTCTTAAACAATCATTTCATGTATTAGCTTTTTTGACATGCTTCAGACTACCAGTTGCCTGTGCTCTGCACACTGAGATGCCTTTGTAGACCCTCAGTCAATTATTTTTATTCTTCTTTGATTACTTTCCAAACAACCCTTGTCTTTTTTGCATGTAAGTCTCCAAACTGGACAGTTCTTAAGTTGAGGCCTTCTGTGTGCTGCATAGTACAGAAGGATTATTTCACGTATCTTACAAATAATACTCCCTCTGTGTGCATCTCATAATTTCTGTTATGGCAGCATCATGACATATATTGACTCTACTGCATATCCCTCATTAACATCAAAGCCTACCACCTGGTATTAAAATAAACTTTGTCAGGCCTGATGTACTTTGACCAAAGTCCATATTGACTGTGCAACATTGCAGAGAATTTCAGAGCAATTCTCAGATCCAATTGTTAATGACTCCAGGATTGTTTAGGCCAGATCTTTAAACACCCCAAGGTAAAATGAATCAGGAAGATAAACTGAAAAAACAAACAAACCAAAAAAACACTAACCCATGAACAACTTAACTCTTCTAAATATTCTGTATGAAGATACAGAATTGTAGACTAATCAGCTGCAAATGTCTATTTAGAAAGTCTTTTTTATATCAGTCCTCAAAGAGCATCAAGTAATAGAAGAATAAACCAATAAAAAATTAAGAAGATTTTACTTCGCCTTAAATGACAATTTTTTTTTCATATTCCCAGACTGACACCGCTTAGAATTTATATTTCCAGAAAAAAATTCTGCTGTAATCATGTGAGAAGGTAGTTTTGAGCTGAAAAACTAAGCCACATAATTTGGGCTGCAATGTGGTGGTAGTTAACAGTGCAATTTTGAAGAAAGAACATAAATGGCTTTGCACAAGATCCACTGTCAATCTCGTTAAACTGTTTAAAGTTGTTTGGCATTGATATAGCTTATCCAGGTAGGAAAATGCTATATTGTCAAAAGTACTTCTTGGGCTGATAGTGCTATACCCAGATGCGGGAGGTTTTACCATACTATTACAATTAAAATATTACACATTCTCTGTAAGGAAAGGACTGTATGGACTGGGATGTTCCTTGTGCTGTCAGTGCCCTTACCTTCCCAAAAAGCCATCACTTGCTTTTGGTAGTGTTTCTGTGCATCTGCTATATATGTTTGCTGAAAGTGAATGAGATAGATGTTATATATATGGCAAGGCCCGTAACTGTGAAACATACTGTGCTATTGATTTTCAAGAAGGTATCTCCAAGCCAGCTAGAAGAGCTATTGAAGAAGTGATGGCACAGAGTGGTTCTCAGAGATAAATGTGAAGAGTTACTTGCCCTAAGTGGAAGGCAGAAAACAACAACATTTTTCATGGCGTACTGGGCAGTCTTTTCCCTATAGTTGTAACAACCAGGCGGTGACACTCTTAAATAGCTTCAGGATGGGACATCTTGCCCGCAAATTAAATGCTGTGCAAGAAATAATTCTGCTTTGGTAGTTCATCAAGGAAATGGTCATTCTTCTCTGGGAGCAGAGAATGAATCACTGTCCCAGCATGAAATTAAGGGCTCCAGACCTCCATGCTCATTGTTAAAGCTCCAATAAGACTTTTTGTAATAGTGTCTCCTCTAAATCTCAAGCTGAGATATTATGTTCTGCTTGTCTGTGTTCCTACAGTGGTTTTATCTGTGCATGATACACTCATGGTCTGTAACTGTTATGGCATTGCTGTCTCCTGTTATAACACACAAAATGTTCCACCTTAGAAGTAGCTGCTTTTAAGGGCTAAATAAGGCAAGCATATGTAGCACATAAAGTACTTTAAGATTCCACACAATGAAAAGTCCTATATTTTGAAGGATTGTGTTCTTGTTCTTTTAGGCCCCAAACAGGAAATATTTGAGCACATTTTCAATTAAGTTGTATTGAAGTCAGTATAATTGAAGTCCATATTTTTAGCATGTGATTCTAATTAAACACATCCATAAATACTCTCCTGATCAGAGGTCTTCAAGTTTGCAGAAGCATAGAAATGGAATCGTTCTTTCTGGCTACTCTGGAGGCTTGTTTGAGTATGTATATTTGCGCATGGTTATCATATTTCCTGAGGACACCATCGCTTCAGCCCTGGACTGGGAACTGCAGGAGAACAGTTGTGCCTCCAGAGCCTCAGTCTCAAGGTTGTAAGTTGTGTATTGCAGAGCTGGAAGATATTGTGCCACCATCTATACAGTACACAGAAGACAGCTGAACACATATGGAAGAACCATAAATAAAGAGGCACCAAAGTTGAAGGAGGCCTAGAGCTCTGGTTCTGAAAGTGAATCTGTATCTTCCTGACAGCATAAAAACAGATAGCCTAATTTAAATATCAGAAGTTTTTCCTGGCTGGAAACTGGAAGAAAAAATGCACAAGCAAGATGAGCAATGGTAAACGTATTTTTTATTGTGAAACGCTTCTGTTTTATGCTAAACCCTTAAGCTTTACAGAACAATGTGTTCACGTTAGGCACTGGTTTCATCTGTCTATTTGCAGGAGTTCTGGGACTCAGTTCTACTCCTGTTTCATGAAGTAGGTATTTAGGCTTTTATAATTTGAACCTGTTGAAAGAAAAGTTGAATGAAGTACTAGATCCATTAGACGGTATACTACAAACTATCTCGTTGGAAACAAATGCATTTAAGTGCAAGTTACATGCCTGATTTTCTCCTTTAAAATAAAAACTATAAGAAATGTGAGACTTTTTTTAGCCTTTTTTTTTCCTGGGGATGCAGTTAAAATACATATGAATGGATTTATTTCAGAATCCACAGGAAAAAACAGCAGCAATTCTTTTCAAAAAGGAAGGCAGGATCTGGTTGTGATTTTGCACAAGCAACCTGACAGTCATTTGCCAGCATCTTTTGCTGTGCTTATTACATTATTCTTTGAATAGCTCATCAGCTTGTGAAAAACAACTTAAGATTTCTGCATCTTTCTCTGTCTTCTGTTTTGGCAGAAGTTTTCTTGTGTGTTTTTAACTCTGAGCTCTAATGGATGGAGCATTCATGATACACTTGATCTCTACAAGGTTTTTCCAAAGCCTCTGGATATTGATTTCTGAATCTTCCTGCTCTATTTGGTAGGCACGTGCTGCAGGTGAAAGCTGGCTGCTAGGGAGACTCCGCAGCAAGACACAACAGTCAGGCTCTTGGGTCCTGACAACTCCAACATTTGAAGGAATGAAATTGTTTTGAGAAGCCTGGATCCTCCAGGCTTGGATCACAGGTAACTTTGGTAGATCTTACGGAGGATTTTGACAAAGAGGACAAAACTTAGGGTCTTTTGAAGCACAGGCCTGTAAAGCATCAAAGAATAGACTGTAAAAGGTGATAATAACACAGTAAGGGCATTAAGCCAATCCTTGCACAATGACCGAGAAAAAAAAATACTAAAGCCACTTACTTTGACTCAGCAAAGAGCATAGAGTGCTCATCACCTTGAGCACTTGCATATTGGCGTCTGACCATTCTGGACACCCAGGGTACTACGTTATCCTCACCACAGCTCTTACACTACCCTCTCAGGGTGGTAACAGACTTAGCTGACATAGCTACTCTAGTTCCAGGCATGCTGCCCCCGGGCCTCCGGCTTTCCTCTTTTCCAGTAACAGGACTCACAAACACTCCTCCACTGGCACTTGACACTTCCTAGTTCCAGCCTTCAGCACGTTTCACCTTCCATCCTCAACTCCCTGGAAACCGGTCCTATGATTTTAACCTCTTGTTTTCCTTGCTCTAGATTCTAGCTCTTATTCCCCTTATCCATGGCTCCAGATAGCCAGGCTAAAGCAACATGTAGCTACTTAATCATAAGCAAACCTTTGGAAATACTCCAGTAATTGTGATCTTATTTGTGGCAGGAGGAACATGCTTTGTTACTTCTCCAATTCAGAGAAGTTTGTTTAGCTTCTTAGTTAGATGTTTAGTTTCCTAACTATAGTTTAGTTTCTGTGTTTTTCTTGATAACACATGCCACAGTGCTGCACTCATTAATTAAAACGTTTCTGCTAAAAACCATTCTTCATGAATTAGTTTGATAAAATTTGCCTATGAACTGTTTAGCCTTTTTATAAGAAATAGTTCCTAGTGTTAAAGGCTCCTCCTACCACTAAATCAATTTGTGGTTAGTAGTTGCTTCCCAGAAAAGATATCCAATGAAGAACTGCCTGTTGATCTCAAGTGTTCTTACTTTTGTATACATGAAGCAATAAATACTTTAATAGCAAATATATCACTGATCATTTCTGTCCTCTTCCTCCTTCCCGAAAAAGCAACCGGCTTGTAACATTAGTCCTCATTTATCAGTCCCAGGCTATCTACTGCAAGGTTATATAGATGTGCTTCAAATAATTCCCTTCCTAATAGGTGATATTTACTGATTCAGGTGTAACTGGTTAGGTATCCCGATATTTTACATGCTGAGATACCACGAGGCTCCGAGACATCTCCTTTGCCCTCCCCTTGGGAAAGGTGGAGCCTGTTTTCCAGGCCAGTGATGGTAAAGTTTCAGTATTTACATTAAAAAAAAGATCTGAGAGGTTTTAAGATCTTTTTTTTTTTTTTGACCTGAAAAATACTGAAACTGACAACAGAGACTAATGAACACTTCAATCTCTTGGGATCTGTAGCAAAGACAGGTTTTATAAGACCTAATATTAGTTTCTTAATAATTTTCAGAGCTTCACTGCATCATATCTTAGAGTGCAACAAGGGTTAGCTGCATCCTACAAGGTGACAAACTAGGAGACAAGGGTGACTCCAGAGCCATCGATGCCCTCCCTGTCAGGCGCTGTGCCACAGTGGTGGTCAGAGCCATGAGCTGTGGATGAACCATGGCCAGGATCTGTCCAGGGGCTCCAGTCGAGAAGGAAAGGCAGTGGAGTCAAAGACATAGATGGGATAAGTTACAGCATATGACCGAGGTGTCCATCCAGGAGACACGCTAATATAGCACAGGCCCAAGGTCCATCCAGGAGAGAGCAGGAGCCTGGGACTCCTAGGGCATCACTGGGACAGGAAACAATATCCCCAGGCTGAGCTGAAAGAGAGTTCTGGATGCATGGACAGTAGTGGGGTGGGGGTCTCACTTGAGACTGATTTGTGACTTGAGCGCTCTTGCAGGTAAGGTGACACTTAACACTACTCCCAGAAACATTGTTTGCTGCTTTATTTTGTAGCTGCGTTTACTGGGAAATAAAGCTTATACGTACCTCTCTCAATATCTTTTGGACTGACTGGCCTGCTTCAGATACTGCAGTTGGTAGGGATCACCAAGAAGCTTCATGATATCACACAAGCCTATTATATTGCCCAGCTAAGAGAAACAGTGTTGAGAGAATGCAGCCCCAGCAGACACCTGAGAATCCACTGAAGATAGAGCTTTCCACATGCCCTAGAGACACAGGAAACTTTACTCCTCTCAGGACACCAGCCCTGAAACACAAGTCTGTGGGAAACCACGTGCCCTTTGAGCTGGCACTCACCGAGTGACGCACTTGGCGGGCGGAACAGTTTTCCCTCCTTGCACCTTGTTTGGCAGCAGCTCACAGTGAGCAGCCGGCTGATCTGGTCAGCCCGCATTGTTCTTGCTTTTCCCTAGAAAACAAAGGTACACAGATTTAAGTTCTGTGTTTGCAGTTAGTACTTGTTGTAGATTTACTTGTAAGGAAAAGAGTAGAAGCTGCAATAGCAATAAATTTTACTGAAGTATCAGATAAAGCAATCTATGCACGCAACACAGAGCTCCAAACAAGCGGCTGCAGACTTCACATTTAGTCTGGTGTTTGGCAAGAAAAGCAGCCCTTACCCATTACAGTCTTTCTACTGAACTGGGCACGAAATACGCTACCCATGGGAGCTTAAAAAGCCTTACCACCAGCTTTTTAACAATCTGTAACGGATCAGGACAGGATATCCCATGCAGAAAGACTCACAAGTAAGAGCAATTCCTCTATGCATAGTAGGAGTGAAAAAGCAACGCTGCCCTCTTTTCTGCAGGCTCCCATGAGGCTGGGTTTGTAGCACAGAGAAGAACAATCCCTTCAGTGTCCGGTCCTAGCTGGAATCTCACATAACCATCTCATTTTCCCTTTCCAGAAATGAGGCCAGTTTTGTGCAAAGAAGTAGAACTGGAGGCCCAGAGAGAACGGATCCGTTCAACGCATGCATGAGTGCAATTGTAGCTCGGAAAAAACTTAGAACGAGACTTCTCGAAGGACAACTCGGGTACACAAACAGCAACGTGAAGGAATTTTCAGGGGCATCTCCGTCTCTTCTCCCCACAGATACCGTTCTGTTTTGTTGAACCAGGCTTACAATGGACGAGCATGGGGGCTTGAAGAGTGTAGGAAAATATTTTGCAGATGAACCTGAAAGGCCACGGCCAGTATGGTACACTTCATCTCAGCTCCAAAATGTGATTATATAAGCCCTGCCATGAGCTTACAATTGAGATGATTTGTGCCTGTGTGAAATCATGTCTATAGTATTTAATGCCCGATAACAGGCTGAAAAGTCATTCCTGGTACTGGTATAGCGCCTTTCCCTACTTCTTGTCATTGAAGCACTAAGCTGTGAGGAGCCCGCCAAATCCCTGACAGCAGATCCTTCCCGAGGGAGCAGAACTGCATGACACGGTTAGATCCAGGGGAAAAGGCAGTGTTTTCATATTTTATTCTGATGTCAACAGCAGAGGCTTCAAAGAAGGGGAAAATCCCCCCATCTGTGAAAGGACTTGTTCAGGAGATATTACTCCTGTCGCTTTGTCGAGCTGATCAGGGTTGGAAAGAGCTCCTTTCCTAGGCCGGGTGCGCTGAAGAGGCGCCAGGGCCTCCCACCCGCAATCCTCATTAAAGAAAAATAGCAACAGCACAAAGCCCAAGGATTGTTTACTTATTTGTAGTATCTCAGCAACGGCTACTCTCTATCATCTGTTTTTGCTTTGGTGATTTCTTTTTTTATTAAGGAGAAATGCCACATGCTGCCACACAAGTAGCTACCCTCCTGCTGCTGGTCAGGGGCTCCCTGTTATGCCCGGGTGGGATGGAGGAAGGATTATGCTCCCCAGCTGTTGGACCAGGCTTAGAAGGAAGGGGCACAGACCAGGACTTCGCAATTGTTTTCTTTCCCTCAATAAATCAAGTGTTCACCCAAAAAAGTTCAGGCTTGTGACATGAGGTCAAGCAGGACAACTAATTTTGGCTGATGCAAAAACTAACAAACAAATAAAGTTCTGGAAATGCCCAACTGGTTCATTTCAACATTTTTCAGAAGGAAACATCGAATTTTGGAAAGCTCGAGGGGAGGTAGTGGCTTTCATAGGACAGAGAAGAAAGAGATGACTGTATGACTCTGCCTCTTCTCGCCATTCTTATATCCCAGTGGCTAGAGCACTTGTCTGAGTGGCTAATTAATTGCTTTAAATATTTACTATAAATTGAGACGATGTTTTAGTTAGAAATATTGGGAGAGTTCCATCCCAGACCACATTTCCTGAGTGTTGAAACAGTCTCCCGAGAAGCAAAGAACTCAGATTAAAGTAGATGCTCTGCAGTAGGAGGAGCACTAAATTGTGTCCCCTGGGCAAATGTTGCCGCAAATGAACTTTCATGGTTAAGGATGGTTAAGGATGTAGGATCAAGGCACACTACCTTCTCTAATATGTTGAACTCGCCCGGTAAACCTAGCCTTTAATTTTAAAACTTCTTTTTGTGGAAAATCTCCAAAATGAAATCATGTTTTAGAAAAAAAAAATCAACAAAAGTAGTTCTGAGTCAAATATTGATTTTAAAAATCAGTTTTTCAAAAAGCTGTGCTTCAAGTTAGTAGAGTTCAGGGCTGACTCTGACTATGAATACGTAGCCAGTTAGATAGCAGGTTTTTTGAGCTGGGAACCATGTTATTGCATGTCTGCCTGGGACTGATGACACCTTGTTGCTCTGGAGCACTAGGTGAGTATTTGACAACATTTTTGTAGTCAGAGAATCAGAAAACTTTAATGAAGACTTTAATTAAAAGACTTTTCTGATCTATGGATCACTTAATACTTCTGCCTGTATTGGAGAATCTTCCCAACTCTTGTGGAGGAAACTAACAGCATCAAAAGAAAGGCAGGAGACCACTGACTAAGTTGTGTTATCTGGAGAGGATGGCAGTACAGATTGATAAATCTTGGCTTTTCTGCAGCTGTTGCTACAAGATAAAAAGGGGAAGTCATATGCTGACATTCATCTGTTTTTTGTTTGTTTGTTTGTTTGTTTGTTTTGGTGCTACCATAGAGGCTCTCAGTGCCATTGCTGTCCCAGTGTGGTAGACACTTCATAAATACACTGAGAGAGCTAGTCCTGTCCTGATGAACTGACAGTCCAGACAAGATATATACTGGGTGGAAAAAAAAATAAGAAAAAATGAAAAGGAATAAGAGTTGCCATCTTCATTCATAGGTGAGGCAAAGGTTTCTTGTGTTGGCCAGCATTTTGGATAATCTCTAGCTATGATTGAACCTAAAAAAAAAGAATGCTAATGTTCTAACTATACAGTATATGTGTCAGGAAGAGTCAGAAAAGCATCAAACCAGCAAAAATGACTAATCAAATCCCAGTCACTCCATAGGCAAATTCTCTCACAGCAACCAGGGTGGAGAGGACTGCTTCTTTCCCCCCCAGAAGCGGTACTCCACCACACAGCTTGCTTGCAGACTCCTTTGCCTTTGTACTTGCTCCCTTTGGTTAAGGGACAATCCTGATTCAGCCAGCAGGACAGACCCTGCATGTTCTGTCTTAGTTGAAGATGGTAAGAAGCACAGCAGGAACTGTTCTCAAGTACTGGAAACAATACTTATAAAATCACTTCACAGTAGTCTGTAATGCAGCTTGCTGGAACATAAACAACTCCAAAGACCACTGGGTACTCAAATAACACCATGGAATGAAGCGCTTATGTTCTTCCATTTTTTCAGTCTACCTGAATTCCTGATGCTACTGGAAACCACTGTGATAGTACCAGGGATGAGACATCTTTAGAATGGAAACAGGCAGAGAGAGCTTTTTTGAAAAAATATGCCTTTCTTTATATATCTCTGCATGGGAGTATATAGAGGGCAGTGCTGTAAATTATGTGATATGGCTCAGAGCATTGAAGGGGAGGGCTTAATTTTCAACAGTTGATCAAAAATCCCTCTGCCTTCTGCCTTCTCCCCTCTTTAAGAAGTGTTGTGGCTGAAGGTAATTTAGTAACACATATAGCCTCCAGCTACTGATTTGCACATTCAGGATAAACACGCAAACTAATCACATAAACTCAGGTGACCTGCATGTCTGAAAATCCTCAGGCAATCCGTGCCCTCTCTAGCCCACTGACAATCTGGAAAATATACTGAATGCTTGCTACTTTTCTGCATTTTCCAGGCAAATTTGGAAAAACAAAACAAAAACCTTTAGTGCCCTTGCAGGCCCAAACACTGAACTTGTCTTTTTGAAATGCTATGTCAACAGCTCTTCACTAGCAGGTCTATTATTTTTATTGGCTTCAGCTCTCTGTCTAGTGTTGACAGGTTAATTTACAGGAACAGTGAGAGTCACCTTTACTCGCTATAGCAGAAAATGTGAACCGCT
>NW_010585103.1:48670-94993 GCF_000705375.1 Tinamus guttatus
TTGCAATTATTTCTTACCGTGCTCGCTAGAGAGGACATATGGGAAGATTAACTTCAGGAATGTCACTCTTGGACATGGTCTTCCCATGAGGCTTAAGCCACATTTTTAAAAAATTTTAATTTTAATTTTTTATTTTATTTTATTTTTTATCCTTTTCAATATATTAAGGTTCATTGTGAGAAATGTCCCTTGTGTACAGACATGTGTACAAATAGTGCTAACCAGATCCCAGAAAATAGACTGCTTATTGAGTAGGGTGTGCTTAAAAGACTTTTCCCCTCTCCTCTCCTCTCCTCTCCTCTCCTCTCTTTTTTTTTTCCTTTTTTTTTTTTTTTTAAAAAAGTAGGCCTAGAAGGCAGCAACAGGAGGGAAGTTTCAGGCTAAGAGAAAAACCTTTATTCTATTTCATAAGGCCATAGTGCTCCTCTCAAAGGTCTCAGATAGGCCAGGCTGACACAGTGCAAGTGGTGAAGAAGTAAGGCAGCTGACGCAGAGCACATACTGGACAAATAAGAGGTAGATTTAACGGCAGTTGAGCAGAAAGAGTAAGCAGTATCAAGAAGCAAATTCTAGCAGCCTGGGTGCAGATTGAGCACCTTACATCTCAAGAAAACTGGAAAACTCACAGTGTGTCTCTGAGCTCTGCTTGTGTTTTTACAGTACTGGAGTTTTTACTATAGGCCTACCATATAAAACAGGTGAAAAATTATTATTTTAATCCTAGAAACACAAGATATCGAAACTTTTGTCTTGTTGGAGTTGTCTCCCTGTATAAACTGACCATGTTCTGTGACTGCTCGCTCAGTGTGAGGAAGCACTAAGATCAGGTCAGATAGCAGGACTCTCAGTTTTCCTGGACAGTGTGCCACTGAACCTACAGCCCAGCTATTTTATTTTGACACTTGGCCATTACAGATCTAGGAGAAATGCTTCTGTAATTGTGACCATATGAGAGTTTGGGGTGGTTACTCTTAGCTGAAGTGGTGCTGGAAGATTATATCATGTTCTTTTCCCAAACTGAGGGTCCTCCTTGTTTTTACCTGCTCCTGACACACTACCTGAGTGACCCTGTAAAAAAAAAAAAAAAATCTGTATCTAGTTGCAAATCCATTAGTTCTGAAAAGCTTTTGGATCCTTCTGCTTTACAGATTTGACATCTTTGTGTTTAAAACTGCTCTGTCGCAAATCTGCTCTCATCAGCCAGCTCTTTGAAGGTCTCTGTGGCAGCTTTCCATCCTGCTGGCTCAGCTGTAGCTCAAGATCTCAGGAACTGTCAGAAGTTCCCCAAGTTCTGTGGGGAGCTGCAGTAAATCAGAGAGAAAACAGATGGAAGGATGGAGGGTAAAATCATCCAGAGAGAGATTGGATCAGATTAGATTAGATTAGATTAGATTAGAAGATATTTTTCTTAGTTTTCTCTGTTTTGGTGTATTCACATGCTTGTATGGGCGTGCGCACACACAAATATATATATATATATACATATATATATATATATATAGAGAGAGAGAGAGAGAGACTCAAAAAGGAATATTGCTTTGCAATGCATTTAGACATGTCACTTCTTGTGTATTAAAACAATCATCTCTGCAACACACATATAGATTACACATATTTAGTTTACAGGAAATGAAAATTTTGGTCATTAAGATGTCAGGTAAGGTTGGAGGGAGCCGTGTTCAACTAAAACACACTTGCTCTTTTAGTAAGTTTCTCTGTGATGCTGTTTCCCACCTGTAAATATGTGTGAACGTCTGATCTCCCAGGGTTATGGTGAGACTAGATATACTGAAATGGTAAAGTATTCAGATATTACGGCAATGATGACCAAGAAAAAAGTATATGCAACCAGCCTTCTTTTCATGTTACCTGACATCTGTATTGCTGTTTTCTAATACTCTATCAAAATTTTATGGTAACCACTCCTACAGTAACTTTTTAGTATTGCATTGTCACACTAGCAGTTTGGGAGTTAAACCAGGAGAAGATAAATAGCAGCTTATTATAGCTAACCTTTCCATGTTGGAGAAAGTGTCTCCAAAAGGCTTTAAACGTGAAAAAGTCTTTTAAAATTACATTTTTTTTTGCAGTCCTTCCGGAAAGACTCTGGGCCTGGAGCTCCAGCTCAGATGACTGTCCCTGAATACAAGCCTTATATTAGATAAGGACTTGCAATGCCCCAGTTGCATGGAGACAAGCAGAGGGGAGGTGATTTCAAGGATGCTTCAAACATTTTCTCATTGAAAATCAGACTGCTTTAATACCTTTTTACATAGACACTGGGAACCTGAGGACCATTTTAAGACATGCCACCTGTGAAAGTGATACAAAAATTTAGGAGGAAAAGGCAGCATTCTGATACACACAGAGAAAATGAATGCTATGTTCAGTATCAGATCAGGAGACTATGACAGAGCTGAAAATTAAACCGAGTTTCTTCATGTTTAAGGCTGCCTCCCCTTTATGTCTTTATGCTGTTATCCAGAAGAGAGGCAGCCTGAGTAGTGCTAGACTTAAATAGTTAAATTATTTCCATGAGATGAAAAAATGGACTTCATAGCCAAGCCCCTAATCTAGTAATCTGTAACATCTGTAACAGTTTTTTTTAAGTGAACATCTCTGGCCTGGTGGCTTCCAAGTACCAGAAATATTACACATTTTCCTTTAAAATCATTCTCTTTTGGGAGATGCAAAAGTATCCCAGGCTCACACTATGATTGTATCTGTAGCTGTTGCCCAGTGAGGAAAGGAAAAAGTGATAAAATCCCTTATTTGTAATATGGCCAGGGCTCCTCCACAGTAGCAGCATAGTCTCAGGCCAAGGTGAGACCTGTGGTTTTGTGACGGGGCAGAGCAGAAGTGCTTGCTCCAGCGGTCTTCCAGCATCTGCTCAGGAGTCCTCTCTTGTTTAATAAGTCCAGAGAGGCAGAAGAAAATATTCGATCAGCCAAAGATCTTGTGTTGCTCACTTCCTTTCTCAGTAATTCCATGACCCTTCTCAAGAACTTCCTGCTTCCCGCTTCAGGAATTCCCTGCTTTTCTTGCTGGTGGAAGAGGGCTTGCTCCAGTCTCTTACACCACACCTCAGACAGCAGCAGAGGTGGTTGCCTTCTCATTTTTGCGATTCTTAAGCAAACCTTTTTTCTCCCTTCCGACAAACTCTACTCTGCTTCTTGTGGCCATCCCTGATGGGCAGGGTGCACAAGCCCTTGCTTCAGAAAACTGCAGCTTTTGAGCTTGTCTGTTCTTCTAGTTTCTCTTTGTTCTTGGCAGGGTCAGAAGAAGACACTGTAGCAGTTACTGTGAATTATGCCTACATGTAATTGATTGAGAGATTCAAATGGCGATGGTAATTCATGTTTTCATTTGAGATGTCATTGCACTCCTTTAAGGGAGAAAAAAAAAAAAAAAGCATGGGCCTCTTATTATACTAAGAATGGAAAAAAAAGCAAACTCCCATATTTCAATGAGAAAGCATTATTGTCACAGTCATATATCTTGGGACTTTTTTAACAGTTATTTTTATAGGATATTTTATTTATAAGAAACACAGGGTTGTGGCAAGACAGCTCTTATTGCTGGGGCTAGTAAGCCTTAGCTTTGGACTAATGTTATGAGGGACAGTTTTCAAAGTCATTCTGAACAATTCACGAGTAGGAATTTGACCAGTTTTTCTGTCTTCTGTTGCTCACTTGGAGGCTATAAAGTGGAAATATCTTTGTATTTTTAAACACACCTTGTCCTATTATTACAAATAATCCATGATACATTTCCTCTTGATGATACCAGTACCACATAGCAGAAAACCAATTTTTTAATCAATAGCATTTTTTTAAACCTTCAAAAAGAAAAAAAAAATTCTTCTGTATATTACAGGGAATCAATAACTCATATGAACAAAAACAACTTGTTGCCTTTCAGTGATCTTTGTAGAGTATGAAAACCAACTTAGTTTTTCAGTATCTCCATGTTACTTTGTGAAAATGTTGCTTAATGAAAATGGGATACCCATAAAACTTGGGGGGAACTGAACATGCATGCAGATGGCATAAGGCTCTATATAACATTTCAGAGTGTTTGATACTCAGCAGACACCAGGACTGGCTTCTCAAAATCAGTTCTCAAAGTTTGCTGGATGCTAAAGGAAACTCAAGAGCTCACTGGCTGATCTGATGATAGGGTTGATCAACAGAATTTAATTAGCTGGAGTTTTATGCTGTACAAGTGAGAATCACCTCAAGGTTTCATAAAAGTCATGGCTGCAGTTTTTGAAGGGCACTGAAAGTTTTATCCTAAAGGAGCCGCAAGCAGGGGATATTACTGCTTTCTCTGGGGCTCCACACACATATCCGAGGTCCTCATGGGGTCAGGCTTGCATTCGGAGAAAGCATACTCTGGTGGGTGGACCCACCAGAGATGTGCTCGTAATATGATGCTGGAATCTCGGCGAAAGCATACTCTGGTGGGTGGACATACAGATGTGCTCGTAATATGATGCTGGAATTAAAAAGCTAAAGCTACAGTCAAAGTGTTGGAGTTGCCACTTAAGACTCAGCTTATTAAAAGAGTAAGTTAGTGAATGAGTTTAAGCAAGTAGTGGACAATGCTCAAAAACATTTCTGCTCTAGGTATGTTTGTGAAAATGGAAAAGATGCTACTATGAGATTGATTCTATAATTGCTAAAAAATATTCCTAGCTAGAAATATGTTAGATGTCATACAGGATCACCCATAATAATATTCTAACTTGCAAAAACAGTCAGCACCAGCCACTCTAAAAGCAGGTGAGAGCCCCTTACACTACAGAAATGTGTTCCTCCCACACATTTCTTTCTAACCGCTTATATTTAGGGTCACCTAAATCCCAAAGCAACAGGCTTGATACATCCTCTAGATTTTTGCAGCATTAGCATTTATAGCTCTATATGTTTTCATTCTTCATATAAATGTCCAATCTCTTTTTCAAATGAACTAGCCATTTGTTGGTTTTTCTAGCTCACTGGTGCAACATTCAGATCGAGCCCTACATGAAGGTACCTCAATCTTTTTTTTGGAAGTTGCAATAAGCAGAATGTTTCTTGGATGCTGCCTAAAATTACGACTTGCTATTTCTTTTCTTTGTTACTCACTTAACAATTAGCCCCCCCAAAAATGCCAAACCCACTAATTTTAGAAAAGAGATTTTTGGAGAACTCATTGCTAATCTTGCCACATTGAAAAATGACTCTTTATTGGTCCTCACCTTTTCTACACTCTAGTGATTTTGATTTCTAGTGGAATTTTGTGCAGCATGAACAGCATAATTTTATGGAGAATCGTTCAGTCTAATCGTTTCTATTTTTCAGTTAAAATCATCTAATTTCTGGAATATTATTCACCTATTGATTAAGACTGAGCAAGTTCTGTGTAGTCTTCAGATATGCTAAGTTCATTGCGCAATAGCTTGGCAGGCAATTACTGCAATTGATTTAAATGTTGGATGCTTCCTCTTACATCACTCTCCCAACCTCCTCCTACTTATGCTTCTGAAAGGCCCGTTTTTTTTTGAAACAATAGGTGATAGGAAATGTATCACAGTACTCACAAAAGGTAGTCCTACAATTAGAATTTGGCTAGACAAAATGCAATGAGTAAAAGAGCTGGAACAGCTTAATCACAGCCTCCCAGAGCCCTTTGAAGGGAAGATGGGCTTTACCACCAGCTCTGTTAAGAACGGAGATAAAGGCAGACCAAATTAAAATGTTGACATGTTTTGCCTTCCAGAAATTTATGATATGTGCATACCAAGCAGTTGTAAAGGAGATTGGTGTAGATCTTTTAGGAAAATATTTTTAGTGGGCAGCCAGCTACACATTGACTTACATTACCTGGAGAAAATGTGGAATCTCCAATATTCAAAGTCTTTAAGAAAGGATTCCATAACTTTTTTAAATAATAGTTTATCTACAACTGGTCCTTACCTGGAGTTGAACCAGAGGACCCCTTTAAGCCCTGTAATCTTTCTATAATTTAAGGGTCTGCCCATGATTCTCTTGTGATGCCACTATTGTAAGTGGATCTGCTCTCCTGCTTGCTGCTTGTTTGGAAATTGTTTTTTTTAGGAACAGATTGCCTGTTATTAGTGTCACGAGAAAGTCTTACAATCATTGTCTTCTTTTTTGACATGGACCTTGCTCTACATACAAACCCTTTTGCTGTAAAGTTGTTTTTATAGGACAGGGCACCATCACACTTATTTTATGATTCTTTTCCTCATCCATTATTCTTTGATACAAAACCCGCTTCATCTCTTAGAAAGTTGGCTTCTGCTCTCTTTTCTCCGGAAAACTTGGCTTACTTTGTTCACCAGTATACTTGGCCTTTGAAAACTGGCTTGCAGTTAGTAGACAGAAGCAGGGTCAAGATTAGTTCAAAATAAATTAATAGTCAGAAATTCTAACTTGCTTAGCTGCATTCAATCCACCCTTCAAAGGATATTCACCAATTGCTGTAATTGCTCTCTTCAAGGGCTTCCAAAAATCCTTGGACATGTTAATTAATGCTGTTTTAGATATAGCTTAAAGCATTTGACCTGAGAGTTTAATTCTACAGTTTAATTCCATAATGATTGTAAATGGTAGGACTGCCGCATATTTAAAGGAACATTAGTGTGAATTTAGCTAGCTGTTGGCAGTTTAACAGTGACTAACAGATATTAAATAAGCATGAAACTCTCATAGTGAATGACACTTTTATAGGAGCTGGGGCTGGGAGTTGAAGGCAGAAAAAATACTGCAATCATTCTATGGTGACCTTCCTATTCCCCTGGATTTTACAGAGGCTTTGCACAGTGTTCCCAGCATCAGGGCAAGTCTGGTGTGGTAGAAGGGCCTTGTTCTTGCAAGACTGAATGGCATATAGTGAACCTCATGGGATTTTAACTCCCTGATTTGCTGAAGTCATTGCCGCATCCTTTGCTGATGTCCCTGGGAGTTGGATTTTCCCCAAACACATGCGAATTCTTCAGCCCTTCAAAACGAATTGCGTCTTCCAGTACTCACAGCATCAGGGCAGACGTGTATGTATTCTACCCCCTCCCCACCCAGATTAGTTTTTTTAAATCATTTGTCTATGGAAAACAAAAGAAAACAAGTTGATCTATTTATTATTTTTGTTCAAAAGCATCTATTTATTTTAATTACAAAAATGGTGGCAAGTGACTTTTTTCCTCCCTGCAGTGGCTATATAAATTTCTGCTACCAAAGAACAAACATCACTCATTTAAGCAACTTATTCAAAGCAGGTCACAGAGCTACAGCATGTTGTGTCAATTCTCATCATATAACTTATGTGACAGGTTTTATGAATAAAATATGGGCAGTTGCTGTCTGGGTGGATGCCACATCTTAGCTACCCCAAACCCCCCATCCTTGAAGAGGAAAGCTTTGAAAAATTAGGACCATGTTTCAATCCAAGCTGCACAATATGCTTTTCAATGAAGTGTAATATATTGTTTTTAGCTGAATAACTTTCTTCTCTTCTTCTCCCCTCCCTCCCCTACTTAGAAAAAAAAAAACCCCATGGCATCTTAAACTAAAGCACACTTCAGTCGGTCTCCCTGTGTGTGCCTGGTGCCAGCAGCCACAGCACTTCTTTCATCTTGGCTTCAAAGTGGTGCTGAGAGGGGGAGGGGGCATCTAATGAAAGCAGGGAAAACAAATAAACAAACAAACAAACACAAAACGGGGGAGGAAATGAAAAATAGCCGAATACCTTTCAAATCTGAGCATTGCCTGCAGGCATGCTCTGCAGTGGATGTTACACTCAACTCCAGCCCCTTGTGTATATTTATATATGTATTTTGTTACTGCCACTTCCCATGCTGGGAAGATTCTTGTCATCCCTCACATATTTTATCCACAGAAAAGGCTGCCCTGCCCTGTGCTTGGTGATTGAGGCTGTGCCCCTGGTGTGCCACACTATCAGTGGTTCCCAAGGCTGCCTAGCCTGGGAAAAGCTGCGTGGAAACGGTCCAAAATCAGCATTACATGCATTATTGTTCTTACTCTCTCTGATTAGAGTGCACACAATGAAAACAACAGCAACAGCCTCATTTTCTAGCCCCCCTCCCAACACAAGGCTGTTCTTAGACTGCTTTTTTTTTCCTCTGAGTCTTCATAGGGATTAACTGCTTCTGTGCTGGTAGGTCCCAGCTGCAACAGCTGCTTCTCTTGTGGAAGCCCAGAAACTTAGTCCAACTCAGAGTAACATTTTCAAAAGCACCTAGCTGACCTAAGAACTGAAATCATTTTTTTAAAAAATAGATCTAGACATTACACTGTTTCATGCACCACTTTAAAGTGCTCAGGTGCTGTGGTAATACGAGTGGCAGAAGAATCCCCTAGAGGAAAAAAAAAAAACACTCATAGGTATTTAGATATTTGCATAGTGGATGCTTATGTGGGTACAACAGTGTCCTAGCAGTGAATTGCAGCACCTGGGTCTCCACAAGCCTACCTATATTGGCATAACTGTCTTGCTTACTGTCTGACTCTCTGGTCTGGGTGGAGGGCACCAACATCCACACTAGTGCTGCCCCTGTGACCACACAGTCATCCCACAGGTGATGAGCATCAGTCTGACACACCTGAGGCTGTTGATTCTTGCTCTTCCATGCAATGGGGTAGCCAGTTGGGATAAAGTTCATGGTTGTTGCTTTCTTTACAAAATGGAATTCAGTGCTCAAAACAGGCGTACTGAGATGCCTCCCTGAGCTGTCTGTGGGTCCCTAGTAAGGCATGGGATTTCAAACCGACCCCTGTCCTCCGCATTTCTTACTTCCTAATGCTAAGTGGCATCACATAGGACAGAGGAAAAGTGTTTTTCTCTGGCTTAACATGCTGGATCATCTCCCAGAGTGCCAACAGTCTATACCCTGAATGCCCTCAAGTGCTGGAAGGTGGGTTGGTAAGGCCATTTCAGGGAACAGCAGACCACTCTGAGTGCTAAATGTGAGGGAAGGCAAACAACATGAAGGACTGAATATATTTTTAGACATTTAAACACAATAAAGTACATTTTGTTCAGCTGTAATCAATGCTGCTTTCTGATTAACAGCGACAAAAAAGCATCTCTGTCTGTACATACTGGGAACGTATATGGGAGCAGGCATATACTGGAGGGGACATTTTAGCTTTGGACCTATATCTGCTTTTTTTTTTTCTGTCCCACAACTTTATTGCCAAAAGGTAATGCTTAATACTATTTTACATCCTTCATAGACCTACTGGATTCCTTTGCATCACAAGGATTTTACAGAGCTGCAGGCATCACTTGTGTCAAGTGGCCCAAAATTTGCAGAAACTTTTGGGGGTTAATGATAGAGTTTCTTTAACTGGCATCCTGCAGATAAAAGACAGATGTTTACTTTTAAACTATTTCAGACCAGAGTAAAACACATACTCTTTGAATTTTGTGTTTCTGGGACACGAAGCAAAAGAAAAAAAAAAGACATAGATAGCTCTCTAGTCAATGCTAAGTCTATTCTTCTGTTTTTAAGTATGATTAAGCTGAACCATGGAAAATAAATATGTAAGACTGCGTAGTTCTTTTCCATTGTTGGTTTCAGAGTCACAGTGGTTAAATCTACAAGTTTTCTAACTTCCACTATTGCCAATTCAGCTTGAAATCTTAGAATCTACTCAGCACTTTTTTTTCTGCTCTCTCCATCATTATTTGAGGAAAAAAAATGTGAGAACAACTCAGTTCACTGGTTCTTCTGAGATTTTATGGCACAATGCAGAGAAAGATTTAGTTTACTCTTTGAGAGCTCTATTGACATCATATTCCTCAGAAAAAAAGGGAAGGTTTCTCTGTTTATGCTAAGTACTCATGAGCCAAAAGTAAAGCTGGGTCAAATTCTCCTATGGTCTTAACAATTTCTGTATCTTAGGGCAGGACTGACCCTTAGGTTATCAAATATGTCATAACCTTTTTGGCTGCCGGGAATTGCATTAAGGAAAAGGTAAATAAACCACTGCAAGAAGTCATTTTAATCAGTTTTGTTGAACTTTTCCACTTTTTCTAACATATTTTGATACTGTGTACGTGAGCTTAAATACATCTAGGATGGGACTTCTGTATCAAAAACACTTCCTCTAATAAAAACCTGGAAATTGGCTGAAAGAGTTCTTTCTCCTTTTCTTTCCCAAATCACATGGTTGTGCCAGCTACTTGCTTTGTTTAACAGTTCAATCTTCAGTCAGAGAGATATCATGGCTAATCACAGTATCATTTTCTAGTGTTCACTGGAAGGAAATCTCAAATTGTTCTTGAGAACTCAAATATTAGGTTTATTTTAAACCTGATTAGACAGTGGAACAACTTCCCGAAGGCAGAATGAATACTGCTCCCAAGGAACTGCAGAAAAGAAAACTACTTAAATATCCTGGAGCCACTGTAGTCACAAGCTATTTCAGGAGACTATGGTCGTTCCAAAAGAACGGCTTTCCTCTACTCTAATTAATTTATTTGCCTATCGGTTTGTTATTTACTTGGTTTATAAAAGTCAAATATGCAAAGGAAAGGGCCAAGACTTATCTCTACATTCTTTACTAATATGCCTAGCATGAACTGAAACACTTGTTTTTACCAGCGCACTGGGCAAAAACATAAAAATTGTGTCGTGTGACTTTTGGGTCCCCTAGCTGCACATTCCTGTCTATACAAACACCAGTGTCCCTTCAGGGGGACAATATTTGTGAAAGAAGCAGAGGTTTTGGGCCTCCCTCATGTAAAAAAGCTCTAATTTCTGGTTTAGATTAGCCATGAGCCTCACTGAAACCTGGAGGAGGTAGGCCCTAAAGTCTCCTTGAAAAATAGTATTTATATTCTTATTCAACTAGATGCTTTAAAAAAAATCCATCTTAAATCTACCTTGGTTAAAGCCAGAATGTAGTAGGACATAACATTTTTTTGTGGGGATTTCTGTGTGCCAGGTCATGTACAAATGTCTGGCAGAGGGCAAACCTCTGAGTTACGGTCCAAAGAGAGCATCCTTGGATTTTTTTTTCCTCTGGATTACACAGGAGCAGGATGTGATATGGATGTCTCCTGGGCTAAATTGCCCCATGGGGCCAGTGGGACCCTGGGCAGAAGACGGGGCAGCCATGGGGCACTTGTCACAGCGAGTTCCCCCGCCACCAGAACACATCGTTTCTTTGGGGCGCAGCTGCAATGCAGCTACCTGGCTGTTGTCTGCGTTTAATCGCAATAATTTCCGACTGCTATGACAGCTGAGGAATCCCTTGTATACTGCTCTAGAACAACAACACGCGATAAATTCTGACTGTAAACAGCCTGGAAGGCAGTTTTCTTTCTTTCTGAATATTTTATTTATGGGGAGGAGGCCACACGAATAATTGAAGATGCCTGTTTGCACCCACTGCAGTCTGTGAGCGGTTTGCAATGTAAACATGTCAACTTATGACTGAAGTTTGAGAAACATATGTGGCCGAGAGGCGCAGAGCGTCAGCATCAGCCTGGCTGTCACACTTACCTTCCACGTGGCCCCTTGCTCGCCTCGCACGCAGGCAGCCTGGAATCGGGAGGTAGTGTCGGATACGATCCTGGCGTAGGTTTCCATGGGAAACTGGGCATGGAGGGGAATGGAAGCACGCACATGACATGAGGTGAACTTATGGTGCGCTTCAGACAGTAAAATTAAAATAGACTGTTTTTCTTTTTTTTTTTCCTTGTGTGACATACAAATTGAGATCAGCTGAGCCCCCAGGAGGAGTGGTGCATTTAAAGGAACTGAAGTGCTGTGCAGAAGTACATGGCAGAAATAACAGGCTGAATGTCAAGAGGGAGAAGGCGAAGGACAGAGAGGCCTGGAGAGCTGGAAGTGAATGTTGGACAAACTTGCTTGAAGAGGTTTGTTAAGATGCAGTGGGAGGCTGAAGTGTGGCTTAATATGATGCAGCAAAAAAGCAGAGAAATGACAAAAAAAAATCCAGATTTCCCAAGTCTTTTAAATGAAATGTGTAAATGCACTCACGTGTTTGTACAGTATCTTTGGAGTGGTGAATCTTGCCTTGCTCAAATTCTTCCTGAATCCTACAGCATCCTCCAAGGTGACCCAGCGGTACAGAGATGTGTCCACTAGAGGTACTGAAAAGAGCCAGGTGGAACTAATAATAATAATAATGTTATGCAGAAGCTCTTTTTACTGTCTTCAAGTCAGACACTGGGAGAATCACATTTTCTGAACACCAGTGTGACCTCTGTAATTCAGTTATAGCAGAATGAATCATTCCTATAAATATTTTTAAAAAGATTAACATTCAAAATCTCTGCAGTCCTAAAACTTCAGAGTGCACATGCGTCAGCCATTCACCCTCTCCAGCTCTAGGACCAAAGAGAGGTATGGGAATAAATATGAAGGAGGCATGTCTGGAACCATTTTCCATAGCTATGATGCTGAATTAGAATAATGAAGTGGGCACATCAGGGCAAAGGTAATCAAGGGAATGCTGTGAATACACAGAGGAAAATTTGAAGAGGTGTCCAGGACAGACCAAAATTTTCAAGAACAGCCATAATTACTGAACTCTCTTTGTACAGAGGCAGAATTAATGAATAGGATTTTGTAGAAATCTCTGTTAAAGTCCATTGGGTTGAGTCAAATTGAGACATATATTCTATGAACGTTTTCAGTAATGTACAGCTAGTTTAACAAATGAGGAGGTAAGTCAGGAATAGCATTACATCAAGGATAAAGCTGACCCAGCAGTCTGGTGTAGACTTCTCACTGACTTTATACTGTGTCACATTGTTGGCTACAGTGGTTGTAGCCCTGATTAATTGTCCTTGTCACTCAGATCCTGGGAAAGATTCTTGAAGGCAGACTGACACTCCAAGGGGATGTCAAATGCGAGGCCGTTTGATTAGGATCTCAAGTGAGAGCAGACCTGTAATGATTGCAGTTACTGGGCTGTGCAGTGACAGCGAGTGTGAAGCCCTGCCATAAGTACAGGTTCTGCCTCCTATTTCTCTGTGTGACTAAAGGCCTCCCTCTGACACGTGTGCATAGCTCCTGTCAAAATCAATGGGAATTATGTGAAAATATCTGAGGACGATGAGATCATCGTTCACTTTAGTTTTCATCTGTTATGAGAATTGTCTCACTGCATCGTTCCAGGGTTTCATTTGCTAAGTGTTGGTTTCTACAATTTAAAGCCTTAATATTTATGATAATAATGCCTAAGATCTTTTTCTCGAGCTTTCTAGAATTAGATCATGCCTCACATCTAAATTTAGTCAGGGTATGACTGTTCTAATATTTTCTCTTGTTTCATATTATTCATCTCTCTTCTGTCTGCTGGCTTCATTTCAGACAAAGAAAGTCAATATTTTCTCTGCAAGTTATTTCATTTTGTTGCTCTATGATATCGTAGCAAATATCAGCTGATCTTATATAACATAGAGCTGAAGACAGGCTGTTATCCTTCCTTTTACAAATAAACAGATTTGAATAAATAGACTCATGGTCAAATTCCATAATTCAATATTTTTGAGTCTGCTAATGCAGTTAACAAAGCTATCCACTGGCGAGAAAGTCTGCCCGTTTCCTGGGTGGTCTCTTGTCTCTCTTCCCCTTGCATTTGATCTCTAAAACGGTGATCATTTTGCTGGTAACAAAGTCACCATTCATTCATTACTTAGCAAGTCCGAGCGCATTTTATGGTTTCTCTCTCCTGACAGCAGGATTGCCAGTGCGATTCAAACATAACCTCTTTCTGCTTCTTGTTTAGCTTGTAGGGCCAAAGCAATACAAAACTTAACTTGTGGCAGGAAGGAGCAAACGATAACCACTATTTTTCCTTACACTGAAGTCACCAAGTCCTCCACTGATTTGAATACAGCTACACCTGTTGTCATTGGATGAAAATCTGATTTAAAAAAATGGAGTACGCCCCTGTTTATTAGTTTATGATTTTGACAGGAGCTGGACTTCTCTTTGTCCAGCGTGCCCTAAAAAAAGGTCATGTTGCACACAGGTAACAGTTTGTGATCTTTGCAGGCAGTAGAAATTAGTGACCATGTGGGAGGATTTGAATTTGGCCCTGGGTTTGCTTGGTGGGGCATAGCTGGGAAGGAAGAGCAAGGCTGCGGGAGCTGCTGGTCGGCCCCGATGGTTAGCGCACTTGCACTTCTGCTGCTGCTGGCAACCGAGCAAGACAAATGGATTTTTAAATTCCTTCCTCCACATAATCATAATAAAAAGAGCAGCTCACAAAAGCTGCTGAACAAACAGCAGCCAGGCGAACCCACCCATCCAGCCTCCCCTTCAATCACTCACACTGTGGATGGCTTTCAAGGCCCGTCTAGGTCATATTATGACTCCTTTATTAGTGTTTAAGGTCACCAGGAGACATGCAAGTGCATCCTATATCAGGAAGTGTAGTGTGTCTCAAGAGTGAAATATTTGGCTGTTAGTAGGAGCCGTGGCTGCGACTCGGAAATCCCGGGAAGTGAGTTAAAGGCAGACAGGCTCCAGGCGCCGCGCTGCCGCGCAGCAGATAGAGTGACCCAGAAGAATAGTGCCTTTCCTGCCATTCTCAGCACGGCGCTGCATTTCTGTCACACTTTCCTATTGAGTTCCTAGAGGCCATTTTCCATTCTGTCCGGCTGGCCGCTGGCTGCAATTCCAAAGAAAGGGCTTCCATGCGGGCAGGTACACAGAACAGAAATGTGGCACGCTCTGATTTCGCGCAGCTGCCAGCAGATTGCTCCTGCAGGAAGACTGATTAGAAACACGTCATGCACGCCTTTCGGAGGTGAGTGCCAGTGTGCAGGGCTCCGTGAGTGGGCAGCAGATTTATTTGCTTATTTATCGGCACCAGGCTGTGGTTAGGCTTGGCAAGCATGTGCACACACGCGCGCGCACGTCCCGCCGCGCTATCACCCCTGCGCCTGCAGGCACCCAGCTCTGAAGCCTCCCCTCTGTGGTGGGGAAGGTGAGAAAAGCAAGAAAAATGGGCCGGATCCATCTCCTCGTGTCTCTGAAGTCAAGACTGGATGCTTTCCTGCATCTCACAGTCCTCAAGCCCAGGTTATATCAGAAGCGTGAAGATCCTTGAAATAAATTTGATGGATAATTTCACAGCTTCCTTAGCCACAGGCATGTCACCTCAGTGGCTCATTTGGTCTTATTGGAATGTGGCTTGGACAGAAGGCAGCATTAGACCTCATACATCCTTTTATGCAGCATGCCCCCAAATTGCTAAATGAGGCAGCTGCTGACAAAAACTGATATATAAAAGAAGGCAGAGACAGGATGAGTGTTCTTTAGATACAAGACAAGGTGCAAAATGCTTGTGTTGTATCCGTATGTGTAAGGATTACATTGCTGTCTCTTTATTGTCCTAATGTAAAAAAGACAGAGACAAGGATGTGTAAATACCAGCAGTAATTTCCACATGTGAAATACTTGTCCATTACTTTAGCTCTGATGTCTTTGCAGGATTCTTTATCCTGCAAGACACATCCAACTGCAAAATAAAAAAGTGAATGTTTTCCCATACAGCAGAAGTAGTGTATTAAGAAATAATCATCTCTATCTAACATATTACGATCACAACAGTTCTAAGTCTCTGGCAGGTTAAACACAAATAAATGGAGAAAGAAAATCATGACACCACTGATGCCTACTGTAGCTGCATGATTACTCTCATTAGAGTTCACCATTTTCAGACATTTGTTTGAAATTTTGTTTTTCCAGATTGTACTCGACCAAGCACACTGTGTGTGTTTTTACATGTGTGCACTGGTGTTCATCACACCAAACACAAATATATTGTCTTTTTCATTTAATAAAAACAGAGTCGCAAATGGTGGAAAGCGCTAAGGCTGGTTTCAGTTTGCCAGGTCTCTGTTTGGAATCATTCTCCCTATGCCAAAAATGTATTCTACATTTTAAAGAAACATTTTTATTGAAATTTCATTTTAAGATTATATTTGAAACACAAACCAAAATGAAATAAAGCATTATCCATCTTTGCAGTCAAAAGAGAAAGGCTTAGTAAGGAAAAAAGGTGACAAATAATTTCAGTGCTAGTAATGCTCAGATTAAATGTCTTAAATGGGCTTAGAGGAAAATGTCAGCAATGTGGTCAATAGAGCAGTTCTCTGTGATGCAATTTTGTGTGTTTTGGTCAGTACAGGACAGCACAATGAGAGGAGTGGAAAAGTCAGATTTTATAAATGCTCAAGGCTCTGAGTTCAGGCTATGGATTTAGCTTCCCAACTCAGAGAAAATTTTCACACAGCTTGAGACATTTTGTTAATATACTTCACATACATAAAAAGGGGTGTATGCACATAACAAGAAAAGGTTTTTACTGAAGAGTCAGCTTTCCCTGAAACATTTTATCCTGACTAAAGGATTTAAAATTCCTATTATTGGCCATCCTGCTGGCACATTCCCATTTGCAGAAGTAATTTAGTACTGAATTTTTCACTGATGTGGCCTGTGAGACATCTTGTCAGCCCTCACGGGGCGCTTCCGAGCAGCATCTCTGCCCTGGGTAGGTGCCAGCGGTGCGCACGATGTGCCCCCCAAGCACCGTGGGCGCCAGCTCACAGGCGGAGGTTTGCTGCTACGTGCTGATTGTGGCAATCACATCAGATCAGCAGCTCTAGCATTATGCAAGCCAGTCTTGACAGACCCAATTTTTACATTAAATATATTTAATTATTTGCAGTTGCATTGCAATGAAAACCATCTATGGCACGTCTTAGAGGATCATCTACGGTTAACAGTACTGCTAGCACTCAGAGGGCCATTGGGAAACTTTTGGGGAACATTAAATTCAGTTGATTTTGTGTGTACTTTTTCTTTATGTCTGCAAGAATGTCTTGCCCTAGCAAAGCTAGCAAGAATTTAGCTACGAGGCAATCATGCTGGTGAGCTGAGCGCATTCTCCTTTCCCCTTTCCAGAGAAAGCAAGTCTCATGCATAGACCATTTGAGGTTTTTCAGGCCTGAAGAAACTGCAAGGGTTGTGTACAATCTGTTTTTCTCACGCAGATCTGAGATCAACAGCATGACAAACCTGGCTGTGTCAGACATACATGGCAGGCAGAAATAAGCATTCATTTTAGCTGTCACTGTATGACAAGTCCCTGCTCTGTGAATCTATTGGAAGACATTTACTGCTTGAGTTAAAAAAGAAAACAACAAAAACACACAACTGTGAGACAGACGAAATTAATAAAAGGCTTCACTTTGCTAAGTAGAATTTCGGATTCCCCTCCATGTAAGCTATTATTGTTTGCATGATGACTACTCTAAATATTAGCACACAGAATGCTGTCATCTTACACAAATAATATAAGGACTGCTGTAATCCTGCATAAACCCCATTTTGGATGTTGAGAAATACTACGCAAGTGTCCAACATTAAAAGAGTTGTGTTTCTTATTCCACCACTCTGGCCAAATACCATGTTGTCTTTACTGGAAAACTGGTGTTCATCAAACTAGTTTAAAGCTAAGGGTGGGAGAGGGTGGGACATTGCATTCTTGGGAAATGACACTATAAATAGTACGGAACTGCTTTGTCTTTGGGCTGCTAGTAAATCTGGGATATTATACTGTAAGCAGGGAGAGCACGCCATGCTCTGCTTGCCTTCCAGCTTCCTTTTAATGATCACTTCTTTCTTGCAGACATATACATAGACTAAGTTGGCCTGTGCTCACCAGGGCTTCCAGTTCTCCTCTGCTTCCCTCCTGAAAGCTTAAAGCTCAACATCAAGAAATATCAAACATTCTCAAACTTTTAGCATGAAAACAAAACCAAAAAGAAAAAAAAAAGAAAAGAGTCCAATAAGGTTTTGTGTTTCTTTCTCTATTACAAAAGTCTGTCATTAAGGAAGGATGCCAAAGGAGACACCAAGAGCTTTATTTTGAGAGGCTATGTCACAGGAATATGTAGGTAAAAGCAGTTTTTGTGTGATGGTCAATGTGTGCACATTGCTGGCTTTCTGGAAGACGTTGGACCTCAGAGCACAAGCACAGAAGAAATTTACTTTAAAGGTATCACTTTTAACCTAGGAGTGTTTTGTTTTTCTTTGGATTTCTTTGCATAATGTTTCACCTACTAAATCAGAGGTAGGATTTCTTTTTCTTTCTTTCTTTCTTTTTTTTTTTTTTTTTGGTATAAGTTCAGGTGTTTTCCCAGTAGCAGATGTAAGGGACTGTGCTCTAACCCATGCTTACTGCTGCTCAGGATGCGAAAAATAGCTTCCACTGGGCAGGCTGCACTACCAGCCAGTGGTGCACTGTGTCTGCCCTGGGGCTTTTGCGTTGGTCTCAGGTAGCGTAGGTGCTGCTGATGTGTGCTCTTGTAAGCAGGAACTGGGTGGAAACTCTTCAGCTGAACGATGCTAATGAACTCTTTTATCAAAGGAAGCAAATGGCATAGCAGCAAGTGTTTTATTAATTTCTTGTATGTACTTCTGCGGTTCCTTGGAAATTGGAATGTTGTCAGAAATCTTGCAAATGATTGAGATGGAAAAATAATAGTGATTTTTTTTTTAAATTAGAATTCCTCCTCTTCGGGAACATTTTGTGGAGGGTCCAGCAAGACATGAAAGTTTGTGGTGTGTAAAACTGTGATTTGGCTGACTCAGTCCAAAGGTTATTCAAGGCTCTTCTTATCGTGCTTTTTCTCTCATCTGTTATCTTTCTTTTCTCCCTTTGCATTTCACCTCCCCTTCTTTTCTTGCTTGTCCCACCGGCATACAGCTTTTGGAAAGCAATGAAAGCATCTGTGCAGCCCCCAAGTTCTTAGGAACAGAGGGCTGAAATGAGAGGGAGCTTCTTTCCTCACAGTTGGAGGAGTCTTTAAAATACTGCTGTCCTGCTGCAACGTCAACACTTCTAAACCCAATAGACTGTGGAAGAACTTCAGGGGATGCAGAGAAGCAGAACTGTTAAGCCTGTTAAGCAAAGAGAGAAAAGGAATATAGAAAATATTTTTTCCTCCTTCCTTGCTGCGTTGCTGTAGGAAAGGAGACAAAGACTAGCTGGAGATAGGGACTGAGTGAAGGAGGACAAAAGTTTTCTGCACACCGTGTCATCCATCCTTGTCCTGCAGAAGGAGGGATGTCTGTATGGCACAGTGCCAATCCCAGCCTCTCCTTTTCTCTTGTTAGCTCTGTAAATGTTGTTAACATTTTAGATTGCCTTGAATAAGCCTGAAGTCTTGAGGACCAGAATGTAGAGCCTTTGTGTTTCTCTATGGGTGAAAGTCCCAGCTCTGAACAGAAGGAAGCAGAGTGTGTTTGGGGTAGTTCATTAAAAGAGTTTGCAAAGTGGGCAGGGCCCTTGCCTGTGCGCTTTCCTTTGTATTTTCAGGCATATAAAACAGAAATATTAAGACCCGGTCTGCAACTTCTATTCACAGAGAACCACAAGGTAGATCATTCCTATTCATCCGAGCACTTGTTATATACACATAATTCATCAAAAGTTTAAATCTCAAATAATAAGTATCTCATAGTGATCACTACCCAGAAACACTCTCTTGATGATTTTAAAAAGCTCAGTCACCTTTCCTGCACTGTTTGACCCACAGCTTGCACTTCTGAAAGCTCTTGGAGTACTTGCTCACTTTTGCTAAACTTTCCTATCTAAACTTTCACTTGAAAGCCTTCTCTGGAGAGCTGCTTCCCAGACAGTTGGCTTCAAGTGCATTTGTTCTTGTTGAACATCATGAGATTCTTGTTGGTCTGTGTCTCTAGCCTGTCCAGATGTCTCCAAACAGCAGCCTCATCCTACGGCATGTTAACAGCCCCTCATCCCTCTCCAATTTTGGTCATCCAAATACATACTGAGGGTGTACACAATCTTGTCTTCCAGGTTGTAAATGAGGACATTAAATAATGGTCCAAGTACTACTCTCTAAGGGACCCCAATAGTTCATGGCTGCCAGCTGAACTTTGCACCCTTGAATGCCTCTCTTTGAGCATGGTAGCACAACCAGTTTTCCTCCCACCTTATCACCAACTTATACAGACCATATCTCACCAGTCTGTTGATAAGCAGACTAGGGGAAACTGTGTCAAGGGTCTAAAGTCAAGATATACAACATCTCTTGACTGTCCAGAGAACTGTGTCATAGAAAGTAACAAGACTGATCAGGCATGATTTGTCCTCAATAAACTCATGTTGGCAACTCTTAACCCTCTTCTTGCTCTTTGGGTGTTTGGAAGTTATTTCTAGAAGGATTTGCTCTATTACCTTCCCAGTAGCTGCAGTGAGGATGAGTAGTCTGTAGGTCCCTGGATTCTGCCTCTAGCCTTCATGGCTAGATTTCCTTTTTTCCAGTTCTGAGGAACCTCTGCCAGGGGACATGATCTTCTGAAGATGACATAAAGCAGCATCACAACTTTCACCAGCTTCTTCAGTACCCTCAGGTGTACATCTGGCATGAGCCTGTGCAAGTCTAAGTGAGTCCTTACCAGTGAAAAATTAGACAAAAAGGGTTTTGTATACCTCTACTTTTGCTTTGTCACTAGACCCTACCACATTGAGATGGGCTACTCTCTAACCTGGATTTGCTGCCAGAGTAGTTACAGAAACATTTTGTTGTTGTTGTCCTTCACCTCCCTTGCCAGTTCCAACTCCAGCTGAGCTATGGCATTTCTGACTCCATCCCCATATATGTCTGTAATACTCCCAAGTAGCTTTTCTATGTTCCTGCCTTCTATGGACTTCCTTTTTGTATTTGAGTTTGGTCAGGACCTCCCTGTTCAACCATAACAACTGCCTGCTGCACTTCCTCAAATCCCTGCACATTGCAATGGACCATCCTTGTGCTCCATGGACACTGTCCTTGAAGATTTGAATTTGGTTTAGCTGGACATAAATCTCCAGCATGCTACCTTAACCAGTAGCTAGTGCAAATTTTAGGCAGCCAAGGCAGTTGCAGGCACGTTGAGGAATTATTGACTGGGACTAGGAATCTGTGAGAGCCTCAGGCGTGTCAAAACACTGGCAAGACGCCATTGTGATCTACTTTCCACAGGTGTTCTGTGGTCTGGATGGACAAAACTGCCCTCTGAGGCCCTGTTCCTTGTATATACATGACAGAACCCCCTACATAATGTTGGATAAAAAACTATATATCAACACAGAAATATAATAGTGCAAATTATTTAAGAATAAAGCTGTTTTGTATATATATAGAAGGCAAATCTGCAAAGGAAACAAGGTACTGTCCAAATATAAATGACTGACTTATTTCTTCTCTTACTTCAACTGAGCTCATATTATTCTAAATATATTGACTTTTGCTTAATTCCTGATACTATACATAGGCACTAAAGCCAAATTGATACTGAAAATCTAATCTAAGCATCAAAAGTAGTAGGGCATAACGACTTTTGCCAACTATCAGTGAGCCAAAGTAGAGCAGGCTGAACCAGTTTAAATGTAAATGAATCATTAGATAAAGTGTTACGGTTTGGTTCAGGAATTTTCATTTCTCAGTCTACAATAGCACTGGGCAAAACCTTTTGACCACAGGGTCCTCCTGAAGTTCCTGACACCTAGGTTTGTGCAGTGCCCTAAATGAGGGGATTTGTGGAAGTTTTACAATATTCATGGATCACAGTGGCATATTGGTAGCAGAAAGACATCTAATCACTTCAGCTTTCACATTAAGTATATTAGGTACACATTAGGTACAAGTATAGTTCAGAACAAGAAATTTCCCAAAGACTATCTCATACCTCACCAGTCTTTTGTGCAATAAAATGTGTATAACAAAAATAGTGCTTTTTCTGGGAAATAATAAATAGCTCTGGAAATAAAAAATATGTTAAGGGAAACTAGGAATAATAAATATCCAGGAATAATGAATAACTGGGAATAATAAATATCTCAAATATTATTGGAAGCCTTCATTAGCTATTTGGGGTTAATAACTGATACTGTTAATAACTGCCAGTAAAGCACTGTTTCATGATGTGCTATCAAGGGACACAACAGTAGAATCAACAGAATGCCAGAACTTCAAACAATTACATTTTTGGACTTGTTTTCTTGGGATGATGGCAGGATAAAATATCTTCCATTCCCACTAATGAGAATGGCTGTTTCCCCAACCTGGGAAGCATGAGTCAACTTCGCAGTCTGGTGCAGCGCAGCTGGTAGGTTGTCAATTATTGTGATAGATTCTCAGTGTGTCACTTGAGTTGTTTAAATCAGCATGGAATGGCTTTCTAAAAGAGTTGCTGGAAGTGAGGGATACACTGGTGAAAGGGATGAAATTTGGTTGTTACCCAAAAAAAGTAAATTCATATGTTAAAAAAAAGGAAATTAAAGAGAAGCAGAAACAGGAAGCTCAAGTGAACACTACAGGGCCGGATATCAACCTGCACAGAGTGATTTGTTTGCTTATTCTCTGGTAGTTAAAATATGGTTTTAAATGCATTCTATTTATTTCTACAGTGGATGTTTGCAACTTCTGCAGTTGGCAATTTTGTAAACAACATAGTACAGCTACTTAATTAAGACTATAGATGTGGTTTTGACTGCTTTATATTTGGGATAAATCCAGCTTTTGAAGACATGGAGGCAGAGAAAACAGTTTTTGGATTGAGTTTCTTGTTTTGTTTTGGAGGCATTGTTTACTCGACAGTGCCTGTAGAGAGGCCTACATGAATAGCAGCACTGCAGAAATTTTTAGAAAAACCCTGTAAAAAATGGTAGAGCAACATAAATTGCATAACAGATATTTGCTATTCTGCAAGGATTGAAACTCAGATTATCCTGAAGTTCTGGAAAGCACCGGAACCCCCTCCAACTCACCAGCCATAGAAAATGTCTGTGACCATTCATATCTTGCATCTCAGTGCAAACTTAAAATTCAGCTCAGAGATAAAGCATTCTGGATTATAAAACCTATTGCAGGCTATGCCAAAAGCAATAGCAGTGGAAGCAACTAATTCAGTACACCGTCTGACGTGGACCCAATTTAAAGCAAGGAAAAGCTGCTCTGTGATTTTATCAGAATTTGTTCTCCTCCCTGGAGCCAATAGCTGGGCTGCCATGAACCAAATACTGTTCAGATTTGTACAGTTCAATTTATAGTGAATAGCTTTGAAGCATTACCCCCAACGTCACAAAAATGAGAGAAACTTGCTCTACAAGTGAGATAAAAGAGATATGGTCTTTAGGTCTTCTGGTAATGCCTAAAAGTAGGTACTGAGGGCTTACAAGGGCTCTAATCGATTTCCTTTTGAGGCAAACTAACTTAAGGCATATACTATCATGCTTACAGCAGATCATATGAGCTTTCTAGGACACATGTGAATAGATTAGCAACATTAGTTGCATAAAATTGATTAACAGAGCCATGCAAACGCTGGTCAAGGTCCTGCATAAAGCAGATGTTATTAACCCATTTGAAAATGCAGCACTGACATTTAAATAATTTGGAAAGAAACATTATCTGTGAAGGACTGGCTGGTCCACCTGAAACACTCACACCTCTGGTAGCTTGCAGTGAAAGAGGCTCAGAGTTACCCTGTTAGAGGTCAACTTTTCTCTTCTTCCCCAGTTTCACAATAGTGGAGCAGGGTAAGTAGGACTGTGTTGTTCTGAACAATCAGTTCTGCTCCTGTCCTGATTTAGGGCTGGGACACTGAAGGCTCCCCTGAATACAAGGTTCATTTACATGTTACTGACTCAAGTTAGCAAAAATATAAAACATCGAAGGCAAAATCTACAACAGAAATTGATGCAATGGTGGACTGTAGAGCCAGTGAACTCCAGGGACTGTTGACGAGCTGGTAAATGTTCTGGGCAAGATGTTGTGGACCATCTCAGCAATGCTAAAGTTGCTGTGTCAATATGAGTCATGTAATATGTCTGTGCACTTGAACAATATTTCACAATTAAACACTGAACAGATGAGGGTCTATGATATAATTGCTAAGGTCTGTGAACAAGGATTCGATCACAACAATAGCACATGCTGCTGTGATGGCTGTCATCTCCTGCTTGAACATGTCAGAGGCACTGTTGGAGCAGACAGAACAAGTTTATATCGAGTAAGTTGGATTGCTGGAGCAGGTGAGGCGCAAGCATGGAGGTAGGAGGCTTTCCAAAAACATGATGCTTCCCTGAGCCTACAGCCTTTGTCTTCGAATGCAATTTAGAGCAGCCCAAGAGTTGATCTGAGCTGGCTGGAGCGATAAAAGAAAGATTGCTGTGTTTGAGAGTTGGCCAAAACTCAAAGCAAAACTCATCTACTGTTAACATGCACTTTTCATCCCTCCCAGCTCACCTTCCACCTCTTCTATCCTGTGAGGAAAAGGGAAAAGGCAAGTTAGAGATCTGTTATTTGGATTTCTTTACTCTTACCTCACCCTCTTAGTTAAGAGTCAGGCTCTTCAGCTGTTGTCCATAATTTTGCTCATTGTGAGCTTGCATCATTTCAGTTGGGGGTGGGGGTTTATTTTATTAGACGTGGAATTGCCTCAAGGTGATCTACTGGTAACAGGTATTTCCTTCCAGGAGGCGATTCAGACTTCGATTGTTGCTTGGTTATATGAAACCACTGATGATGGATGAAGTCGTCCGGGTTTCTAATTTTCTGCTGGATTTCATTCATATTTCAAAGAGGCTAAGCAGACAAAGAGGTTGTTTGCTGCCAGACATACTGCCAGGTTGTCTGAGCCATCTACATTTTACACTTCTGAAAGAAAAAAAAAATCTCGACTGATAAGTACTTTGGATACACAAAGGGGAACAGCACGGAATAGAAAATTAAGGAGTTTCTTCATCTATGTAAAACTAAGGGTCATGTTGTCACTCTGACTGATTTGCAGAGTGGATACTTTGCTGTATTCTATTCTCTTAAATCAAAATGAAGCATCATTCCTCCTAAGAGTGCCACTAACATAGTGGTTCTTTGGGTGCAAGAGCCACCCCTCATTTCCTTGTGGTCCAGTGCAAAAGCATGTATGACTTCTGAAAGTCTCAATAGTTACAGATTTATAGGATTATTTTACCTCTCTTGGAAAGCAAGAGCAAGAGAATACATAAACATACAAATATAGCAAATAGTCTGATTTTGATAGCTGGGCTGAGCATTTATATATTGAGAAATTAGGTCACTAAAGATGATAAAGAGCTAACAGTTTTGCTTAAAAGTAATAGAAATATGCCATTTCATAAATGCCTTCAAGAAGAAGATAACTGCACTGAGACAATAGTCTTTTTTTTTTTTTGTAAAAATGTAGGCACAGTGGGAAATAAAATTTACATTTAACAAAGAATAAATTTCTATTATTAAACTGAAAATAATATCTTAACATTGGAGTTAAAACAGAGACTAGTAGAAAACAGCATAAAATCTTACAGCAGGTGCCTTTGGGTTGGAGAATTTGTTATGCTGAATAAAATAGGAAACAAGGAGAGACTTTATTTTTACCTTTTACATTCCAAGGTTTGTGGGTTTGCTACAGATGTAGAAAATAAAACAAATAACTCCTGGGATGGATGATGCAGTGAACATATAATCCCTGAATTTTCAGTGGAAAGTGTCTGCAGGTAGACTGTGTACCATCACTATATCATTGAAGCAGAGTTAACATAATGAACTCTGTATATATACATATATGTACGCACATATATGTAAAGGAACAACACCCTCTTATTTTCAAATGGAAGAGGAGTATAGCCTAGAAGGACGCATGAGGAGCAATACCACTGAGTTTACAAGCAGTCTCCTATGCAGATCATGGCTTATAGTTGTTGCTGTTTGAGTAGTACTGAAGAAATTGAAGTGAGAAAGAAAATGCAATGATTTAGAGTAGCTCAAAAAAATAGAATTATAGGTATGAAGTTTTTAGGTTACTAGATATAAGAGGAATGTGAAATATTGTTTCCTGCAAGAGGCCATTTTAAGAACAAACATTGCAGGGATAACAAATGCAAATTCTTGCAGAGGCAAACTTGTTAAAATGTTTGTTTTAGCAAGGAATCAAAGTCAAACCACAAAGAACACGGGAATCTAAGTCTCCTCATATTGCACTGGGTAGCCGGGCAGTATTCAGCATGCTCTAGATCTGAGATAAAGTTTTCACCATAGTGATTTAGGAGCCCAAGTCTCAAGAACATTGCCTGTGGCCACTCCTCTGTCAAGTATGGCAAGACCAGCAATATTTTTGCTCTTCAGTTGTGCTTCAATATTAAACTGAAATCAGCAACAGCTTTGGCTGTGCTTCAGGAAGGTGCATGTTGGCTGAGGCAGGCCAGGAGCAGAGACAGGGAAGTACGGGGACAATTACTTCTTGGGGGTTTTCGTTACATAATTGCCCCAGAAAGGGAGAGCTAAACCTGGTCAGCCAAGTAACAGAAGAGCTGAATTTCCTTGGAGCAGTGAGACAAACTGTTCAGACAGAAATGCTAGACAAGTACTAATTTGGTGTTTTGCCTTTTTTTGTTGTTGTTGAAAAGAAATTTGTGATTACTCACATGTGATTGAAGAAGGCAGATATGCAGAATTCACATCTGCATATTTGTTTTGTAAGGCTGTCTGAGCCCGTTCTACAGGGCAGGACGGCAGTGTCCTTGCTGCCCCTTGGGAACAGCCCCTGGGCTGTGCTCGCCCATCCGCTCCTGGGACCGCAGATCGTGTCCATGGGCACTGACACCTGGTGCCATCGAGCAGCTTCTGAAGACCCCGCCAGCCTTCCAACCGCCGGCCCAGAGGGCAGGGGGCCCCTGTAGACATCTCCCTCTTGTCCAAGTTTTCTGTCAGAGTCTTCACTGTCCCAGGGGGCCTCAAGTGGCCCTCCTTGTCCATGTGCAGGTGACCAAGAGGGACTACCATGGGAGGGTCTTATTTTCTTTAAGGTTCCCCGATAGGAAGCAGAGGGACAGCAGCACCTGGAAGGGCTAAGGCAGATCGGAGCCAGGAGAGTCCAGTATCTCTGGGTACTGAAAAGTACTAGGCGAGAATTAAATTTTTGAAGTTAGGTGGTGAGACTGTAATACTCTAAATACTCCTCCTCTTCCCTTTAAACAGGCCAGGAATAGTATAATCTGTATAAAAAGGTCTGACTTTTTCTTTTCTTCTATTTCAAAGGAGATTGTACTTGGCAAGTGGCTTCACGTACAGACTAGTACAGTAAATAGGTGCTTTTTTTATCTGAAACAAGTTTCTGTAGTGGAATAGTGCCACCATTCACACCAAGCAAGGATTTGGGATTGCATTTGATAATGTTAGGGAACACTTGTGAATTTGTTAGCTTCGTATCAGGTTGCAGTATCTGATGATACTATACAACAGTTTCCTCTTTGTTTGACTTGAGTCTTGGGCACTGAATCAGGTTTTTCCCCTACCCAGCTTATGCTGGGCAAGCCAATGCTCATTTAACAGAGGATGATATTGCATTGTGTTTTCATATATCCAAACTTTGCTTGATAGACATATATAGAAAATAGATGTTGGAAGAGTGTTACCTCAGAGAGTACCACTGGGATTTAACCATCCCAGCTTTTGCCTTGCACTGTGTACGGTTCTCTTCCTGCAGGCTGGGGGAGTGTGTACGCAGCGGTGTAAAGGCTGGGAAGGGCAGTGCTATCCAGCCTGTTTGTAAAGAAAATGCACCTAACAACACTTGGAGTATTTAAGAGCGATTTATGTAGCCATCTAGATAAACTTACAGGAGTGAACTGTTATGCTAAGTGCATAATACTGTGTTAGTCATGCTTATCTCATTTCACTTACTTGACAGACAGTTCTTGTATACAAGACCAGTTCAAGCTTGTGTGAAATAAGCAGCAAGAATAATTCCCAATCATTTTTCTTTAATGCTCTTACCACCTGGAGTCACAAATGAGCATCCAGCCTGTGGAATGAGGAAGGGCCCTTCATAACTTCCTAAGAAGCCCACACTCACTTTATTTGCCATTGCTCCATGTGTGACACTTCTTAGAACAGATGTGGCAGAGTTTTTTCGAGGAGTACCCGCTCTGTTGAAAACGAGGGAGTTATTTCCCTCTCCAGAAGTCTCCTCTCTTCATCTCTCAATGAGGAGAAAACCCTATGTACATGTAAGGATATTCTTAATGCCCTTTCCCGCCTTCTTTAAAAAAAGCTTGATCCTTTATATATTAGAGTCCACTTCTCTGCTAAAAGTGATAGCACATTTCAAACATTTTAACCAAATGCCGTAACTTTTTGTGAGGTGTTAATTAAACAGTTCTCCTTGTGTATTGTTCGTGGTGGGTGAGCAGCAGAGGGACTGTGATGGCTCTCAAAATGCTCTCAAAGACTAACACTACCTGCAATTCAGAAAATGTTGCCAGAATTTGAGAGAAAGAAAAAAAATGTGTGAGTATATGAATGCTACCCTCACAACCCTATGTGTATGCTTTTCAGCCCTGGCTCAGGGCAACTGGAAATTCCGGCTTTCACAAGAAAACACATGTGTTTACCTTGAACTTGACTTTAGCCCAATGTAAATATGAATTCAGAGCTAGTGAAACAGGATAATAATACAAATTATTCTCAAAACGGAAAATGACAGTTAAGACAATAAGATACGATCACTCAGGAATCCTGTATCCCTATATGCATTTTACTTATTGGTTGTACAAGTTGCATGAATTTTTCATTTGAATTTGATGCTTTCAGCCTTAAGATATTAGAAATGTCTTGCTTATAAGGAATACCGGGGAAATAAATATTGCATTGGTCACATTAGACTATGCAGCATTAAGTCACACAGAGGAAGAACAATCTGCTGGTGGGTGAGTATGTGTGATTTAAATTATTATTTTTAGTTGTAATAGTTATCAACACCTGCAAAGAACTGAAATGGAGGATTAAAATGTACTGCTTATGTCCCTACCGATCCTATCTACAGCGATTCACAGCTGAGTCAGGTGCTGCTCTATCCTTCTCTTGCTACTAATTGTTTTCAGAGTCTTTCTCCCTCCTCACTAAAGAGTCATGATTTGAACAAGCAGTGTAAATACTACCTGATTAAAACAAACTAACAACAGAATCTGTGATCACAGTAGGCAAAACACCAATCAAGTGTGGACTCACACTACCTGTTCAAATGTGTTAAAAAACATTGACACACTCACTTTGTACCTGTGGGATTTGTGCCAGGTCTTGGATTATCTTCCTGCACTCCTCTTACCTTTGTGCTTGTTCAGCTACTTTAAGTCCTCTGGGAACCAGAATAAAACTGTTAGAAAAGTATAAAACTGGCACAGAGTCCACAATCCATGCCCCAATGAATCTGACAGAGATGTGACTGTGTTTGAGCTTTATGGCTCATCTGACAGGGCTCATCTCTCTCAGAGACACAGAGCAGAAAGGGCAAAACTTTGAAGTCGGGATGAAGCAGAAAACTTCTGTCATGGGCCAAACCAAATCCTTGGGATGGAGCCACAATCAAACATACAAATTGGTCAGGCTCTGACCTTTGTTTCAGCAACCTGCACAGGTAGGAGGACCAGAGAGCTGACACTTTGGGCTGTCATCTACAAACTGAAGGATGAACTAGAGAATCCTTTGATTAGCCCTAATCACCATTTACATTGACTCTCCTGTTCAAATCAACGTGCTTTGAAACATTAGTATCATAAAACTGACTCTTTCAGCAGAGGGGGGACAAATTCTCAAAGTCAGAAATTTTCAGTGATTTTATTTATTGCTTTCTTGAAGCTCCCTTCAAACAGACTATTGGCAGAGATCAGACTGTGTTGGAAATACATTGTACGTGTTCTGATAGCAACTTACTAACGATGTTTTTTGCAAGGAAAGGGAAAAATGCTTGTACGTGTTCTGTAAGAATAGCAAGAACTCTGATAGCAACTTACTAACAATGTTTTTTGCAAGGAAAGGGAAAAATGTAGGAAACATTTTTTATCAGGTCTCAGGAGTGCTTTCTGTGGCCCTTAATAGTCAGATAAAAGGGTTCATGTGATGTTTACACAGCCTCCTGTGGAGTAATTGCCATAGCAGCTCATATAAAAGCAACAGCAGAAAGGTGTAAAAGTCATTTGCTAGGAAGAAATAGGAAGCAATCAGCAACACTTTAAACAAATTTTTACCATGAAATCACTCTCTCAGCTTGAGGTAAGTACTCAGTCTCTGTTAAAGCTGTAACTGCCCTGTGGCTTCCCCTCCCAAGACATTTTTTTTCTGTTAACTTTTTATTTATAAAATGAAAAGAGGCAGTGGAGTTAAGTATTAAGCTGATGCTGGATCCTTGTCCTCAGGCTATGGCTGGTTTCTGGAGCTGCTTGTTTTCCCACGTATGTGTGTACGCCTGTGCAGGGACGTTTCAAATGCATAGCTATGAGCCATGTCCTTTTGCAGTGAAGCAAAAGTCTGCCCAGGTTAAACTCCTAGGAAATAGCAATTTATAGAAGTACGATTTGCAAATGCCTTTGTGGTAGGTAGCCGAGCTTATAGGTACCCTGAGAGGAAGCACTTGGCACAGGTGAGCTGGGAAGGGAACATCCTTGCAGGGGAGACCTGAGGGACAGGAGGGTTTATTGGGGCTGCCTGTGAAGCCAGGCCAGCTCTGTGGCCACTGTGGCTCCTGGCGGGGACATGCCGACCTGGCACCCTGCCTTGGGAGGGCAAATGCAGCACCTCTGGGCAGCATTGCCCCATCCCGGGCCCCCAGCCAAGTCTTCACTCAATGTTTGGCTTGTTCCAGCTCTGGGTTGACACATCTGAAGAGTTCTTGAATTGTGGATTCAGTGTGTTTCATTACAGGAATCTCAGAAGCATTTCCTCCAGAAATTCCTTGATTTTGTCATATATTTGGGTGTGGGGGTTTTTCAGTTATTATTAATTTTTTTAGCCTCCATTCTGTTAGGAAAGAACAAGAGTAGCATAGATGTGGAGAATGAATGAGATCAATCATTTTTCCCTTTTGCCCTAAATTCAAGTTGTTTGTCCTTCATGCTTGATATAACCAGAAAGAACATACATGCAGGTGAAGTCTAAGTAAGCAAGCTCTTGAGGGAAACAAAAAGTCTAATTTTGTAAAACTTCTTTCTGAGAGCAACTTAGAGACGCAGGGCTCCAGGAAAATGATTCAAAGACAAAAACAGGACTAGCAGAGGTATGTGGCAATATGTTGTGTGCATATGTGCAGAGCCAGGTCAGCGGGCAGAACATCGGGATGGTGCTAGGAGCTGAGCGAATGGAATGAGGTGGAATGGCTGGCAGGCATGAGGAGCAGGCAGCAGCAGGGCAGGAATGGGAGGTTACAGGGATACCTGTAGGCAGAGGAAATGGCTCTTGGCACTTGCAAACTGCACCAGCAGCACCTGGGAGCAGGCAAGGAAGCTGCAAAGCTGCTCCCAGGAACCTGCCAGCCCCAGACTGGCTGTGGGAGGATGTTCAAGCCCATCCCTGGCCTTTTCCCAGAGCTGACATAGTGAGCAGGCAGTGCCGAGCATAAGTGAATCCGGGAGAAGTGTCATCTCTGCCATGAAGGAGAGGAAATGCTCAGCATTCCCAGAGGGGTCCATGAGGGTTGGAGGCAGCCTCAAAGTCAAAAAAGAGGCTGGTCATGGAAAGGACATGAGCAGGGAGTTCCCAGCACAGACTTAGAGCAGAAAACAAAAACAAACCAACCAAACAAAAAAAGGACAAGAAATCCCCAGCTGCGTATCTCGCATATTTTATGTATCATTTTCTGGTTTAGGTGAACACATGTGGCTGCAGAGATGTCTGATCCTCTGCCTCCTTCAGCGGAAAGAGATATGAAGGTGTCACTGAGTCAGGGCTCATTTTTGTGATCCAGCCCCCTCAGAGGGAAACAGTCATACAGACTTCCAGAAGTGTTGTGATAAAAAGCTGTGGTATTAGTCACTATATTGTGCATTTCTGTCCAGTCCAGCACCAGGTACTTTGCAACAAACTGCTGTCCTTTTTCTTGGAAGAAATTCACTCAAAAGCAGGGTGAAAGAAAGAAGTTGCTATTCTTTGCAGCTGCTTCCCCACTAGCCATCTTCTCAGTCATAATGGAAGGTGCTGCCTTCAATTTTATTAGAGTAACCCTCATTCCTTTTGTTACCTACAACATCTTATAATTTATTGAATTTCTTATATATACCTCTAAGGATGTAACACTAGTCAGTCTCCTTTTTAACGCTATAACTTCACTAACGTTGGACTCGTTTTACCTTTTGACATCTAGTTGCATTCAGGGTTTTACATCAAAAACAGCTACTGTATTCTCCTTCTACACGATGTGGCTGTTAGCATTAAGTAGAGATGTGTTTGGACCACAAAAAATGGATTCATCTCTGATTTCAAATTTTTCAAAAATTCAGGCAAAGTGCAAGATAGAGTTTGTTCAGGCTCATGTCTGTGTGGAAAATATTCAACTCTGTCTCAAGGTTTGTTTACATGTTTTTTGATTTCAATATTATATGAGCCAACAGCAATTTAATTAGCCAGGCATTGTAGAAATTCTTCTTATGGGTGTAATTTGTTTTGATCTCTTGCCTGAGGAAGGAGTTTAGCAATGGAACCGCTGTTTCTCCCTAATATGAGCACGCATCATTGTATTTGCTTTGTCCTGGCTCTGGGCTAGGTTATTTCTCTGCTGATTTTTAAATATTGCCTCTTCTTCCCAAACACATCCTTCCCATCAGGAATTGGCCAGACAGTCCTTGCTTCTTTGCTGGTCCATGCTGGTTTAGGCTTCATGCTGCATTCTGAAGAAACACTTGCTAGTAAGGTTGCTAGGCCTACTGAATAGCAAAGCGAATGGTGAGCTGCTTTTGGAATCCATGTTCATAAACCCATGGGCTGCTTCAGATCTTTATTTTACGTTTTTTTACATGTTTGTGCAGAAAATAAGAAATGAAGCCATTCCTAGCAGCTGGCAAAATCTCAAGAGTAGCACGTGCACAGGCACGTACTTCTTGTTGTGATGACACTGTCACATCGGGTCTTCTGAGAACATCTATCCCATTGATCTCTTTGGTATGAGGCAGCCCAAATCCTCTTCATGATGTTTTTTTAATTGTATTTATTCTTCCAGGAAGAAGTCTGCCTGGACACGCTGCCAGGCCGAGAGCAGGAGGCAAGTCTGGCCCTCTTCCTTCAGGAGAAACAGCTGCGCTGGAGTCAGGCTGAGAGGAGAGGTCAGCAGGTCGCCCTGGGGTCAGGGATGAGGGAACCTCATTTTGAGTAAAGCCTTGGTTTCCACAGGAACAGCAGATATTCCCTCCCACTTCTTGTTCTCCTTTCATCTCTCCCAGCTCCTCCCTGTGGTCTTGCCATCTGATGTGCTGGGGCCAACTAGCTCAAATTCATCTTTCAGCGGCGATCAGAGGAGCTGTAGACACTATGCATGCTTTTTGCAAGCCGGGCAGCTAAAATGCTCTTCTCTGCTGAATGGCGATCAGAGGAGCTGTAGACACTCTCACTATGCATGCTTTTTGCAAGCCTGGCAGCTAAAATGCTCTTCTCTGCTGAAGGCAAATCTGAGCTGTGTACAGGCAGGGCAACAGCGTAACATGCACCCTAAAAGTAAGGGATGAACAAGCTGCTGAAAGAGCAGAACAGGATATACCCGAGCAGGATATAGAGCAAGATGAGGACATAGCAGAGCATATCTGCACAAACAGGGAAGGGAAAGGAAGAAAAGGGAAATGCTGTTGCAGACAGAAAGGGTAAAGCAATTCCCTCTTCCGTGATCCTGGTTTCTGAGGGGAGGATGTACATAGGAAAATGAGTATTGCAGCAGTTTACTCTGTAAATTATGAGCTGCAGAATGAACTGCATGAGTTCAGCTGGTTCACTTAGCGCTTCTTACTGTGTTTTTTTTTCCTCTGTTGTTTTTTTCCTTCACTTTCTAATATTTTGCACTGACAGCTTCAATAGTTTTCTCTAAGTAAAAGCTAATGCACAACAAAGTGTGATAGGCAGCAAACACTCAATGCCATGAGTCCTTTTCTTCTCTCATGCCTTCTGATGCTCACTCTCTGTGAAGTTTGGCATCCCCTCTTGCTTTTAGGAATAAGAAGCTAGCAGAAGAAAGAGAGGTGGTGAAACTGAGGAGAGCATCTTGCATGATGACGTCTCTCAGAGCAAACATTTTGTGTGTGCCTCATATACCTGTACAATGCGGGTGATGCTTCCTTTCAAAATGATGTGACTGTTGAAATGAATATCATGTAAGAATATCAAGAAGACAGCTGGGCAACATATTTGAGGAAAAAACAAATTTGGACTCTTTTTCCTTGCAAATGAAATGGTGAAGCCTTTACTTAAAAGCGCAGGATGGAATGATATAGCTAAAAGAACCCACTGTGAAAAAGAGGGGTAAGAGCATTGTTTAGTATTTATAACCAATGCTTTTGTAGTGCTCTGCTGTCATGCTTTGCTGTGTCCTTTCTAGCTACTTCGCAGACTCAAACTTCATTCAGATCTTTTGGATGTCTGGTCAGAAACTTCATACTAATCACTGCACAAGGAGCTTCACATGCCATCCAGCTCATGTCTCTAGGGCAGATAACATTTTGATGGCTGCAGTGTTCTTATTCTGAACAAATTTTACGATGTTCATAAAGACTTCAGAATGGCTATTTTGGGCTGACCTCCTGACAGGGAGGCTCCGCACTAACACAGAGAAGGCACTTGAACCTCCAAGCTGCACCACTGTGTTAGGAAGCCTCCTGCTTATTTGTATAACAGAAATAAACAGAAGCAGCATCCTAAGATCACCTGCACTGTGCCACTGATGTACTTTGGTCCCAAAGTCAAGAATGAACTGCTCATCCTTCATAACCTTTCTCTTAGGCATCCCAGAGCCTGCCAGAAAAGGGGCAGGGTGAGGACTCATCGAAAGACAGCGTGGGGGTGAAACAAAGATGTGCAGAAGGCTGCTGTTCTCGTCTTTCAGTGTCTGCGATACAAATATACTGGGATTTTGGTGAGGGTGAATGCTGCGATGAAGGGAAATATGAGACTAACAGGAGGTGCAGAGGTAGTGCAGTGATAGCCCTTAAAATTCCTTGGGCTTTAGGAAGGACATAAAAATATCTGCTTCTCCAACTGCTGAGGTAAAATACTAGAGAAGGTAGGAACTATGGGGAAAGGATTTTTTTCTTTCTTTCTTTGTCCTTTTGTTGCCCTTTTCCACATGGTGGCACAGGATCCCATAGTGGAGGAATAGGGAACTTAAAGCCATAAATCCTCTCTGTCACGAGCACACTGCAGACCCAAACTCCTGCTGATCTCAATGGGGTTTGGCTCAACACAGCACTCTTCTTCTGTTTATGAAGCAGCTTGAACCACCTGGCTGCCTGAGGAGAGGCATTTCTTGAACACCCAAATCAGTGATTTATATTGTGGTAAAACCTTTGCATTATCGAGGTGCCTCCTGAGCTATATAAGTGAGGTAACAGACAAAGTCCACACCTGGACTTTGGTCCAGACTATGAGTCTTCTGCTGTTATAATTACTTGTGGATTTATTTAGGCAATCCCAGACCAGATTAAAAAAGACAGATTTAAAATGGCCATTCAGCCACCTCAATAAAGGGCAAAAGGATGATGTCGAGGGTGTCCTCAGGGTGCTCTTAGCTCTGCCTGGCTGGTGTCTCCAGAGGGGCTGGATGGCACCAGGCTCCTGCTAGGATTACTGCCTATCTTCAGCTGGATGCCTCACCAGTGATTTGCAGATGTGTTGCACCAGATCTGTTTTGCATATGGAGAGCTAAAACAGATGGAGTGACTTGCCTAAATCACTGGAAATCTATCGAGCTGGGCCTTAAAGTCAGGTATCTTAAACCAAATCCTCTCCCACACTCTGAAAAGCCTGTTAGTGTCCTTTGGAAAGGATATGCAGTGCAGATCCATGTTTCTGCATGGTGTCCTCTGCTGCTATCCCCTGTCAGAATTTCAACAAGAAAGTACCAAACTGGGATAAAATTACTGAGGGAGTGTGATTGCCTTGGTATCCACAGGCTGAAGGAATCCAGGCTGTGTGTGATAGGTATGGAGACTGGAGATAAGTGTGGCACCTGGTATGGAAGTTTTTCCCTTCCACTTGGGAAATTTGCACTTTCCCTGGCATGTACCCACCAAGCTCCTGTACCAATAAACACAGCAGCACATATATACAAATACTACACAGGTGAAAAACTGGTTGTAATAACATTAAATCCTGAAATCATTGCTTCAGGGTCTTTGCAACTGATAAAATAGTGTGCAATTTCTGCATCTGTGCTGCAGATTAAGCAATGGCTGTGCATGACAGGCCATGTATAAGCTGTGCTTTGAGGACTGTCCTTCATGCAGCAAATCTGTGCTTTCCGAAACAACAGCCATTGCTGTTGCTTTTAAGAAGGATATTTTACAGAAGTGAAAGTACACAGAAAGTGGAGAGTTTTGACTAAAGAAATCCTCCAGAAATCCAAATTCCCCTGCCTTTTCAGTTGGGCTTAATACCCCCTGATCATAGTTTACTCATAGGATAACACACAGAAAATGCATCTAATCCTAAAATCCTTAGGTGTAGGAGCAAGGCTGTACTTCTTTTAAACTATGTGTTGAATATTGAGATATAAGTAAATCAGAATAATATTGCTATGTGGAAATATACAAGTATTTGCTTGAAGTTTAGCAAAGGCTTCAAGTTAAAATCTATTTATTCTAAAATAGCAAGGAAAAAGTAAAATCTGATATAACCCATACCTACCAAAAGTGTCTTTCTTTATATTTTATATTTATATTAATTATATTCTTCTGCCCCTTGTTAAAGCCGAACTTTTTTATATAAACAACATCTTTTCAAGATATGAATTTAGATCATAGTAAGATTGATTCAGGCAGGAAATCTACTGCAGTATCAAATCTATCCCATAGCAAAGAGAACACTCTCATACCATGACAGAACTTAGTCATCAATAAAGTTTCTTTTCTGACTTTTGCCTTTTGGTGAAAAGCTTCCCCCCTTGTGGCTATATTTCACCCTAGGTTTCCCCTTTCCACTCTTCAGGTTGTATAAGTCAAAGCAAAGGCATCTAATCATTTCTAGGACGTGACAACATTTGGTTCAGATTCCCTTATCAGCATCACCTTTCCTTCTGCCTCTGCCTCGTCCTTAAAGAAGACCAGGCAATGTGCCTTAGAGATCAGTCACACGTCGACCGCTTCTTCAAACACTTCACGTGGGAAACCGTGCAGAGGCCTGATTGCTGAGCTGCAGACCTGGAAAATAACTGTCATCAAGACCTTTACATCTGTCAAAGGAATTCAGCCCGGTGACACAGCTTTGCCCTTTCTTTCTTTTTCTTCTTTCTCTTTTTCTTTCTTTTTCTTTCTTTCTTTCTTTCTTTTCTTTCTTTCTTTCTTTCTTTCTTTCTTTCTTTCTTTCTTTCTTTCTTTCTTTCTTTCTTTCTTTCTTTCTTTCTTTCTTTCTTTCTTTCTTTCTCTATTATAGGAATTTGCAAAACTTTCCTCCCTTTTCTTTAGTCCTTTGAGTTTCTTAAAGATTGCTTGTACTTTCTCCTGTTCTTGCCTGCCTCCCTCCCTTCCTTCCTTCCTTCCTTCCTTCCTTCCTTCCTTCCTTCCTTCCTTCCTTCCTTCCTTCTTCCCTCCCTCCCTCCTTCTCTTCCTTCCTCCCTCCCTCCCTTCCTTCCTTCTCTTTTTATTTTTATTTAACTTTAGCAAGATGTTGAGTTCTTTACAACCAAAATCTACTCCAGCAGTACAGTGCATTGGGAGAGGCTCTCTTTCACATAAATGCTTTAGCCATTTGGTTACTTACCTTTAAAATGAAAAAAAAGCCAATTATGTATTGCACTCCCTAATTTAGCTGAAGCTGCCCTTTTTTTTTCCTTTGCTCCTGTTGGTCTGCAGAGGAATCACCCACCTCTCCAGGGCAGATGTGCCTCTACACAGGAGAGCTGGAGCGGGCTGTGGGCCAGCGGCTGCGTTGTCCCCGGCTGGGCCCTTTCCTGGGCTGATCCTTACCCTGCTCTATCGGGGCAGGAGGGATGCGGGAGGGATGGCCCTGCTTTGCCTGTGCATGGCTCTGCGTAGATGCTTGAGAGTTTGCTAGAACTGACGCTTGACATGCACTGATGCATTTTGCCAATATCGACAGGCTAACGTTTGTTACTCTGGAAGTATATTATTAAAGGTTTTGTTAAATCAGGATCTGATTAATGGCAGCATGATGTGGCCCACTGTAGAAGCACTAATGCTGCTGCATATGCCTGCATTAAAATATAAAAGCTGTTTCTGTATGCCTTCTAGCTAAATCTGTCAAAATGCTTAGTGCTTCCTACTTGAGTGACTTTACTCACTATGGATTTAGAATTTGATGGCATTTACTGCATTACAGAGTTGCTGTATATATTTTGGTTGTTTGGGTATTTGTGTACATGATTTTTTCATTCTTAAAAATAAAATGTGCTTGTCTATGAATGTGTTATGTGAATCCGACATAAACCTTAACTTAAAAGTCCCTTTTGTGAGCTATGAGTGTATATGCTGAAGCTATGAGAAAAAAAGAAAAAAAAAAAAGCAATTGTGAATATATTCAAATGCATCAGTGTTAGCATATTGCCACTGCTGTACATAAAAAGTAGAATGTATTTTTTTCACAATTTTCACTGAAATTCCTTTTTTTTTTTTTTCCAGCAAGTGATGTTTTTACATTTGGTCAAATGCAAAATAGAGTTAGCTGTTTTGAAAGCAAATGTTCCCTTGACTCCTCTTCTTCCCTCTGCCAGTAACAGCAGCCTTAAAAGGACATGGACAACTTGTCCCTTGTCATTATTCCCCTCTCCTTTTCTCTGCAGAACTCAAGGTAGAAGGCTTTGGCATTTTATCCTCCCCATTATATTGACCTTGGTACCACGTAGTGATTAACACTTTGAATGAACATAGTTAGTTCTCTTGAAGATCATATAGAATTTGACTTCCTCAGACACAGGAATGATACCAAATATTCCTTTTCCTTTTTCTTTCCTATTGCTTTTGTTTTTCCTTTTATCATTCTCCCTCCTCCTGAATCCCCCTTTCCGTTTTCCTCTTTTCCCTTCCCATTTCTGTCTTTTTCCTTCTGTTTTTCCCCTCTGCTGTCTTTATCCTTCTCGTCCTTTCCCTTCCTTTCCCTTTCCTTCCTTTTAATAAAATACAAGGACATGTCATATTTGTCACTCTAAGACATCTAAGACATATTGTCTCAGCCTGCTATACACGTGCCCTGAGAGGGTCTTATTCTTATCTCTTTATGCACATATCCAAAATTACTCATAAAGGATATTCCTTCCTGGTATGTCCTGGCCTGTGTTGGGACATACGGCATTTCTGGGGCACTTGTCCTGTGCTCACAGTGTTACAGTCCATCTCCTGTGCAGCAATGCAGAGGTTGTGCCAGCCGTGCAGCAAAGCCTGCATGTTCTGAGTTCATCACTACAAAATCATAATAGGCAGAGATGAACCTTTTAATGGAAGAAAAAGTTGGTGGCTTATAGTCGACTCAGCTTGTCCATCAGCTGCCCTGGCCGAAGGGTTATCAGCTTGTACGTTTCTGCTCAAGATGAGGAGATAGCAGCTTTTTTCCAAGAGACCTTAAATTGGCTTTGGTCAAATAACACGGAGCACTGATAAGTTATCAACCATTTCTAATCAGACACCAGTTTGGTCCTCCAATATCCATGCTAGACCTGCTCAGGCATTGGTCATATGCTGCTGGCCAGGCAAAAAGTTTGATTTATCACTGAGCAGTTAAAAAGCTGTCCACAAAAAAAAAAAAAAAAAAAAGTTTTCACATCAGAAGAAACAAAATACATTCCCAAAGGGGATGTACTTTGTTTATGCACACAGCAGTACAGCAGCCTTTCTAATTATCACCTAGTCAAAGGGGATGTTTTGTGTTTTGCACATATGACTGCATTTTCCTCACTCCTCGCTGCATTTTCACTCCTGTAATTTCAGTGCTCATCTGTAATGCTGGAATGCATGCCCAAAGAAAAAAGCTTGTGAAGAAATATTTGTAAGAAAAACAAAAGCAACTCCCCTCCTCCTTGAAATCTATAGCAACACCCCCCTCACAGAGTTTGTTTGTAGGTGTCTGTATTTTCCAGCTTTCACTTTCCTCAGCATCCACATTACAGCCTCTTTTAGCACATACATACTAAGCTTTTATTTTTAACACAGATGCTCCCTTTCTCCTCTGTAGAGTACTATGAACACAGGCAGAAGGTGTCTTTTGCAGGAACATTGCCATGAGTGTCCAAGAGTGACGTGGAGTGCTCTCTTTCATTTCTTCTTTCCAGCTCAGTCAAAGCGCTGCTAGAATGGTGACTATATTCCATGATCAGTAGAACGACAGATTTTGGGGGTAAAAAAGGATCTCTCTCACCGAAGCATGTAGGGTAAGTTATTTGAAAATTCCCTGCTTCTTGGTTCACTGCGGAGGGTGGAGGGGGCTTCGCTGTGCCCTGTGCAGCCAAGAGCCCCTTGACTAATTCTCAGTTCAGATCTTGCCAGGTACCTTTGGGAGAGAAGAGTTGCCTTGTAGACACTGTGTTTTAAAATAAAGATGTCATGTTTAAAAACACAGAGTCAGTGAAATCTGAGATCATCTCTTTCTGGTTTTCATTAACATAAGTTGCACATATATCCCCTTCCCCTATATCTGGTATCCTGAGTAAACTTTGTCTACAATGAGAAAAATGATCTGCATCCAAGACAATACATTTAAATCTTTGAATTCAACTTAAAGCTTCTGATGTTCAATATCCTGTTATAGGTCCTTCTACTATAGTGATGTTCTGGTGTATATGGTATGATTTCTATGTTGACTATCTGTGTGAGAGAATATATTCTTCAGGGGGTTACATGCCACAGTGGTCCATTTTGGAGGCTCACTTCAGCTGAAGCCAGGAATGGCCAAGAAATGTCCAGAACTGTCTAAGAATCAAAACGAGTGGAGAGAAGGGTGGTAGTGTGGTTACTTGTGTTAATTTTTTTATGAAATTGTTGCAATCTCGTCTTCAGGTGGGGAATTCAAGAGCCAATAATTCTGAGGACAGGAGACACCAGGGTAAATGACTGGGAGTATCGTTAAGTGTCTAGTGGCAACTCTGTGCCAGCTCCTGGCAGACTTCCATTTGCTTCCCATTAACAAAATTCAGGTTCCCTCATTGCACAGGAACCATCTCAGCCTGGAAATTGGTGGCCAGATCGTGCCACAGTGCCTGGCAGTTGTATATCCATGATTTTCCTTAGTCTAGGATACACAGTGCTGAGGGAGCATGGGGAAGAGTTGTCCAGCAAACACAACGGGAAACCTACTGGTCTGCGGTGCCTGCCTAAAGAACCCAGAGATCCTTTTGGATGCTCTACCAGAACACATGTAGCCAAAGTGTCTGGACAGTTTGGGCAGTGAGGGGATTTCCATGATTTTTATCTGCAAATGGAGAATTTGAGGCATGTGGAAATGAAGGTTCTGATTCACAACAGTGAAATGAAATAACAGATGCCTAAATACATTTCAGAATCTCTCCCACAGTCACGCTGAACCTCTGGTTCTTCCAGGGAATGGACCAAAATTTAGGTATCACACAATACTTCTACACCTTAACTTCTAAATCACCCTTTCATCTGTGACTTGCCTTTCTGTCTCTTTTGGAGAGAGTACTAGAGCACCAGGTCCATCCCATCCCTGGCCAGTCTGGAGTGGTTCATTCCTGAGCAGTTTCTTGTCTTTTCCCCAGGTTTTGCAACGTGTCAATGATGGCGATAAAAGTCTGCTGAACTGAAGGCAATGTAAACAGACACATACTGTCTTCACATTTTCTCTCTAAAGTGCCTCCTGGAGAGACTGGGAAAGTGATTTGAATAGTACATTAAGTATCATAGTACACTAAGTACAGAGCGCCCATAGCTGTTTCCGTAACTACCTTTCTGGTAGCCTCTATGGAGACTAGTAACAAGGTTGTTAATTCCTTTGAGGACAACAAATCATCTGATTGTCTCTTGCCCATTAAAGCTCTGGTTTCCTGGGGCCAAGCTCCATCCCGGCTGGAAGAAGGGGCTGGCTCGGAGCTCCTGGAGTGGCCTGGGCATTGGCGGCAGGAGAGGCTCGTGTGTCCCCTTCTGCTTTGAGCCATTCCTATCAAATGGGCTCTTTTTAAATCTGTAACCTAACTTTCAATTTATTCTTGAGAAACAGCAGGCCTTGCAGTCACTGGGAAGGGGAAAAAAAATGAAAGAAAAAAAAAAGGAAAGAAAAGAAAGCTTTCAATTCAAAGAGCATAGTTGTGAAAAAGCCATGCTCCGAGCTGGGGTGAGGGAAAGCAGCTCAAGGCATATATTCTGCCCTGGCCTGTACTTAATTATGTGTTTGGAATTGAAAACAAACATTTTTAAAATGGCTACTGAGGCGCACTGTTCGAATGCATCCAAGATGGTGGCAGATGTTACGGCTTCTGTGATAAATGATTTCAAAGGCACCGAGGACTGTGGCGCTTTTAAAGTGACAGCCCTTCCCAGTCTATAGCTGCTTTTGAGTTCTTTGGTGGTTTCTTTATTTGACTGCTTTCAGGACCGCTTTCCACCCCGTATTTCACAATGTTGCCACATCATTCAAACGGGACGAAACCGAATGCTTTCTGTGACATTCGTGCATGAGGACGGCCACTGTGATCTTAAAGAATGTGGCACCCACAAGCAGACACATGGCTTTGATATTTCCATTTTATTCAGAGCCCTCTAATTTAGAAAGCCATGTGTCACCAGACAAAACTGAATGCTGGCTTGCAGTGAGCACAGCCTCCTGCCTCTGCCTGTTCCTCTGCTCTTCATGGTGCTTAAGGATTCAAGAACGATTGCTTGGGGAAGAGCACTGGGAAGGTCCTCCTTGCCATCTTGAAGACATGCTGTTCAGTGGCGGCCTCTTAGCCAGAAGAGCAAATGTGAACAGAGAACTGCCCTAGCACAAGCCTAAAGAAATACAGAGCTCTATAAAATAACCCAGCAGCTTTTTAATTATAACCAAGTGTAAATTGTTAGCTCCGGCTTAAAATAATTGCATCCTTGGTAATGGTAGAGGGGGAAGAGTCAATACACTCAAATACAACAAAAGAGTTTTGGAAAATAAATATATCCTAAGCACTGACTTGGGAGTCACTGCCATATTCAGTAGATGTGGAAAATTACCACTATCCCAGTACCAGCGATGACGGAAGACAAATAGTTATGGATGGGAATATTAACACACTTGGCAAAAAAAAAAAAAAAGTCATTTAGCTCATATATCCCCTTAGAAAGAAGACAAGTTTCCTTTCAGATAACTATTATTTTTCAGCATGTGCCTTCTATCCCTTTCTGCCACTCGCCACAGCTTTGGAGAAGGATGGGTTCCCCATCTCCCTCCCCAGTGCAGCCTCTGTCTTGCTGGTTGTGGCACATCCTACAAAGGCAAACATGGGTTTGAATCCTGGCAAGTGAAGGAGGTGACTCTGTAGAGCTGTGTCACCTCCCCATCGCACCCAGGTGCCTTGCTGCATCCCAGTGGGAAGCTGAAGTGGCACTGGCCCTCCCAGGCCACACGGGGTTTGGGGCAGCCCCCCCAGCTCAGGCAGTGCTGGGGCTTCTTCACTTCTTCACATCTAATTCTGTCAGTCTGCTGTACCACGAGTCTCAGTACCTAGCCCGGGTCCTGGGAATCCTATTGCAACACAGTCTGCCTACAGTAGATAAGCATTTCAGTGCTAAAATCCTCCTTGTGGACCTAGCCCCAGTAATATCTGAGGCAGCTATCTTCTCCTCTAGATAATGCTTCCTAGTTGTGTTCACATTCAATCAATAATAGGCTTTTAATATATATATTAAGGAGTCTCTAGAGGTATAGTTAATGCTTGAACTGTGGTGAGGTTAAGTGCCTGACTGTTATGGTGCGCTCAGCTGAAAGAGATCCTCCGGATTACTTTTCAAAGGAATGTATTTTTTTTTTCACGTTTCCCATTTGGTAGCTTAGCAGACAAAATTATTTCCCTTTGTTCTGTTTTAGTTCTAAAGGTATATTCTGAACAAATCAATTCAGAAAAACAGACTGAAGAGCACCTTTCTCTTAAGAGTCAAAATTATGCTACACTTCCTTATAGAATGTGGAAAAGGAATGGTAAATAAATTTAATAAAAAATAAGATTATGGTTCAGGCAGTATATACTAGCCTAATGATCAAGCCTACAAATGATAATAATGAGCCCGAAACTGTATACGAGATGTATTATCCTATAGGAAGCCACAGATACTTGTAAATGAAGTAGTTTTGAGGGGAGAGCATGACAACAAGCTTTCTTCTTCAGAAGACGGGTCTCTATTCCTGCCTGCTACCAAAGGACATGTCTCTTTTGCAATTTGTATGCCACGTCTACACGAAGCCCATGTGCATTGTGGTGGCTGCCATTTGGATCCACAAATTGCCTTTTGGAATTTACATAGAAAGCAACTGGCAGTCAATGCCAGAAAAATACTATACTATTCTTTGATCAAGATGATAAGACAGATTGTACTGTATCATATTTTCCATTTAAAAAATGTATTGGAAGGATCAAATTAGGGAAGGATAGAAAGAAGACAAAATGACTCATAATATTCAAGTAATAATGAAGATACTAAGGATGTTTTTGGCGGTGCTTTTATGCTGACAACACTTAGCTTACCTTTGGCTGAGAAGAGTCTTGAAATATGTCCTGCCTCATCTAGTTAGTTCTGCTTGACCTCCCACTTGACTCTGCTACACCTCGCCTGTGATGGAGACCATGGCCTGCTCTCAGGTTTCCCACTCGGAAGCGTTGAAGTGTTAGTCCTGTAATCCAGTTTGTAAGTGGGCTGTAAGATGGGTGCATGAGGAGCAGGCAAATTCCTGTTGCGAGAGATAACCCTCCAGCAGTCGCAGGCATGCTGGTCAGATGGGGCAGCCCGGGGTCAAGACTCCAGATAACCCTGAGAAGAGTCCCTCCTGCCTCCCAGGATGTCCTCTGAGGGAGAGCGCCGAGCCTTGTAATCTTTATTTTGCCTTACATCAACACAAGGAGGGGGAGATTTCTCCAAATATCATCTCAGTCTCGGTGATTCTCAGCAGCAGTTCCTGTGACAGCAATATTACAGTCCTTGGCACAAGAAGACACTGTATCAAACTCTTTATTCACTGGATGCAGCACATAAATAAAATTCACAGGATAATTGGCAGTGCTTCTTAGGAAACCTTAATATTTCTTAGAGAGTCTGGCCCCAGAATAATCACCAAAACAAAATGAAACTTCTTAACATCTTCAGTCTTGTATATTAACTATTTGGGAAGTGTAATTCACTGCTAAAAACACCAAAATGGAAAAAAAAAAATGATGCACCACCTGTACATCATTCTCTACTCTGCTATTTGGCTAGCAACAGCTTCTAGGGGGATAAAACACACATCAATGTCTGTTAGTTGATACTAGGATCATGAATGTTGCTTGAGAAATTTTTTTTCTGATTTTTAATCTAGAAAATACACCAAAATGTCACTTCCCTTTGTCATCGGACTTTACGGCATTCTGGCATCTCATGATTTATGCAGTCTGAGTGTGTGTGTATATGTTTGTGCACTTGTTAATGTGCACAGACATGCAGACATACATACGATGGTCTTCTGATTTTCCAAAATGTCTTGGTATCATTGTCTGACTGTGCTGTACTTTAAAAATCCCTATTTCTGTCTATCAGTTTCATGACCTGGGAATAGGTATGGGAATGGCAGTCATCAGACAATAACCTCATTGACATTTGTGTCGCTGTTTTCCTGCAGTGCCTTTCAGCTTCTTGGAATATGACCTGATGCCCTTTTTTTTTTTTTTTTTTTTTACAAAAAGGCTGGGAAGCAGAGTTATTTAGAGATAGAACCAAGAAAAGATGTGGTCATGTAGAAATTGTGGTGTGATTGGCCAGAATGTAATCTGAAGGCCTTTTAACAGGGCATGCTGAGCACCAACCTAAGGCAAATTAATGGGAAACACAAAATGTGGCAGTACGTCTGAAATCCTGTCCCAATTCCAGCTGTTGGAGAGAGCATGAGGACTGGGAAGCTTTTGCCTTCCTGCAGTGAGGACAGAGAGCCTGCCCTGGTGTGGGATTTCTCCCCTGAGCAAAATGAGAAAGGCATATGCAAGCTGCTGGCACCTTTCATATAGCACCCGATGATCCTCTTACATAGATAATCCTCTTACTCTGACCACTCAGAAAGAAAAGAACTGGAGAT
>NW_010585103.1:102395-117561 GCF_000705375.1 Tinamus guttatus
CTTTCCCTAAGCAAAGCTGTCAGATCTATTTAAGCAGAGACCTGCTCAGTCTTTTCCTCTGGGGCCACTTTTTCCTGTCTGGGAATGGCTGTGGCATTGCCTGTCTGCTCCCGAGCGACCATCACTGAGAGTTTCAGATAAGGCAAGAAATCGCACTCAACAGTCCCACAATCCCAGGCTCCAGGACAAAACGGGAGGGCTACGCTTTCGCTACCACTCTTTCAGAAGAAAAATAGCCCAAGCACGTATCAGCTGAACAAAGCTTGTGCTGTCTGGTGGGAAATGCCGATCCTTAGCAATTGTCCTCGTTTGTATCTATGTTAACAGAAGTGCTTTTAGGTGGTCTAGCTAAAGTACTTGTGTGGGGGCGGCAGTCACGAGCTTTAGCTATGTAGTGGATTCTAGGAAACTAGAGGCAAAGAAATAATCTGCGTCAATATTCAGTCATAAATACCTAGGAGCAAAGCTCATGTCCTGTGTTATAGTAAAGCGTCAAGCACAGTGACTGGAGACTGCAAATATCTTTAATATATATCCCCTGCAGCATAGAATTTGGTGCTTTAATTCTAAGGAGGGAAAAATACAATGTTAAATATCTGTATACACAATGATATTCTTCAAATGTTTACATATGCAATTATATTAATAAATACATTTTATATATACATAAAAATAGTAATACATATACATACATATATATATATATAAATACAAATAAAAAGATCTGTAATGCCTGAGAACCTGTCTTATGACGTATCTCAGATACAGATAGAAATAGTACATCCTTTCTTTATGCAGTAAAATAATCAGAACCTCCTCTGTAGCAAATGGTTGTATATGAGGAGCTGAAGGGAACAGCTTGAACTCACTGCATCTCTTCAACTGCAGAAGGATGCCAGATCACTTGGTCCAAACCACCTTACAGTTGCAGACATACTGCATGGCTCAAATACATTTATTATTTATTATTTTTCCTGAGAAGGGACCCAGTATCACAATTTGTTTTTAAGTCCTGTAAAATGTGTAATGTAATGAGTGATGAGCCCCTGCTCCTCAGACCTTGACATAAGGGCTTCTACTTTCTGTTTTTAGAATAGATAGTAGCTGCTGATAAAGGAGTGCAGTGAGAAGATACTGAAGTGCAGAATTATGGGCCTTGCCTTTAGCTGAATATACTGGCATAGTCCCAGGGACATCCCATTATGTGCCATGTCTTCAACTGGTAGATCTTGGCAGAGCTCCAGTGACTTCACAGAGTGACGCTAATTTACACCAACCTTGTCTGGCTTTATATCCGTAATTATTGCCAGAAACAATATACAGTTATAAAGGAGAATTATTGTTTAAAAGCTTGAAAGAGAGGCAGACAAGATGCTTTCAGTCTCCCAGGAGAAGATACATGCTGGTTTCCCCCTTTTCATCATTCAGGAAACTTGCCAAATAAGGGTGCAGGCCCAAAACAGGCCGAATTCAGTAGGAAGCTTTCTTACCCTGGGATTTTTGGTTTTGGATTTGATACTGCTTCAGTAGTGAGATGTGCCTGGCTCAGTGTAGATTCAGAACAACACAACACTTTTGATAGATATATAAAATAATAACGGAAATATCTATCAGAGGCAGTTAATTTTTGTCTTTGGATAAGATCACACTGGATATTAAACTAAAATCAAAGTCCATCTTTAAGCACTAGATCTCCTTCTCTTTGAAGTGTTAAAACCTAAAGTTTAATGTGAGTCTGCCTCACCTTCATGGCGCACAGTAAATGGGAAGGAAGAGAGGGCTGAGAGTGGTGTTGAGAAGCCCATGAGCTGCGGGTGAAGAGGATTGTGGCTCAGGCTGAGAATTAGAACATTCTTTCCTTCACATGGCTTCTCAGGGATGGTGGAGGGACCATCAGAAGCCTTGTGGATGGATGAGCTATATTGAGGCTGCAGAACTGAGGCTGAAGCCTTGAGTCGGTCACTTAGAAGAGAATAGGGTAGTTAAGTCTTCCATGCAGTTTAGTGGTTTAGTTTCCCATGATTTTATGGAGTGGTAGGACAAGAGCCACTACCTTAGAGCGAGGCTTATGAGGGAGGATTTTTAGTCTGGAGCTCCCAGTGATCTGTTACATAGACTTGCCTATGCTTCAAAGACAGATCTGCTGATACCAAAGTGTTACGAGTAGGTACCTTTCCATGATGCATACCAGGGTATGATGTGTTTGCTCTCATGGGAAGTCAGGACCGCCACCAGTGGATAGATGGGATGTGTTTCTGGCTGTGCTGTAACACTCTTCACTTGGTGTTCCTGATGCCCTGAATATACTTGTGTCCAGGTGTGCTGCTGTAAGATGGAGCTTGACAAATTTATGAAAGAAGTTATATGACATGGTTCTGACAAGAGGACAAACTTTATTTGGGATGTTCTTACACCTCCTGCATTCCTGTGTGTTACTCCAGCCCTGATGTGAAGGCACAAAGATTAAACTAGTTGCATTCATAAAATATCCAAGCAAAATAAGACAGTGTAATTTAGCTACAAAAAGCTCCATGTATTTATACCTGTCATGGATGCATTTTATTTTTTATAGCAATATACCTCACTGAGTCTTGGCAGAGAGATTGGTATCACTTCCAGGGTGGAGGATATTCCTCTTTTCTTTTAACCTTTGCTCTGACCACAAAATATTATTGCCTAGCAGTGATAATTCAGGAAAACAAATGAGGTTTGAGCTGTGCTAACAAATATCTAGAAAGGAGAAAAGTTTTTTTAGCCAGAGCACTGGCCAAGACATTAGATCAGTCCACACTCCTCTAAGTTTCTTTCAGCGTCGTAAACAAAAGTGTCTCTACATGTCTCTTATTCCACTGGGTTGGAAGAATGCTACGCATTTTATTTCACGTACCAAAGCCTCTCATCTGGAATGAGATTGCCTGAGCACGAGAAACAAGGACTCTGAACTAAATATTGGGTTGACTTGTACTTTTGGAAGACAAAAGCAAATACAGGCAGCTCGCAGCCTCCATCTCCTGCGAATCTGCACGTAATAGCAACTGCAGTGCCAAGCTTAACAGGAAGCTGAAGAGTGAGCCTCATCCAGAGGAGTCGCAGGATCACGTTACCTGCATTCATAAAATATAAGCGTGGGTACAATTAACTTCTCAGCTATCCTTCATTAAGGCCAAACAATCTCACATTTGGAGGCTGCTTTCTCTCTTTCCCACACTGGTTTTGTGACATCCTGGCTTTCAGGAGATGCACATAACTAGCATTATGGACACTGAGATCAGCATCTTAAACTGCAAAGCAGCTCACTGGTTTTGGGGTTTCCTGTTCTACTCAAACAGGTTGTTGGGTTCCTGTTGGTCCCCAGACTTCAATGCACATTGGCCTTTATTTTATAAGCATAATCACTTTTTTTTTTTCTTTAATTCTATGTCCTTGAGGGTGTCCTTGGGTTGCAGCTTCCCTCATCTGGGGATCTCTGGAGGTCACTGGGCAGGCGTCCACTTCTCTGCCCTCTCAGTGCTCAGTGAGGCCCAGATGTCTGAGTCCCTCAGGTGAACCCCATGGGGCAACTGGATGTGCTGCCCCAGAGAGAATACATCTGAGCTGCCCTGGCTTCCAAAGGGTATAAGAATGATTATGCACTTATTTCTCATCCATTTCACCAAATCATAAGGAGTTAACACTCTCAGACACAAATTACAGATTATTTTGTTATAAAAAAAGTTTTCTGGGACTCATCCAGAGTTAATTAAGTTTCCTAGGAAAAGATTGCCCCCCAGATCTCTCCCTTTTTAATTGTCATTCATTCTTTTTTCATTTATTATTTTTCTTCTTGTGCAATGTATAATTTAAGGTTGTAGGCTGCAAGATCAGGCATGCAGCCTGAGTAATGCAAACGTGATTAACATGAAGCATGTCCTTTGCATGGGGCAGCTCATGTGAGTAAAATTAGGCATTTCTACTGGTATAACAGGGAGGAAGCTATAAATTATAGCCTGCTAATGGAGTGATTAATGTAGAAACAAAAATACATGATGATAAGTGAATGATAAAAAGCTGTTTTTTTCTGCAGCAGCATATGAAGGAATAGAGTTGGCACCACACATATATCCTGACTTTACTTGGGAGCACATAATGTAATTAAAGGCCTTAAAGAAGCAGGAAGGTTAAAAAGAATATTGTGGAACTGAAAGTAGCTTTAGGGGGGGAAAAAAAAGAAGTGTTGTCACCAAATCTAAAAACAGACATCCACCAGACTACCCTCCAAAATGTCCCAAACTCTAAAAAGTCAAGATCTCTGTTGTACAACATATTTTTAAGACTCAGAGGATGACAGTTTCCAGACCCCTGGTATGTTTTTTAGTAAAAATGAGTTCCTTTCAGACATGAAAGCATATCATAAAACTGTAAAGTTCTGTGTTTAATATTACATTAGCTGGGACAAGGAAATTTGTATCAGCAGCTCCGTAACAGAGCGTTCCCAGCTTGCTGAAAGTGTTTGACTGACCAGTAATGACAAGTGGTAGGAAAAAGGAAAATATCCAAAACAAGAAACACTTGCTACAGATTTTCAAATTTTTGAATGACTTGAGAAGAACTGTACCAATTTGCCCACAGCGAAAAACTTTGTCTTTCATCAGAAAACTTTGGTGCCTCAAAACGTGAAAAAAGTTACTTCTCCTCAGACTGCAGAAAGTGCTAACTCTTACCTTGAATAGTTTAGCATTAAGCAATGCAAACTTAACAAAGAATTGGAATGAAATCAAAACTCTATTACAATTACAAGCAAAAAAACTCTCATTAATCCTTGCATATTGACTATAATAGTAGAAAAATTACTAAAGAAACAAACGACCGTGTGGCATTAACATTTTCCAAGTTCATTTCTGGTTTGCACAGTGTACAAGACACTTCCAGACCTTCGGCTACCCTTCTGTCTGAGACCCAGGCCAGGTAGGAATGTGACAAGCTGACAGTCACGGCACTTAGGGCATGTTTCTTGCTCTTCAAATTGCTCCTGGTTCAGCACTTAAACTCTTTAGTCTCCCAGCATATTCGAACTTCTAAAGCACAAAGTAAGAGATAATAAGCCTCGCTTTATCTGTTCAGTATTTGTAGCTCTTTTATGCATCAAACACAAGTCCCGTGCTACTTGTTGTTCTTTTTTTTTTTCATGTAGGAATGTCTTGTTCATTTGTTTTAGCAGCTTTCTATATCAACCACTGCAGTCCAGATATAGGAAAAAATGTGAAGGATTTTAACAATTCGACTTAATACAACACTCAAAGAACATGATGCAGCCTCTCTAATTGCATGATAAAAATGTATGAACTTATGCTAAAATACAAGAAAGGAATAATATAAATTGAATGATCGGTGCTTATACTTTATTGTACTTTAAGCTGTAGAGATAGCTCATACAATTTGATGATGTGGTTAGAAAGATATCAGAGACTTTTGATAATCAACAAAGTAGTCACTGGTCAAGTGCTATCACAGATAGCCACAATGCCTACAGATCTCTAGTTCTGAGAGACAGCATGACACAGACACATCCTTTATTACATTTTTTGAAAAATATTTTTTCAGTCATAATGTTGAAAGCCTGTTGATAGAAATCTTGGTCCAGGGTCACCATGTAGACATATAAGGGGGAAAAAAAAAAAAAAAAAAAAAACTTTTGCAGCTATTACAAATTAGCTTAGCTTGCTTTCTGTTGGAGGTTCATTCATTTTGGTCATTCAGTCTGTCAGTCTCCCTAATTAAATCAGAGATTTTATGTCAGAGAAGCATAGGAAGAGAAATTTTCTCTATTTTCTCTTATTGTCTTCATATTGCTTTCCTCTTTTGGTGCAACCTAATTAGGTCTTTTGTATTGTTCTTTGCTAAAAATAGAGTCATTTTCAAGCTCAAAATTATCATATTACAGTACTCCCTGATATATAAAGTGCTGGCAATTGCTAATATTTTATGAGTGGTTTTGAACTCCTGAGGAAAACAAGTGATGCCAATGAGATGAAAAATTGAAATGAGAAACAATGCAAATAACTCAGTGATCTGGATAGTAAACTGTATTTTGCTAACATGCAAAAAAGATGAATGAAGTTTTATTGCTAGAAACTTCTGTATAATTCTTTTAACCATAAATTGGAGTAATAGAAAGATTACATATTTTAAAATATGTAATATTTTAAAATTCCAGCATATCTCTGATCTCTCTGGTATCTTTTTGGTAAAAATGACACGAGAAGAGGAAAGACCTGAAGCCATTTAAAATATTCTCTAAAAATTCTCTGCAATTGTATGTATACCGAAAACTTTGCTCCTCAAGGTTATCTGATGTGAAGGAATTAACAGTGTAAAAGCAAAACAGACAATAAATGCAAATAGATTTTGGAAGAGGAAAAACAAAATAGGAGAAAAAAGCCTAAATTTCCATATGGAAGAATCAGGAATTTGTCCCTTCTGTCAAGTGGAGAATGAAGAGGAAACCAGGATAGCAGACAGGGAAGAATGGGCTCAATCAAAATCCTGTCAGAAGTCAGCAGCAACTTTCCTGTTGTGGTGTTAATATAGCAATTATTTTCCTATATGCTAAATTTGGGAGCCTGTATCATAATGTCGCAGAAAGGTCAGGAAAGGTCAGGCAAAATCAAAGGATTTTTGGTCAATCTTAACATTCCCCCAGTGCGTTTTTTTGTATGATGACCTTGACTCACACTTGTGCTCTATAAACATCCTCTGGCAGAAAATTGGTCTGAATATTCCTTGTAAAGTTGGAGAATAGTTGTTAAACTATACTGTATTACAGATCTTAGAGCAAACCTAATGTCATTGCATGCAGACCCTACCAACAGAATTTACAATTACTCTTGTGTTAGCAGAATGAAGGACTGATTTTTTGTGAGTTGGAAGATGGCTTCTGTAATCCCTCTTGCTTTGAAAGGCTGTATTGTTTTCATCACTTGACCAATTACTCTTTTCAACATTTAATTCAATTATGAACTCTCTTGCTGATGCCGCTTGCCTGGATATTTTCCCATCCCTCTTCATATGAACTCCTCTTCACCTATTGCTTTTCAATTTTCTAATCCGCCTTGCCATTAATGTTAATGCTTGAAGTTAGACGCTAACACACAAATCCATGTAAGACAAGGGCTGGATTTATTTTTTTGATCTGATGTACTTTTCACTAGAAAAAAGAAAAAAAAAAGAAAACAACAAAAAAGACCACTTCATAAAGCTATACCAATGTCTTTGTTTTAAGAAAGAGGAACATGAATGAATATACTTGTCTGTTCTCCCATCGTGTGTAGGAGGTGACCTGGGCTACATTTACATAGAGTAGATGGGCTTTTGGAGGTAAACTGTAAAACAGTTACAGCTCTCGAACAACACATTTCTCCTGATTTCAGGAAAAGTAGAATGGCTTTCACAGAACTAAAACTCTTCAGCAACTTTCCACTGACATATGAGGAAGATTGCTATTTTTTGTTGTTATTTTTTAAGCCAGTTGAATTAATTATGTTCCTAAGTTTGCTATAAAAGATGAAATTATCCCCCTAAACTTCAACTTGTGCTCTTTCCATACCACAAGAACTTTCGTAAAGTCAATATTTATCATTGCAGTGGACAACCTTGTTCCTGAAAGAGGTCTGGGCATACACAGGAGGAGCTAGAGAAAATGAGATAGTAGACCCAGTTTTTGCTCTGTCACAGTGCTAGCTTCCTGCCAAACTACATTTTCCCTTTGTGTTCTGTGGTACTCACTGCGACATTTTTTAAGAAGAGGAAAAGACTGTGAAGACTTTGCTTTATCCATTGCAGAATTAAGTTCCTAACTTCCAAAAAATGAAGAGGTCTAACATCCTAAAGTCATATTTATTTCACTGTGTTACTGGATAGGAGCTGCATGCTGTAGTTCTAACATATATCTAGGAAATTAGCAGTACAGAGCTAGCAGGTTTGCATGGACTCATAAAAATAATGCTTGTTGGTTAGAACTGTTAGATATAGTCCATCTTTATCACCACTATTTGTATTAGTAGAAAGTTCTTTCTCATAAACACTGGCTTAATTTACATGTTTGCATTATTTACTGTGCTTGCTTGGGCTGTACTTCTGTATCATTTTTCTTTCACTTTATAGGTCTTTGTTTTTCTGCTGAGAGCAGCAGCTCCTAAAATTGAGGACAAATATATTAGAAATCCTTTGGAGTTCAGCAGATTACTGTGATTAAGGCTAATCTGTTGATACTATCTGTGAGTAAGGCTGATTTGTTGATACTATCAGTAAGAGGTCTTCATTTTTTGCATATTGTTCTTCTGATTTCCTTGTTATTTTTCCTTATACAATTATTTTTCAGCTCAATGTGTGATTCAGACACGAAAAACTTTCATTATATGATATTCAGTCTCTTTCCAGTGCAGGCTCCTTACTTTCTCTGCTTCATGCAATATATGGTATGGAATGACAGAAGAGGATGGCATTTTCCTGTAACAACCACATTCATGACTAAAGGATGCACTAAGATCATTAAACAAGATCACAATTGATTGCTACCTCTATTCTTACTGTTATTGGTACTGCAGTTGCACGCACAGGCCCATAATGCTAGAAGCTGTGTAGCCATGTCTTAAAAAAACTAGTCAGGCACCAACAGTCTGGCCAAAAATAATTTAGACAATATCAGTAGCCTCAACACACCACATGCTCTGCAACATACTAATTGCACAAAATACAGGAGAAAAACAGCCCAAATATTTTTTTCCTTCTTTATATGATAGGCAGTTTTTTGGATAGTTGTATGGCTTGGATGGCTCTGATGGCAACATGTATGCTTATATTCTGTGTTTCTCGCATTGTTCATGCCCAGTGGCTGCTTAGAAAGACATTGGGTATTGTTGGAGGTTTTCCAGCAGTGGGTTTACATCCCCCTTTCTTTCCAGGTATGCACCAGTTCAGCCAAATTTCTAGAGGTCCTCACCTCTGGCAGATCTTCAGATTTAAAGCAAAATTCTAGCTGTGTGAGAAAGACAGCAGATCAAAATAGATCAAAACTTTCTCAGCACCTTGGGGTTAGAGAAGGACTATATGCTTACATCTGGTCTAATGACCATCCCTGCCCCATGTTTTGCTTCTCAGGTTTTACAGATTGCACAGCTTGTATCACCCCCCTCCTACACACTTTCCCTGTTCAGGCTCTGATCCTAGTGCTTCATGTATATGTGTGTAGGGAGCTGGCCTCCTTCCTAACAGGAGAGCAAGGAATGATATTTGTGCCTCAGGATTACAAGCAGGTCCTAAACGTTTTCAGCATTTGGTTCAGATATTTTAAGAGTAGGCTAATGTTCAGGTTTAATGTAATGCCTGGTATGGCACTCCTTCAGTTTGCCATATCTGGTTGACGTAAAAGCTGACGGACAGAGTAACTGATTGGAACCACCCTCTCTCATCCTCATCTGAATGGAAAAGAAACATATTTAGAAAAATCCAGTCACTGTCTTGGGTATAAGTTTGGATGTCATAACAGCCTGAAGTAGCATATGTGTTCTGTTTCACAGAGTTCCCTAAGGAGCTTCGTACACATAAAAAATGGGTTAATGAAATACTAACTGTTTTTAGTCATAGTGGTGTAAAATACTACTCACAGCTTAGAGATCACTAGATCAACATTATATCACCATGCCTGTAAGCGCTCTCTGTCCCCAGGGAAACATTTGACTCCAGCGCCATTCATCCTGGTGTCTTTCTATATTAAGCTACTGAAAAATGGAGCCCCCGCAAGCTATCTGTCTTCCCTGCAGTGGGGGAGCTGTGTCAAACGAAGAGGATGGTGCAGGGAGGAAGGAGGGAGCGCCTGCATTCCCGCGCTGTGTTTAGGCTCCAGCGCGCCCTGTTCGCGTTACGGAATGAGGTTCTCCAGGTTGAGCGCCGGAGGGGGAGGGCCTGGAAACCCAGTTGCCTCGTTTACAGGACATGGCCCAGCAGCGGCTTAGTGCTGTGGAGGGTAAAGAACAGAATTACCTTTTCATACAGACTGTCTGAAAAAGTAATAATAAAATAAGGCTTACCGTTTCGCATCAAAGGTCTGCCTTGTCCAGGTTCTTGCCTCTGACAGAGGTCAATAGAAGGCGCCTAGGGAAAGTGTAAGAGCAAACTGTGTCTGCAGTGATACATGTCCATGCTATTTCCCTAGCTTCCAGGGGTTTGCTGCCCCTCAGCCACAAGTGATATTCTTATATTTAATAACTGTTGATAGAATTTTATTCAGGGAATTTGTCCAATCATTTTTAAACGTATATAAACTTTGTTCACACTCAGCATCCTGTGGCAAGGAGCTCTATGGCTTAACCTTTTGTAATATGAAACAATATTTCCTTTTGTTTGCTTTGGAAACCTTTACCTTCACTCAATACCTTCTAGTTCCTGTGCTAGGAGAGACACTGAACAGTCATTCCCATTGCCCTGCCCTTCATGACCTCTGTCAAGAGATCATCACTCATCCCTTTCTGAGGTTTAAGAGTCCTCTATGGTCTTTGTGTTGAAGTTATTCCACACTATTGATCATCTTTTTTGCTCCCCTCTGTGTCTTTTCCTACTCTATCTTTTTTTAGAGATAAAAAAGACTAGAATTATATACAATAAACCATTACTGAATGTTGAGATAATGATATCATAAATAACTAAGATTTTGTTTCTGAGTGGTGAGTGTAACTTAGAGCTCATCACACCACAGGATGAGGTTCGGGTGAGTTGCCTGTGCATCATTCTACATTTGTCTGTGTTGAATTCCACCTGCCGCTTACTATCATGAAATGCTCCTGTAGCTATACAGCATTTTTAGCATGAATTTGAACTAAATCACATGCTTTATCCTGTGAAAAGAATGATAGTGGGAAAATATCCCCAAGCTGCTGAAATGGAAACATAATTTTGCAGCTATTTTCTTGAAGAGAATGTTGTTCTTTTTGTATGCCTAGAAATATAGGCATAAAAGGCATCTCTTTATGCCTTTTCTTTTTAGGCATATCTTGTCCTGCAGATTCTCTTATAAACTTCCCGTTCCTAACATGTTTGAAAAAGAATTTATTGTACATGCCCATATCTTTTGCCAGTTGTTCCTCCATCTCTTCTTTTATGTTCTTACATTTAACCTTTCAGAGTTAATATGATCCTTGCTATTTTCCTGATCTGGGGACAACCTTAGCATGCTGAGGGATGCCTTCTTGAATATGTTGCCTTTCTACACAGATTTCTTTTATTATTTTAGTGATCTATTTCAAGATGTGGTGTGTATTTGCAGTGTGTCTCCAGTATCTTATCTGTAAATTATCACCATGCCATTTATAAAGATTTTACTGTTTACAAGTTTAAAGCTGCCTTTTTAATGTATTTTACACATTTGAGTACTTTTTACCACATTTTACACTATTCTCCTGTTTCAAAATTAAGCACAAAGTAATAACTATTGAGTTCTATTTGTTTTATTTGTTTTTTTCACAGTAACGTTCATGAATAAAGTCCAGCTTTGCTCAGGACCAGGTAAAGAGATGTTCGTTCTGGTTTAAGCTCCCAGATTGCGTAATCTGAAAGAAATCATTAACGACAAATAAATACTTGGCTTTGATGTTGTTTCCAAATATGACATTTGCCTGTATATGTGAGAGCATTTGAAGTCTCCTACCACAGCTGTGTCTCCTGTTCTTGCATCTTCATCTCCACCCGCACATGACAGCCCCATTCCAATGGGTCACATTGAGATGTGGGTAAATCCAGTGGGCAGCCCTTCAAGCACTGAAAAAATGATGCAAATAATAATATGGAAATAATTCTAATGCTTTTGAAAATGTTAATGAAATTTCAAAGCTTGAAAAAAAGTTATAAGAATCTAAGAATGTAGAACTAGCAGTGGAGCCAACACAAAAAATGTTCAAATATATATTTGAGGGTCTCACACGCTGACAGTATTGAATCTGCAGGCAGCTTTGAATATATCAACCAAGGGACAGCTTCCATGTCTTCATAGTAGTACGCTACTAAGAGATGCAAGCAGAAAAATGTTCATTAAGATTGGCTTATTACTGCAGCGCACCCCTCAGAATTTGATTATTTGCAATAAAATAGTAGTAATTCTTAAAAATGCTAGCTAGCCTAAAATAACTAGTGAAGGTAAGGATGGTGGAATTAAGTGAAAAAGTATTTAAAGCAATGATACAATAAAAAGAGGAATAAACATAAATAAGTCTCTTGTCTTTCTAACCTTGAAAATGTCATGCCCTTGTTCAGAAAGAAAAAGATGCCCAAGACAAGTAGGGTATTGTACTGAAGAAAATTGGCTCCCAGATGTCTTCAGAAAAAAATAAGGCATGTTCACAAATACCTCCCCTGACCTGTTTACTAAAATGCACAATAAATGGCAGAGCAGTGAATATTCAGGGCCTGGGAGATTTTATCAGGCATAATGTTCTTGAAAAATTTTGCATGATACAGCTGCCTGTGGGAAGAACTTCAAGTTCGGATCTCTTTCAGGTCAGCTGATTCTGTACCCTTTCTAATTCCATGTACAGTTGCTATTTAACATTTTGACAATCTTCTGGGAAAGTCTGTCAAACAAAAGATTTGAATGTGCCTTGTACACATTGCTGACTGCCTCTCACAGCCTGGACACTTTATGAAGTACTTCATGGACGACAGTGTTTTGTTTTACTTTTTAATGTATTCCATAATGGAAGATTTCTGAACTAAGTCACTTAATCAACTTAAGCACTTAATCAACTTGCAAACAACACAGAGAAAAGAATTCTTTATATTACTATAGCCAATTCCTGCCATTTAAGGAAAGTGTCATGATGAATAGAGCTTATTGAAAACAAAATATCTGAATTTATTTATAGATCTTATGTACAAATGAAAGAAGCAAAGGAGTCTGAAAAAAAGCAGTATGCTAGCTGTGATGCTGGCTTTTCTGGAGGTCAGCTACAGTCACCAAGGGTGAGACTTTGTGCTCAGCAAAATTACCTGGATCTGCAGCTGTTGAAGTTTACAAGAAATCACTTAGTTAGTTACTTCACAGCTAACAGATTTATACAAAAGTTAAGCTCTTCTGAAGACCTTATACTTCCTAAAAACTCAGAACACTGCAGACAATATGATGCAAGTGTTCTAGCAACACTAGGAAACATCATTAAAAATGCTGAGCATTTTGCCCTTATTACCAAGCGTTCAGGGAGGTTTTTTTTTGTACCCAGGAGATATACAAATAAATTATCCCTCAGTAACGTGTGCCGCCCTGTTCCATAAGGTGAAATGCTTAAAGGGACTTATCTTCAAAATAGCCTAATAGAGTAACAAAATAGGTTATTAAGTTAGGATTCTTTTTATTTTCCTGGGAAGAGCATCAGCTTTAATACGTTGCAAAGAGAACATTTTTAGACTGCATTTAAATACATGGTAGAAGGACAATCCCATTAGTGGTTTCAAATATTTTATGCCACTGTGGTAATTTCTGATGCCAGCATAACACTAACATCTATTTCACAGAGGGGAATGGGATACAGACATTGTATACACTAGCAAAGAAGCAAGACTGCTGTATCACGGTACTATTACTCCACAGCACTAGTGTCAGTCAAGAAGAGCCCCGCAGGAGTCAGGGGAGTTACCCCACTGTGAAGCAGAGTTACGTCAGAATCAGGCCTTGTATCATCACAAAAGAAAAATTGTTTTGTACCAAATGCACAACTCATTAACAGTTTGAAAAATCTCTTTCATAATCAGGGAGTTATAAATTCTTGGCTTTATCCCAGGTCATACATCATGTTAATTCATTGAAAGAACTGCATAGATTGACTTCTGATAACTTTTGTTATTATTGATATTTGCTCTGTCTGCTAGTTACTGTCCAAAAAAGCTTATTTAAGAGGCTTTCTCTCTTGCCCATTGATTTTGGAGGGGTATAAACTGAAGCCAAACAGAGCTGCAAGAAGTTTTCACTTGAGGGTTATCCTAGCATGGAATCTATTTCGAGCCCAGCTGACTGGCAGTTTGGCTCGCTTGTAATTTGGCTTACTGTGGTGTTGCCCATCAGGTTCCTGATGGCAGGTGAACAGGAAATTTCACCACTGAGTCATCAGAATATTTCAGATTGCTCCAGGTGTAGCATTGAGCTAACCTTTCTGTAGAAACTCTGACGTGATGTGATACACAACGAAATCACTGTCTCTCACTCTCCTAGCAGCATGGTTGAATAGGCTGTGGTAAACCTCCCCAGAGAGACAACAGAAGCCCTATCACTTCAGTCATTTAGAACCAGAGAGTACGAAACACTTATGAATGTACTGTAGAGAGTAATTCTTCTTGGCAAGGGCTATGTTAGGTGATGTAAGAGAGGGCTTTTCAGCTCTTATTTCTATGCCTTTGAGGGTATAGTATTACTATTTGACATTTTAAAGCAAAAGCCTGACTCTCAGAAAGAATAATACAAAAGAGGAGATGAACAACTGATTTCCTTGCATACTTTCTCTACACTCACACAAAATTCACAAGTGAGGTGCTGGGTAGAGGCAAACACAGATAGAGTTAAGAGGTGCTGGGGAACCAAGAAGTCACTGGTGCCCCTTTGGATGTGCTTTTCCTATTATGTTTTTCTTCATATTTTCTGTCACACCACCATGCACAGATGCCTCCCTTGAACAACACTATAAGGCTTCAAATCCCTGTCCAAGACTTTTATGTTCCCTGACTTCCACAAGAAACTGGCAGACAATAATAGTCGGCCTTGTAGAGTCAAAATGGGAATAGTGCAATTAAAAAAATGGAAATAAAATATTTATGACTAATCAGATAGTGGTCAGTGATAGATATACAAGTATGGTAACATTCATTTTCATGCTAGGTCTTGCTAATCTTCTAGCAGCCTTTTTTTTCCCCCTCTTTAGCCAGACTTTCATTAAGTGGATGGAGCTTTGCCAGGTTCAGTTTTCATTCACATCATTATAAATCATGATTGAAACCTGAGGTATTATTCCTGCTTTCTCGAAGTACAATTGAGATGAGCTTTTAGACTGTAGCCTTGAGGCACAACACATTTTGATACCTTTTGGAGGAATGTTTGTAAAATGAAAGAACTGATTTGAGGCATCTTTTATTTCTCTCTCTCTCTGTCTCTCTCTCT
>NW_010585103.1:117604-132528 GCF_000705375.1 Tinamus guttatus
TCCATCTCCATCATTTTTTTTCTCCTCTTCTTTTCCTGCTGTCCCAGACTCATGTCATCTCCCCAGGATTTCTAAAAAACCCTCAACGTTATACTCATGATGAGCCAGTCAAGTAATTTGGAACTTCTCCCACATTCCATCAATGTTGTGGTAAAAGTCTGAAATACCCACAGTTCAGAGCCGTTACAGTGGACCTACTCCTTCTGCCATCTGCTTGTTCTCTCACCTGCATGCCCGTTCATATGCTCAGATCCTTTCATGTCAGAAATAATACATAGTGTTAAGCTTCATGAAGGCATGAAATGTGAGACTCCACTAACAGCAGCATGCTTATAACACAACATTTGTGTTAGGATTTTCTTGTTGCCTTAGGTGTTGTTCATGTGTTTTCTTTTGTAACCCACCTTTAGGGAGTAAATTATTTAATTGTTACCTCTTCTAACTAACTCTAGATCTCTCAAATATCCTCATCATTGCTTTAAAATGTCCCTGGCTTTTGATGCTTAAGGCTATGTTAAAGTGAAAAAAAAAGAGGTCAAAAGTATGGACAGTGGAGCCCCGGGCTATTCAGTGAGCTGTGAAGACAGATGTGCTTTAGGAGGACCTAAGTAGTTACACTGAATAGAGACATGGTAGGTGTCACTACAAATTCTGCTATATGAAAACTAGTCCAATCTAATTAAGTGGTGATTCAGTCTCAATTCCCCAAATAATATGGTTTAAAACACTAAGTAATTGCTATACATTTCTGCTCAGTAACTGCTAAAGACAGCAGTCACTGAAATAATGGTGTTCTGCAACACTCCAGCTACACTTACAAAAGGTGAAGTAATTGATGGCCCTTTATGTAAGCCAAATATTGTATTAGATCCTCAGGGAGTGATCCTCTGGTACCTGCAGAGTTCAACCTGACACCAAGTTGCAGTAGTTGTCAGAGACTGATCTAACAAGGTGGCCCAGAGTGTTTTGCTCCTAGGAAGCACATTCTTTTTCCTCTTTCTGTTGTCTCTTCCCTAAATGTGAAGCAGCTTTCTATTATCTGTTTCAGTCTATAAGCCTCAGTGTTCCTTTTCTTCAAATAGAATTTTATAGTTACCTGCTTCTTTAGTTGCCTCTATCAGAGATCACTAACATCCTCAAAATTATAGTTCTCATTACTTTATCCTTTACGGGTCTAGATTTCCTGAGTGCTTATATTTTGACTTCTTGCCTACCTAAGCTCTTCTGTAAGCTAAGACTTGGTCATAATCCTTCTACAGATGTTGCCCCTGCAGATCTGAAATGAGATTCCCAGATTTGTATTCTCTTAATTTACTATATGCAATATACCTGCTCATAAAAGAAACTATTTTCTTACCTGATAATTGGTTTTATCACTAAAACAAAACTGAAATCAAAATTCTTATTTATTGTAATTACAAATGCGCAATTGTACACTGAGAACATGCAGCCTTTCACAAATTCTTCTGCCAGCAAACTTTCCATCCCATTAGTCTCTGTATTTAAGAAGACTAATGGATACAAAATACTCAGTTGACAGTTGTACCAGATTTCTGCCTGAGCATTGCTTTTCCTCCCTCATTTCTGAAAGATGTTTGTCCTATACCTCTTGTAAATCGTGTAGATGAGAAGCATTGGGAGTTCCTGCTACAGTCCATGTCCACTTCAAAGCAGTGGGCAGTCAGCCATACATCATGATTTCAATGTATCAGTGTCAGAGCCCTGCAAGTTTGATCTGGAGGATGAGCTGAAGAATAAGCAGAAAACATAGGGTTGCAGTTTCTGTTGGGACAATGATGTTGGCAGTTCTTGCCTTCACCCTTCCCATACATACCTCAGTCCTGCCAGCCTCTTTGTTCTTGCCTTCACCCTTCCCATTACCCAGGAGCTATACATACCTCAGTCCTGCCAGCCTCTTCCCTCAGCTCCCCATCCCAACTCCTACTGTCAGGGGAATAATCATGACCCTGCCTGGCACCGGCCTCACGCCTGGGGCAGCAGACATCAGTTTCGTTTGTGCTACAGAGAAACCTAGATCAGTTATGGTTATAAAGTCACAGGTTTCAAGTCTGATCTCATGAAGTTTGACTTATTTTGATTCTCTCAACATCTTCCCCAGATGATTGCACAGTTCTCTAGTTACATGATCCTTACACAAGCCTGATAGTGTTTGAGATTGGAGGGCACATGCTGAGTATGTGTGTTCCTTTAGGACTAATTATTTAAAGTTGGCTTCCAGCATTTTTTCATGGATGTCATTGGGGGCTAAAGGACATAGCCTCCTCTCAATTTTAGGAGATGCTAGATAAAGTGAAGTTGAAAAAAAAAAAAGTGCTGATTGCTGTAATTGCCGACACATTCCTGTGGCACACGTGATCATTAGAACAGCTAACTTAAAACAATATTTCCTTTTTAGAAAGGAAGTTGGTAATCGAGTTGTTATGCTTTTCTGCTTTGCATTTCAGTTTAAATTTTCAGCTGGCATTGAGTGTATGGTTACTGCTTACCAGAACATGTTGATTCAAATTTTAATAATTCAAGTACAAGTTGATTTTGTTGAGTGCTTTTTAACCACTCATTTGCTGCAGGTTTTCATGAATGGCCTTTTGGATTTCAGTCTTGAATGTGGGCCATTTGGAAATATTGTAATATCTAAATGCTCTGTGATTAAAATGGCTGGGATGCCATTTAAATTTGGTCAAATCTATCCCCAAACCACAATGACCAAAATGAATTGGTTATAAAAACCATGCAAAGAAATATGTTATGCAAAGTACGAATCCAGTCTAGTCTGAAGTGTAAGAGACTATGTGGAGTCTTGCCAAAACAACTCATTTTACTACTTAAGGATGAGCTAAACCTGTATTGCTGATGAGTTTCAAGTGTTTGTGGCTGGAGTGTAAAATCATATTGGGAAACAGTAATCCTATGCAAGTCCTGCCTCTTCCCTTTAAGCTGATACCCCAATTTGTTCCCATATGGCCCTTGACACAAGCCATTTGCTCAGTGTCTTTCTGCTGTGCTGGCCCAGCCATTCCCACTCTTCTCCAAAATGTTCCATCTCTCAGTCTGGATAGTGCAGGATATCTGCTTGAATCTTTTTTTTTTTTTTTTTTGTCTCTGACTTGATCTCCTTGCTCAGACTGCCCTACCCTCTATTACACTTCCTTGACTTGTTTGGAAACTTGGAAATAAACACAGTACAGTCAGAGCTGTTAAGTGATGGAAATGAAATGAAATGGAGAGAAGAAAGAAGACAAAATGACATCTATCTTCTGATAAACACTGTCTTTCTAGTATAAAGGTTCTTCACCAAAAAAAAAGCTTCATGTTGATTTCTATATCTCCTGTGAAACCCACACTGTGAAGACTCTGCACCAAGGAAATACAACATGTGAACTATTTGTATTGGGATTCATCTGACCTCCGTTCAAGTTAGGTGTCTTGATCAAAGTGGCCATTTCTGTTCCCTCTGAAGGAGTGATATTGGCACCTCGAGAAGCTGATTCAGAGCCTCAGATGTCTGCTTTAAGATGGCAGGAATTCCTCTTTGGGGGTCCCTGTGTATCTCCATTGACCACACAGGTTGTCCAGACAGTTAACCTTAGAGCAGGTGTTACCTTTTGTGTGTGTGTGTCAGCCTAGGTTAGCTGATTGTTGCCTTGGAAGAGACATTGTGGTAGTACCTATGGAGTGTGGGGGACAGTAGAGGGTTTTTTTTTTTTTTTTTCAGGAAACAGGATATTACAAAGCCATTTACTTGTTACGAGTGTATTATTCTTTAGTGTACTTTAAAAACTTAGGAGCTTAACCTGAATGAATTCCTTTTGGGTGGGTTTATCCTAAGGTGTCCTGTGTAGTAATGACCACTGGCTTATTTACTATAGAAATGGAAAATAAATATCACAAAACACTGCTGGAAAATGCCAAAACAACTAATGCATCTGTAAGCTGCTGGACATACCAGTTAAACTTTAAATCCTGTATGTTTGACTTAAGATAATTCATATCTCAGAATTAATGTCAATAAATTCTCCATTAAAACAGAGGCATGCTCATAAAAGTCATCCATGTACTGGAACTTAGGTCAGCATTTACTCATTCTGCTCCCTTCTCTTTGTGGATGATATTCATCTGCCTGCAACAAAGCACCAAGTCCACATACTATAGATTTCTTATGAGGTCTCTTGTCCTTCAATATTGCTTGAGAATGGTTTGTAAAGTCCCAGTCACAGATGTGATGGGACACAATTCTGCCATGAATTAACACAGAAATAATAACTAAATTTAGGCTGATCACCTAGCCTCCTTTCCTGGTTTGCAGTGAGAAAAATCCACAGGGAGAGTCATCTGACTCTGAGAATAGCATGTAAAATAAATGCGCAAACATTTAGAAATTCTGTTTCACATTTCCAAAGGAGTTGATGGTTCCTAATCAGAATTAGGTGAGTACAATTTTTGTGAACCTAGTACCATGAAAGATGAATAGGACATCTCTCTTTTCAGGTTGGAAGACCAAAGACCCAGCAAAACAAACATCTGGCTGGGTAGGTTTAAGTTGTTCTGCTTGATGGAATGTCAGAGCCCAATTCAGTGTTTCAAATTCTCTCAAGGGCATTTACTTCTAAGAATCAAATGAGAAGAACTAAAATTCCATCTAATGTTTGCAGGTATGGCTAGTATTGCCCCACTTCCATAAATACACACTACTGCTTGCTTCACCTTCTGTTATTTGAGACCCGTTTTTTTAGTTTTACTTGTTAGAAATTCTTCAATGTGTCAAACTCGCAGCTGGACTGGCAGTTCAGCAAGAATGGCAATGCAAGATCTACAGCACAGTTATCCCGAAGTTCCAGTTTTCTTATCATGGTGCTACAAGACTATTGGGATATGGTGTTTTCAGTGTTACAAGACTAATGGATTGGCTTTCCAGCCAGGCTTCAGAAGAGTAACCCAATAACAGAACAGTTTAAGGTTTAATTGTTAAACAGGGCAATTACTGCATAGTGTGAACGTCTCAATTTCAGCCTCTAAATATTCTTTGAGCTTGAAATGCATTGCATCAACAAATGGCCTCATAATTTAGTGTAAGCAAAGCTTTTTTTTGGCACAACTTTTTTTTCTATACTCACCATGGTGGGAAGAAAAAGGGAAGCATGGGGTATTTTCTCCCTTCTTTGTGTCTCCAATGTTGTTTGTTCTGCAATGCAATATTTGTTTTAGCTTGGTATTTCTTTTTAAAATGTCTTTACTGGACTGGAGTGCTACATTTTTAAGCCTCATAGGGAAACTTTAACAAGTTATGAATAAGCAGGGAGCGGGGTTTCAGTGTAATTCAGGAATGAGAACTAAGCAAAGAGAAGAATATTCAACCTTTTCATGGAAGGATTGAGTATTCTTTTCAAAGTCATATATCAAAAACCCACATACAATGGAAACATTCTCTCTCCGTAGAACATAAAAGAAGAGGGAACTGCCTGTTATGTGTTCCGAAATGATCCCTTTTCATTACAACTTCAGATTTTTTCTCTCTGGGGATTGCTGACTTCAAACTATGAAGAAAAGGAGAAACGGCATCATACTACTTCCATTAAAAGCAGCCATGCGTAACCTATATTTTTCCTTTTCTCTATATATTTTTTTCTATTTTTCAATAATATTTGCATTCCAAAATAAAAATTATTCCCCTTTTTTGATGCTCTGAGGTTAAGCAAATGAGGTTGCTGCTGACAATGTTGTTCATACCACTTGTGTCTGCCTTGTTTTAAGCCAGCAGCAGAGAAGCTGCTATGTCTGTATAAAATTCATTAGAAAACAAAACATTCCATCTTTCTTCATTTGGAGAAATCCTTCTTGTTTACCATAATTAAGTAATAAGAGAACCATCTTACACAACAGGAATATAAAACTGCTTCAGTCTTGTAAATCTGTAAGTTAAATTGACTTGTTTTTTTGATGATCTCGTCAAAAAGTACAGTATGTCCAGCAGACTTACATGTACGAGAAAGCAGAAAACAAACAGGAAAAAAAAAAAGATTCAGAGACATTGCAATACATCTGGAGAAAAGGGAGTAGGTATGATAAGGCAAAAATATCATCTATTAATAATTTAAGTTAAAATAAAATGATTAAAGAGCAGTCAGTACAACATAAAGTATGTTAAAAAGAAGAGCAGTGTAGGTCCAGAGAGGATTCTTTCCAGGTTTAGTGAGACTGAAGCAAGAAGTTAACTTTGTACATTTCAATATTAGAAGGTAAATTCAGGGAGATTTTAGGGAAAAGAGGAAAACTCAATGTGAGACATAAATAGACTAACAAATGAAAGAGAAAGTTATACTCATCATTCATATACTGTTCTTTAGATGTTTGAAGTAGTGTGCAGTCATTATCAAATAAACTTTCATATAGCATCTCCTTAAAGAAGATTTTTTTAAAAAATTCTCATCTTACCTAATATGAATCTAAAGCAGAAATATAGAATAACTTGACTAGGAACCACATAAGAGATTCAATGACAGATGAGACCACTTTATTCTCATCAACCAAAGAATCTGGCTAAAAGATACAGCATATACTACATAATGCAGATCTGCTCTCTCTACTATAGCCAAAGCATAGTAATTACAGGAGCTATAATTTATGAATTTTTTGAATGTGGAGCTATCATGGAAGAAAAAATAATGTGATAAAAAGTCTGTTATCTCATATTGTTCTCTAAAATAACAACTCAGTACAAGAATAGTAACTTTGCACTATCCTATCTAGAATTTAGGAGCATAAAACTGAATCTGAAAGCATTTTTGTTTCTTCTTGGTTCTCCCAAAGATTAAGTATGAATATATTGCTTTCTTCATTGCTGATTCATTCTCATGTCTATAATGTTTTTTAATATGTTTGTAAAAGTGCTTGCTGAACAGATACGGGAAACGACATGGTGACACGGACATGCAGAATGCTCCAAGTGATATTTGATTCTTTATTTTATGAAAGTTGTGTTCTGATTTAATCTCATCCCTTAAGTGTGACTCATGATCTTTTCCCACTGCAAGCCATCTACAAAACTGATTAATATGCTTTCTTCCAAATCATTCCTGAAACAATTGCACACAGAAAACCCCCAGAAGGCTCCTTCTTGCCATTAACACTGGAGGATTTTTGAAGACATTTCTCCCCATTCCCATAGCTTCAGATTATGACATCAAACAGTTGAGATTAGGATCGGAGCCTGAATGAGCAGGAAGGACATATGTTCCTAGGGCAAAAGATCTCACACACAGAGATATTTTCAGTAAATGGCAGATTATAAAAGCTCAGCAAAAGCCTGGGCTTTAAACTGGCTTATTTAAAATGCTGTTCATTTCTTCCGCACTTTTAAAACAACACTTTGTCCTCACAAAAACAGAAAACTGATATCTTAAGACCCAGCTGGATCTCACCAAGGTCTGCAGGAGCCACCTTTCACTCATGCAGAAGTTCATGCCAGCACACTATGCATCTTGTTGCCAATTCTCATCATCTTTTTTTCTGAGGAACTAATGTAACTCGGTCTCTGTCACAAGTAGTTTCATAAATGACATGAAACAATTTAAGACTCAGACAACTCTTAGATGACCAAGGGAAGCCCCTTCCAATTGGCAGCCTTCTTCCTTTCTTCTTCTGGGTGAAGAACAATCCTGGAGAGGGCAGAGAAAATAAGAAAGTGAATAATGTGCATCAGGAATAATAAATAATGAACCTTAATACAGCTTCAATTTGGTAAATTTCTGACAGTATATTATTTATAAGACCTGATGTTAATGTAAAAATCTGCTCCACGTAGATTATAGGGACAGATAATTTTAGCAATGCAGAGTAACATAAATTAATTAAAAGAGTTGCCTTAGTGTTTGGATATCAGAAATGTACTTTTAGCTGTGTAACACATCTTTGTTTTAGAGACTTATTTGGGGATTTTGTCCTGTTGTTATCTACTTGAATCAGACCTAACTTTAATGAAACACAAGTGTGTGAAAGTATAAATTAGAACACCTATTTTGAGAGTTAGAACTATAAAAACACCTATTTTATTATTACTTTAAAATGAATCCCGCCAGTCTCCTGAAGCCAGTGCTTCCCGGGCATTCTCCTCCATGATTCAACATTGTCCAATAAAAACATAGCTACAGGGGTTGCCAGGCTCATTTGAGCATTCATTATTTCCAAGGCCAATAAAGAAAAAGCTGCGTGACAACAGGAGCAGCAAAGAAATTTAACTTACTCACATCATTAGGAAAGAGCTGCTCGTCCAGGACCGCTATGTGAAATGTAAACGTTATTGTTTCAAATCACAATTAGCCATGAACAAAGCCGTACGGGAGTGGAACAAGCCAGTTCACTGGAGAGGTAAATGTATGTTAGTCTTTTCTTCTCATGTAGGATTTTTTTTTCATGTTTTCTACATTCAGGATTGATAACATGGACTTTTTTTTTCTTTTTAAGGATTACATTTGCATTATTTACACAGAACACCATTATTTTATTACTTCACCTGGCCCTTTTTGTATGAGCTCCATCATATCCTGACCCTTCCTGTATGCTACACAAAACATTTTTAGACTATGTCTTTTAATTAACATGAAATTTCAAAAATGATCAGATAGAAATGTTCACCTCTTAAAATAATACCAGTAAATAACCAGCTTAAACATTTAATTCTCTTTCTAGTTGTATTCAAAGGGAACAATTGATCTGATCCAAATATTTTTTAATACTTACAGAGGAAAGCTATCTTAAGACAAAGAAAATACTTTAATTCTGTGGTCTGATCCTATATTGTCCAGAGATCTGAAAATATCATTCTAACATTTCCCCTGAAAGGGATTCATTCATACCAAACCAAAAAGGAAAGGAAGTGGGAAGGTCGTTGGGCAATGCTTATTTTTTGTGAACCTACAAGCACGGGCTAACGTTGGTTTTCTGGGTCAGATGATACTTCATCACATGAAACAACATCTTTAAAAAATTAGGAACATCCTAGTGGCTTAGTATGAACATTCCATTTATATTTGAATGAATTAAACAATGCGTTTTCTTGGGAGGCTAAAGGAAACTTGCCTCCCCCCAGTCCTCTGATGTTTAATTTTAAAGTTTTCCAACCGCATATGGTTGATGTGCTAAGGACCGCTGGAGCAATTAAACCAAGAATAAGAATTGAGCACTGCAGTTCCACAGAGGTTAGGAAATACAAGAGTGCATTGTTAAGAGGCCACTATTGATTGACCCAAAAATCAATTTCTTGGATATACCCATTTACTAGTTAAAAATAAAGTGCTTTAGTTGATTACAGCAGCCTTCATTATTTCGTTGTGGAGGAGTGGGATGACAATTACTACATAGGCAGAAAGAAGGCAGAGTACAAACGATGAAGTAAGACAGCATACAGAAACATGAAAAAGAAAAATCTTGTAGTCAGGTTTACTACAGTCTGGAGCAACCGAAATACATGGTGGTATTCCAGGTACAATTTTCTCCTGGAAGAAGAAAAGGTGAAGAGCATGTCTGAAGACAGTTGTGAACCAGGTATATTGATGTCGAGCAAGCTTGGGAGTGTAAAAATGAAAGGAAGATGGAAACGATAAGTTAATTCCCATGCTTCTACAAGGTAAGGAGCTAGTAGCGAGGGGAGAGTTAAGAAAGACATAGGACTTCTTGAGGTTACACTGTGATGCTAATCCCATTTTTTTCTCCTCCCAAGATTTACAGAAAAGACAGTAAAAAAATTGAAAATGGTAAGGGATTTATTTGTTTGTTTGTTTTGGTAGCTTCCTTTTCAATATTGAAATGTTTCTTTAAAGACTAAGGATCACTTTCACTTTCTTTAGCTTGAAAAATTCACAGAAAGATCTATGGCAAAACCCACAAACTTTTCATTTTTCTTAGTTTAGCTTGTAGGCATTTCATAGAGCTTGATCTGTGTGAATGATAAAAAAGGAGACGTGTAGGAGAATAACACTGACTGAATAACACTTAGACCAAAGGCTGAATATAGAGCTAGCCAAAAGTGAATTAAGAGAATTAGCACTTAATTTGAATTCTGTGGGCAGAGGGATAGTAAGCAAGGAAAATTAATAGAAGAGAGAGGAGATGCAGCCCCTTAGCAAATAATGTGGTCTCACTGCAATGTTCTGGGCACTTTAAAGTCTAGTGAGTAAGGCTTCAGGAGGCCATTAAAATGAGAAATACAGTAGCTAACACAGGGAATAATTATGGCTTGGTTAAGAAGGATTGTTACAAGAACAGGTTATGGTAACATTTCAGAGAAAGCAGTAGAAATCCAGAAAGGAAAAAGAAATATTTTTGTCCAAGTATGATCAAAGATTTGTGGTTTCAGAAGTAAAGTTCAGACATGAAATACAGAGAGTGGAAGCAATGTCACTGAGATGGAGCGTTTTACTGACAGCACTCCATTCAGAAAAATATAGCACACGCAGAAGCCAAAGAGCATAGTCCTGGCAGAAAAGGAGGATATAGAGATACCACAGAGGTATTTCTCTGATCAGAAAGGGACTGCAGCTGTTGTTCATGAGTAATCCTAATAAATTAGTGTCTTGAGCATGCGATGAGCACATTTCTTTCTGGACTTCACTCATACCTTTTTGGCAGCATTTCCAGTTTGGGTAAAGTCTTTACATCTTCTCCCTTTCTCTCCCTTTCTGGAGTGTGCAAGGCTCTTTATCTTTCTCAAGGGTGATTCATGGATAATTTCAGCACTGGTCATTCTTTGCACACAGAAGAAACTCAATTGTATATTAACCTTTAATCATCTGTTTTTCATCCTGCAATGCTTATTCACAGAAGCAAATCTCCTGAAGTGTGTGCCAACACATCCAAAAGTAAGATTTATAACTGCACATTGTCTATGGAGAAACATATGTACAAAGCAGGAAATGCATTCATATACATTTTATAGATAGCACTGACAAATGCAAAGGTAGATGGAGAGAAGACAATAGCGTTATCACTATTGCACTTTCCTTTCTGTAGCCTAGACTTTAGCACAAGATCAAAAAGGAAAAAAAATGTAATGGCAACTTTGCAGGATATTCATCAACTTTAAAAGATTTTTGAATTTTTCAATAGCATGTTTTTGCATTTCAGAAGGCATATCAAAGGATAATGCTTGTGCACAAATTCTTTTTAGAAATTTTAAATTTTCAAAATTAAAAATCATCATCTTTACCGTTTACAGATAAAATGTTAACATTTTGAGTATATATTCCCTATTCTTGTGACTGTTGCAAGCTGCTTTTCAGTTATAATAATTGATTTGAAGAAAAAAATGCCCTGTGAAAATTAGGTGAAAAAAAAAAACAGAAATTATTTCAATTAAATTTTTCTGTAGTAAACATTGGTTTTATAAAATAAAAGGAAAATATTCTTTCCCAAAATAATTATTTTGTCCTAAGATTATCTTATTCTTGATTTTATTTCAAAGACCAAGTATTTCTATCCTAACTTGAGAATAGTACATAAGCTTTTTAAAAACAATGTATACTTAGAATGCAATTTTCATTTAAAAGATGCTGATTGGAAAATTCCAGCTGCTCTATCACTTCTAGCTTGCCTACTGACATGAGAGCTGAAATATTTTTAAAATTGTGCTCTCTATCCAAATATTTGCCCGTATTTTGTTTTATTTTTCAATGTAAATAAATTGGACTTATCAAGTGACTTTGTCTTGTTTGTCCAGTTTTGTTGTCTCACAGTCTTGTCAATTCATGTTCTTCCTACAACAGTTCCTTGCAACATTTTTACTGTACTTTCTGACTGTAGCAACTCCGTGTCTTTGATATCTTCTCATATAACTTAGTATTCTAACTTGTTTTGCTTTTTGCACGCATGCTAATCAGATTGAAAATCCATTCTCAACTCCTCTGACAATATTTCCATGAGGCCACATGCGAGAGCACTAAATATGCTTCATAAATTCCCTTACTTAAGCATCAAAGAACCTATACCAGCCCTACTGGCATCACAAGCCATATTACATCTTTTGTAGACTGATACACATCTGCAGGGGGCAAGGTCTTTCTCATATTTCTTTAAAACTGCAGCTTAAAACTTAAAAAAGATGAATTAACATTTTAATACAAACACTCGAACATCATTTACTTGCAAAAAATCCACTGAAGTCACCCAGCATAGCATACTCCAAACAGAAGTATACCACATAAAACATGCCTCCCTCTGTGGCTACAACTCTTTCTGTTTCTTGTGTCCAGATGTTAGCGTGGACAGTATGGGAACCATCTCGTGTTGCACTCTGGTGACTACCCCGTACTACTGACAGCCTCTGCTCTCTGTCTCTCTCTCGGCACTCAGCTCAGCCCTCTGCGCGCTGTCGGGAGTTTGCAGTATAAATTACATGGAAACTTGAAACTTGCAGAAGGGTGCTAGGGACCAACAGAGACGTAGGCATGTGTGCAAAAAAGAGGTCTTTAGATCCTCACTGGTTGCAACAGGAGGTGCAGGGTCAGAGGAAGCTGGAGTGTTGGGGTAAGGAAGGCTGTGTCAAGGTGTGACTGGGTAAAATAGTCTTTGGAGCAGGAACCAGCAACTATCCAATTCCCCCAATTGCACTTTGTTTTCTTTTTTTTTTCCTGTCCCAATGAACACAGCACCAACAGGAGAGGCAGAAAGAGCCTCTCTTACACTGATGCATAGTTTGGTGGTCATCAGGGTCTCATGAGAAATGGGGATTTGAAAATAAGAAGCTCAGCTCAGGTCTTCTGTATTCTAGGTGTTCTCTGATTGCTAAATTATTGTTTAAAAGGGATGGGCACTCTGTACCAATTGCTTTGTTTAAACAAGCAAACCAACCCAAAAATGTTGTAGGTGGTCTGGAGGATGCTCCAGGAACACTTTCTGCATTAAGTATCTTTAAGAGCCTACGCAGAAGAAAGATAAGTCTCCTGCCTAGATTTAGATGCGGATGGGAAATGAGCTGCTCAGCCCTCTTACAGTCACCGTATTTTTACTCATTGCCAACAGAAGAGCATTCAGGTGTCAAGATAACAGAAAGCAAAGTTTCTTTTAAGTTTAGGTGCCACTAGGATTAGATTGCATAAGGACTTTTAAGTTTGTATCTTTGAAACTAGTTGATCAATTTTCTCCCCAAATACACTAATGCATTTCCTCCTTCTTCCCCAAATCTGTCTGCTAGATGTGCTTTTTTATTTTTATTTTTATTTTTTTCTCTAAGAGGAAATACTAGGCCTTGTCTCCAAGAAGCAAAAAGATCTTGCAAATTTCATCCATTGCATAATTTTTCTGCCAGGTAAAGGAAAGGTTTCAAGTATTTGTGCCTTCTTTTTTTAAGAACAGTTTTGCCGTATATTTTTAGATGTTGTGGAGGGAGACTGCACTGTTAATTATTAGTGCATTAAGATGAGCTGTTTGTGGGAAAATATGGACTTTAATATTAATTTGATTTTTTGTAGTAAAGTGAGGGGCAAAAGTTGTTGAAACCTGTGTTGCTCATTAGAAGAACTCAAACTGTTCAGATGTGACTCTGCTCCTTCCCATTACTGATGCTACTGATACCTCATTTGGAGAAAAAATGGCTGATAAAAAAGCAAATGGTGAATATCAGTTTAAAAATATCAACAGTGAGACAGTGAGGAGATACAAGCAGTTTCCTTAGACATAAGTCAGTACAAGTTTAAGAAGTAGAAGAACCCTGAGAAGCCTCATCTAATCTGGTGACAGGGCATAGCAAGCTTCAAATATTTCTTCAGAGGATCTATTATTATTAAAAAAAGCAAATACTCATTAAATTGTAGCTAATTCTCCTCAGCCTTAGACTTGTACTATTTATTACTTTAGATGCCACCAACTCCAAAGGCCAGGGCAGTGACAACGCAATTACAGGGAAAAAAAATATGTTTTTGACTTTCAGAGAAGTTTCCCTCCCAGCTCTCAGTTTCCCGGTCGGGCTCTTTTTCAGGCGAGTGGTGAAACTGGCTTTTGTGAATAAGGATCATACATGCAATCCAGATTCCTCAGAGCAGCCACCATCATTCACGTTGCTCCCATGTTGACAAATACTTTGATTTGGTTGCTAGGGAAATAACAGCGAAGGAGTGAGCACGTCTCTATTAAAAATCCCCCTGAAGGTTAAAGGGGGTGGAGGGCAGAAGGACCAGATGATTTCTGTTCATTCCCGGCAATCGGCAGTGGCTCGACTGGTAGCTGGCTTTCAAATGGGCTAGCAGACTTGGGAGGGTTGTGCTTGCTTTTTTCCTTTGCACTATACCTTATCAAAAAATATACGTAAGGCTGATTTTTTCGGTTGCTTTTAATCAACACATTTAGCCTCTCGAAACCTTCCCGTGCGCTACGGGCTGTGCAGCAGCGCTACGACGCGCAGCAATGCGGGGCAGCGCGCGCGCCGAAGCCCAGATGTGCGGCCGACGGCTGGAGCGGGTGGGCGCGGCCCGAGCGCCGCTGCCCACTGCTTGACCTCTGCTGGTTATTTTTCACGTTACGCACAAGCTTTTCAGCGCCCGTTTGTTTATTTGGACAGCCATACATTTTCTGCGAGCGAACGTTGTCGTGGGAACGGGTACATGAGAGTGCACTGGTGTCAGAAAAAAATGCACCCAGCTTTTTTTTTCTTCTTTTTTAACACAAAGACAAAAAAAAAAAAGGAAAAAAAGAAAGATTAGCCAGGCGTACCTGTTTTCGTTACGCTTTATTTTCCTTTTTCTTTGTCGGGGGCTGAGGGGAGGGAGGGGAGAGGCGAAGGGAGCGGAGTGGCGGGATGGTCGTTGCGAAACATGAGTTTTTCATCTCGCCTGCTTGCGCGGATCCAGTTTCCATCCCCTTGATCCTCGATTATTTTATCCTGCCGGGAGACAGCTGGTTCGGCAGCGCCGCCGGCGGCC
>NW_010585103.1:132630-142662 GCF_000705375.1 Tinamus guttatus
CGCGGCCGCTCGGGGGTCCTGTGAACCGGGGCCGTCGGCCTCCGCTGGCAGCCCTCCAGTGCCGGTCGCTCACAGGCCTTTTCTCAGGCTTGCTGCTTCCACGGGAAGGGAAAAATGAACCGCTGTTTCTTTTGTTTTTCTTTTTTATTTGGCTTCCCCGGCCCCCAAAGAAGTCCCTTCGCCCACGCCTGCCGCTGCCATTTGATCCCGCTGCCACTGCAGGCCCCTGGCCGGGTCTCCCCACGCAGTGGTGGCAGGTGACGCTCCCTCCCAGGCCCACGAGGCCATGGGGACCACCAGGAGATTATGGGAAAAGCCCGTTTCCGTCCCTGAAGACGTGCTGGCTGGTGTGGGTCGTGGCGAGGGAGACCTCGCAGCGGCTGGGCTGCGTTTCCCCGCGCGGTGCCCGTGCTTCGCCGCGGGGTTCAGGGCTGCTGCGTTGTGGCCTTGGGGCGCCTCAGGAGCGGAGCCGAGGGAAAACAAATGCGGGCTTTTTAAAGATGTGTTTATTTATGGGTCGGCTCTCATGCATGCATCTTAGCGGCACTCCGCATAAAATATAATTAAAACAAGCATCATGCCGAATATGATTCAGAAAATAAAAATGTCCTTAAACACAGCTTAGCTGCCAGCAGCTCCACATACTTCATTCCCCTGGGGAAGGAGTTTCAGAGACATGAGTTATGTGGCTACCCAAGCCATGAGACACAAGTATTTTTAGGGGGAGTCAGTGACCTGTGACAAGAGTTTCGGACAAGCGGCGCTGCCCAGACCGCCCTGCTCTCCAGCGCGGGCGGCCGGGTCCAGCAGGGCCGTGTCCCCTGGGAGGAGGGTGGCCTCCTGCCGTGTCCATGTCCCGAGCGCCTTGATTCACCTCTTCCTGCCTCTTCTCAACCCTCGTCCCAACCCAAACTGAGCCGCCTCCATTCAGTGACCCAAGGTGAAAATATGCAGAGCTGAAAATAACCCCAACCTACGCTGTTTTGTCTTCTTCCTTCCCAGTCTCTGCATTTGCCAAAGCAGAAGAGCATCCCTCTGGAAAGCCAGAAATACCTCACTCCCAGGCCATGCAGCTGTGAATTTTTACCTATGGACGTTCAGCTCTACCGTGACCTTTTGAAGACTTTTTTACCAGCATTCTTTCCACTAGACATACCAGGGCAAGTGTGTTTCTCATGGGATTTCAAATGAGACTTTATTTTAAACACCTCTGGAAAGTAATATATCAATCTAATACTGTCTGTGGTTTTCCCACATTCTTCATGGTAATAGAAGGAACTTTCAACCTCTTCTGCCTTTTAGCATAATTTTTTTCCTCTATATTATTAGCTTTGATTTTCTCTTTATTCTCCAAATAATGCTTTTGGAGAAGGATTCCCAAACTCATTTCCGCAGAGCTGCTGTTCTAGACCTGAAGTCAGAATATGCAAATACTGTAAGGAAACAAGCAATCAAATTTTATTTATCAACAAAAAAGAATGTTATCTATTTATTTTCTTAATTTTTTGTTTCAAATCCTTTCAACATATATAGCACAATAGGTGTCTATAACAAATGCCTCAGCCCTTGTTTTTTTTCCTGTCCCCTCTCATGCTGTTTGCAAAGGAAAATAAAGTTCAGTTATAGGTCCTGTTGCCACTGAAGGCAATACTAAAAATCCAAATGAACATGAATGGTGACAGGATGAATCTTGTTTATCTGTAGAATGTTAATGCCTATAGAGCAAAAATTATCCATAAGAAAATCTGGTTGTAGTTGCAAAAGTCAAAGCCCTAAAGCAATATAGTTATAGGTACCATTGCAATTTCTTGAACATCAAATGTTCTTATTTACTGTCAGAAATTCTAGATGCTTTACCTGCGTTATTTTAATTATAGCCCTGTAACTCATGTCTTTGTAAAATGAAAATTGCATATAGAAGAGTGATCTATATTGTCACTATTTCACTTTAATGTGTTTTTCAAGCTGCTGGATTCAAGTCTTGGTTGCTTTTTATCATACTGAGTAGCTGAAGTTATTTATAATTGTGTGTATATAAGTGGATAAGCCCAAATTTAGATATAGGTATCCTTTCTACTTTTCATGCATCTGAATAGGCAAAGAAATGTCATAGAGATCTGAAAATCAAACCAATTCCAATATGTGTTTCAATAATACAAAGATCGGCGCTTTAAACGCAAGCATTTTATCTCTAGCTTCAGCTTCTCGCTGCACCTTAAGAGCATGTGTATCAAGTGCGAAATTGAAGAGTCAGCCTTGGAGCAGAGCTTTCTCTGTTGAATTCTCTGGAAGGGCAACACTGACCTTACAAGGGATGTATTTTAACCAGCAATTACCCTGGGTGTTTTGAGTCTGCCTTTGTCACCTATTCCAGATTATACACAAGCCTGTGGGATTTTCATGAGGGGATAGGTAGTGACTAGGGTCAAATTTAGGTACTTAATCTCAGCTTCTCTAATATAATCAAACCCGCAAAATTCATAAAAAAGTAAGCAGGCTGTGTGTGTGCATGTGTTTATGGACATACATCTACCAGTATCAACTATCCTCTCAACTTATTACATTTGAGGAATTTTCTAGAAAATTTTACCATTTTCTACACAGCAGTTTGGTGGAACGGGCAGAAAAGACAAAAGGATAGTAGGGGATTTGCAAACAAACATAGAATGTCAGGCATCCTTTGCAGACTTTATAGGCATGATTTTATCTCCTGAGAGACCTGACATTCCACCACACTTTAAGGTGAACTTGGTCTCCAACGCAGATGGTTGTGAATAGCATGAAAAACACAGGTGCAAAATCTCAAGCTATATACAGCTATATAAGTGGGCTTTGCTATCATGAAATTGCTCATACATAGGTACTTAAATGCAGATTTGTGAAAATTTTATTTTGTCTCTCCAAGCTAAAAATATATATATTTCTTTACCAATCACCAGATAACTCAGTTCTGTCCAAATGCATGACTATGCTTTCCCATGCACTGGGAGGAAGCAGTGTCTCATTGCCCCACAGCTGTGACTCCCCACACAGTGAATAGGTGATGACAGATGGGACATTGGTTTTGGAATTCATATGATTTCTGAAATCCCGTGTGTTTGTTGGTGGGCATGGCAGTATTTATTCTCATCAGTTTACCCCCAGACTTTGTCTTCTGCTGTTTATCTTTGGACAGATAAAGACAATTACTATGTGGCTGTATATGCATATGTGTGTATATACATTTGAAAAAGCGTAGGTATTTCCTGCTCTTTTTCCACTCCTGCCTCCCAGGATAGCGCAGCCCTGGCCACCCCAGGGAAACACTTTTTGTGCTGAGGGCTCACATTGTGTGGGCGCTGGCAAGTGCTCTTGGGTTATGTACTAGGAGGGAGGCAGCAGCTGAGTCAGAAACCCTGCGGTAGCGCTGGGCTGGGGGCAGTCAGAAAAGAAACAGCAGAGAGACATTTCTTCTCCTTCTGGCTGCTAATGAGCTTTCTGGTGGCAGCGCCGTTCTCATCAGGCCTCTTTGTTTTTGCAGGCTGCCCTTTGTTAACTTGAGGCTTGTTTTCCTTGCCGTGCAGTACAAATATTCTCAGGCATTAAGCTTTCCTTGCCCTGACTGCCTTCTTTTCATCTGAGAGCATGTAGGAGCTAAATTTAAGCTTGATTGATAGAGTTTAATACAGACAGGGCCAGGATGCTATTTTCCTGTTTAATTTTCTCTTGTTTGCTTCTTCTGTTTACCATCATATCTCTAAAGTACTGTAGTCACTCCGACTTCCCAAGGAAAACCTGCTTGCCTTGCTCTCAATTACATGGAGCCTCATGCCTCTCTGTCTGGTCCTTGACGGAAAAGAACAACAGCTATGGGTCTTAAAACCAGATGATGCCATGACTTACATAGTCCCTCCGTTATAATAGATAGCAGGCCCTGAATTCCACTGCTGTAAACCACTAAACATGTAAATAAGAAAGGAGTCCTGGTTGTGTTTGTGCTGTCCTGGCAGTCCTTGAGAAACATCTTCCCTGAGTAACCACATGTTCAGCATAACCATATGAGTTCTTTTTTATAGCTCTGAAGACGGCAGTCTTGCTGTCTGTCTCAGTAGTGGATGTAAGTGAAAAATTTCTCTCTGCCAGATGTCTGTGCAATCTTATACACATTATCTATACATATTTTAAGCATGAGAACTCTTGTTGACGTCAACTAACTCCATACATGAGCTTTTATTGACTTTACCTAATACAATGACCGTACACTGTCATTGTCTACATGCTAGAATTCAGACATTCTTAGCAACAGAAGTAGAGAGAAGGAGAGTTTTAAGGCTAGGGAAACAGGATATTTTAACCTAATACTTTACACATTTTGACTTTTTTTTTGAAATGGGTATCCTCTTTAGGAAAGAAGATTGTGGAGTTAGTCTTCAACTTTTAAAAATAATTCCTTTAGCAGTAATGAAACATGTGCGCACAGAGTCATGCACAAAGCAAAAGAAAAGGAAAAAAAAAAAGAAATATTCTGTGAAGTTGGGGTGCTTTATAATGGTTAACAAAAAAAAAAAAAAGCCTCTGTAGTCATGCCTTATTCTTCATGATTTACCTCAGGTTACTTAAAGTACCTTCCCCCACTGGCAGTCATCTGCTGATACATGTGTATATAGTTAGCTAAACTAATCAGTGTTCTTCCATGATATGGTCCATTGGGGTTAGAAATTAGATTTTATGAGTTGTTGACAAATCTGTGCTAAAAAAGCACATGTCCTACTCTAACACTGCTCTCAAGTATTCAGACACCCTGTAGAAAAAAAATACTGTTAATATGTAGCATTTGGAATACAAATTATTTTTCAAATTTGTCATAAACAAGAACAAATTTCAGCCACCTCACAATCCAGTCTTGCCAGTTTCTAAGAAGGACGATGCCTTTTTAAGCTGCTGCTGCAAGCGTTGAAGTGCATTTTCGCCTGCATAGCTGGCCAGGTAGATATGTACACACATTCAAGCCCTCTGCCTCATGCAGATGGAGAGCACATTTAAACATATACATTTATTTCTTAAACCATGGTATTGGAGATTGGTAGTGTTTAGCTACTGGGAAATGAACTGACTATGTAGAATAAAAGATATGGAGTGAAATAATATTTGTCAATTGGAAGTGGGAAGTTTGGAAATTATTCTCCTGAGAAAAACAAAGCAGCAAAAAATTCTTCCAAAACCTAACCAGAAGGCATGAGGAAGGTAGATGGGAAGAACTAGGGACTAATACGTGTCCCGCAAACTACTTGAAAATGGAAACAAACAAACAAAAAAAGATGGAAAAGGAAAAAGGAAAAAGATTAGCAGATCTCTGAAGCTTACATCTGCAAGCATTTCATTTTACCTCCTACTTCAGTCATATAAAAATTCGGTGTCTATCATGGTCTATATCTTTGATCTGCCTCTATCATCATGGGATACACAAGTGGTTGCACAAGTGCAGAGTGAACATCCCTCTTGCTCAATTCTCCATTGGCTAGCTTAAATATTAGGCTGGATGACTAATCATTAGAAAGCTATCGTTAGATTCATTCCATGGTCAAGTAATACAATGTTGTTTCCTAAATCATCTTGGAAAAACAAACAGAGGCGTTGCCTGAAGAAGGACTTTATAAGACATCCCCGGAATATAAGCTTGTGAAATAAAAGCTCTGATGGAGACAGTGGTTACTGGAGATTAGCTGCAGAAGTCGTTCAACATCAACAACTGATTTATATCATATATATATTATACAAATATCTGGACCTGTTGGTGTTAAGTTTACATCAGCTGAAGATATTTGCCCAAAGTGTTTAACAATTTTCTTCCTCTTCCTACCTTCCTTTAAGCTCTTGTAGTCTTTCCCTCACCAACATCCTTATTTTTACCCCCTGCATTTGTTTTGATTATGAGAAAGTGTTTTAATGGTTTAGAAAAGTTTAATGAGGAATGATAGATTTCCTCAAAGACATCCACAACTCAGTGAGGAAGAATTTTGATAGGGGTATTTTTTACTCTCATTTCCTTTTTGCTTCCTTATCATCAAAGCTGGTGTGTAGCCCAGGATTGCTATTGTCCAGAGAAGAGAGTCAGAGAAACGCATAACTGGAGGTAGTGAAGTGGGGCCATTGCTTTGGCAAAAATTTGTCCAGAGACTGGGTTAAGCTAATCATGAAATCTCACCTTAGATTTACAAATACTAATTATCTTTAATGTTACCTTTGTAATTAATGCTCTATTTGCATTTCTTTCTTTATGACAGGGGGGGGAATAATTTAAATTTTTATTGTCTTTCTCTTTAGAGAAAAGGCTAGGAACTGAGGTTTTAAAAATGCATGAAATTTTAATAGTCCCTTCAGACTCTACTTTAAATCAGCTGGGGTAAATGACCCACAATAATGTTACCTTAAATCATAGTAAGCAATTGTAATATATCTGTGGCCAAAGCAAAATTGTCTAGCTCACTGTTTTGAAGACCAGTGTTTTCTTTGTGCAAATTTCACAAGTACAGGAGAAATACGAGTCTAGTTTTGAACTGAGATGTACTCTGGCTTTGCAAATACTCGTGCTTGGTAAAACAGGGCAGTGTGTATGTAGGGTTCTAGCAATAAGCAGCTGAATTTTGGTTACTGTGTTCCCAACAGATCTGCTGGCCCCTTTAAGGGAGCATCAGGAGGCAACTGTTCAACTAATGAATATTGTTTATGAGAAACAACACCTAAGCAAAGGAAAAGTCTATGCATAACATAGCCAAATGTGGGAAATTCAAAATAAAGACTCACTTCATGACACTGCACAGGCTTTGCTTTTTTCATGACACTGCAAGGGCTTTGCTTTTCCAGAGCAACTGAAGCAGAGCACAAGATATGCAGCCCTCCTTTGAATGCCTTGCTTTTAGCCTTCCCTCTTTCAGCTGAAGGCCGGTGTGTATTCGGTCACAAATGCCTGAGCTTCCTGAACCTCTTCCAGGAACAAGCACTTGGGCAGGGACTCCATAATTCACAACTTTCAGACTGTCCCCTTCTACCCTGCTTCACAACTCTGTTTAATGTGGGCTTACCCGAGTTCGGTATTTCATAAGAATTATTCCGACCTCTCTTTCATTAGTGGCAATGACTGAACTACTATTAATTTCAATGTTGTTTGGCTAAATGCTAAGTTGCTGCAGGTCCTCCACACAACCAGTCACGACCAACAAATAAATATCTCCTTCCTTCATCTTGGCCAGTTATTAATATGGATAGTTCATTCATGAAGTTTGATATTTTGTAATTACTTCATACATTAGCTAAACATCTCTATCAAAGTACTAGGACAACATGGAGATACAAGGGCAGCATGTAAAAAAAATTCTTTTGTCACGCTGAGACTTAAAAAACTATTGCCCTCTTCTGCTACTGTGTGTATTAAGTTCTTTTGAGCTGTCATTTTGCCCAGCCTTGCCAGCAACTAACTGTACAACTAACTTGAACTAAAACAGCACAGCCATAGCTAAGATGATATTTCCTTTAGTGACTGAATCCAGAAGTACTTTGCAAAAATTTCTCCTTCACCAAAAGGAAAGACAAGTAGTCCTGTGAGGTCTCAAAAAGTCCAAAAGTTATAAGTTTGGTCTTATAACATTGGATCTCTCAGTTTTATTCTGGATAGTAAAAGAGCAGAACAGTTCAACAACAACAATCTGAGGCTCTTTCAATCTGCAGCAACTGCCTGAGGGACAGTCTCATCTATTATGTGCTTTTCTCGTAGGCTGTTTCTGGTAAACTGTTTGCCTTAAAAGTGTTTGTCACTATTATCCCTGTGCTTACAGGGAATGCTATTATTTTGAATGCACAAAATGCCCCACTGAGACAGTGTATGGAATCAATACAAGATTTCCTGATGATGTTCTGAAAAATAATCCACAAGGATCTTTCTATATGGCTATTTCTTCAAATTACTCCCTGCAGTAGAGTACAATTGCCTGTTTTTTTTCCAGTAGAGAAACCTCCGGTAGAAAAACCCTGTGTAAAAGTAGCCTGATGAGTTGATGAAGCACAAAAACATTTGAAGGGTTTTTTTTCTCCGTAGAAATCTTCTTTTTGTGTGTGTGTGTGTGTCCCTGCTCAATCATTCTGAAAGACAAGTGACCATTTTGTACTCTTTGCCGTATGAACTTTCTGAAAATTAAAGTCCAAGTTGCATGCCATTCCTTCTTTAACTGTCAAATAGATTATATTTCTTTCTGCTGTATTACATGTATTGCCCTAGAGCACTTGAAAATAAAATCAAGAGCCCTATAAATTTAGTCAGCAGTTTTCTGGCGGGCTATGTGGGAAACTATATGAATATGAAGATGTACCAAAACACTGACTAACTTTGTGAAAGTGCTACAGTTCTATCTCTGTCATTCAACCATTTTCTGCATCTGGAGGCAAAAACATTATCTGACTACATTTCATTTCCTGAACCAGTACTGGAGGTTAGTCCTAAAATATCAGTGTGATCAATATCTATTGAAATTAAAATCCAGTTTGAGGGGAGCTCACTAAGACTTTAAATCCTCAAATCCTGCATCGAGACAAAGCAGGACCTCAAAATTACCACCAACAGAATATTGGTTTTATTTATTGTTGATGAATAATGCTACTGCAAAGAAAGAAGATTTCTGGAGGTAGCTTCAGAACTATTTTTGCATAGGGTAGGAGGTCATTGCCTCACCATCCTCTGTTCCAGTGATACTCCAGCTCTCCAGACCTCACCTGGGCAAATGAAGGGACCACATTACACACTGTGAAAGGTGTAACGATCAATAGAAAGAAGAAAGAAATGAGATTTGGGAAATTTGACCCATGAGAAAGCATAGGAGGTTGTGATTTTTTTTAGTCCAGAATAGACAAAAGTGAGGGAGGACCTGATAGCAGTTTTCTAGTATGTAAACAGTTACAAAGAAGACTGATTAATTGCTCAGCATTTCCACTACTTTTAGGACAAGAAGTAAGCAGATTAATTTCAAGCAAAAGAGTTTCAAGTTTGATGTTAAAAAAAAACCCTACCAACAACTAAAAACCACAATTCTTATTAAAGAAGCCATGAAGCTTTGAAACAGATAATCTAAGGACTGTAAAGGTTTTTGTTCCAGTGGCAATTTCTAAAAGGAGGTAAGATGGCCTTTTGTACAGATTTTCAGGTCAACCTACCTCAAAGTAAGGGCGAGATAATAGATGACTGTGATTCTTTGCAGTTTTATGTTTTTGTATTTCCAGGATCTCTTTCCAGAGCTGCTGCTCAGCACATTCCTGCCTGACATCACACCTGGGATGCACAGAAAGAGCCTGACACCCAGGATAACCTTATTTCACCATGGGGAGGTCTGGCTCTTGCTTTTAACCATCTACAAAAGGCTACCTAAACCCACATATGTGTAATAAAATGCATGAGGATGCCAGACTGAGCCAGCTACACAGATCTTTACGGTTGTTTTACTCTACAAAAGCTGGAACAAAAAAAGCAAAGCCTATTTTCCTGTTGTCCACCTTGAAAGCCTTCTTACAAATTACATTCAGCATCTACTACTGAACAGACCTTGATCATATTTTTTCAACTAGAATGGAATGATTCCTCTACTGTTTTTCTCAGCCTGTCTAAAATGAAAAGCTATTTTTATGGTCTCCACTTTGTACTGTCCTATCAATCCTCTGTCTTTTTTTTTTTCCAAAACATATATTAATAAAAAGGGACCTATATAAAGTAGGTATCTCATGTGTCTCTACTCATTCCATAGCTAGAGGAAACTAAAGTGCAAGCAAGGAAATTTTCTTGTTTTTCAGCTCTGACAGTCAATAAAAAAGAAGGATCTTTAAGTTTGCGCTTTCTTTCTCACTACACTGTCCTTCCTTTTAGTAGTTTCACAATTCTGGCCCATTTATTTACTAAAATCTGGAAAAGTTGTAATGCTGATCAAAAAGTTAAAAAAAAAATCTTGCTGAAAAGAAGAAATTATGCGCTGCTAGTGCAGCTCCCTTCAGCATCCTTCATCTTTCCTTCATGCT
>NW_010585103.1:142713-152975 GCF_000705375.1 Tinamus guttatus
CTGATTCCAGCTCTCTTATTCAGTATGAAATGTATTTTTTCATCACTATCTTTAACATCCACTTATCCATGCTTTCCTGGCTTGCACTGAGCTACAAAAATCTCTCAAAAGTCTTTGCAATTCCTTACTATGCCTGTAGTACGGTGTGCATGAATGCCCTGTGAGAAAGAATGTAGGGAGGCCACCAAGCTCTGCTTCATCAGTTCTCACCATCCCACTGGGGGGAATAAAACTCCTAAATTATTTCTTGTTCCATAAAGTTGTCTTTACTCTTCTAATTACAACTGCATTGTTGAGCAATCAAGTACATGATTTCTAATAACGCCAGCCAGCAGCCATTGCCCCAATCTCTTCAAATTTGGTTTGTCCAAGTGGAGGATTGCACAATACCTCATTTGATATACTCTGACTGTACGACCAAATACCTGGTTCACCTCTAAAAATCTAAAATCCATAGCCTTTCTTTAAAGATTGTCCCAAAATATGTCATAGCTCTTTGACATCGCACGCTCCTTTGAGTTTCATCAATTCAAAATGCTTATTGTGTTGTTGTATTACTGTCACTTCACTGTAGATGAAAAAAGTACTCTGACTATAACCCAATGTTTTTCCTCTTTTCTTTCTTAATCTCAGGACAAGAGAATGGGCAGGTTATGATGATAGGCCCATCAAACTAAAAAATTCCCTACAATAACCTATAACTTATATATTCAGCCTTAGCATTTGAGATTCCTGCACACTTTCTTTGTGGAAGATTCTTCCCATATTATTCTCTGTTTTTTTGACCAACAACCTGTCAGTCATCTCCACGTTACTCCAGACTGCCTCTGAAGCATCCCTGTGCTATATGCCCTATATGCTTTTCAATGGCATTCATTTTATTTCATCAGTATATCACAGATACTTTCCTCTGAGTATGACAGATCTTGTCATTCAAAATGGGACATTGATAGGTTCTTGGCAGTTTGCACAGAAACTGCTCACCTTGAACTTTAGAAATGATCATTTTGTAACTAGTAGTAAAAATATACTCTATTTTCTTACCATGTATTTATATATTCCACCCATCCCCATTTCAGTATTCTTTACATCAAAGATATTAGGCACTCACTACATGAATTTGTCCATTCCAGAACATCCATAAAAAGTACTGAGTAGAACTGCAGATCAAGCACGTATGTAATTTTTGGTTCAGCTATAGAAAATATCCTACGGACTCACTGGAAGAATGTGCTATGTTAGCGTAGGAAAGCTCTATTTCAAACCAAAATCAGAGAGGTTGAGAAATTGTCAGAAGTGAAAGAATATGAACTCAAGAGATAGTCACTTTATCATCCGTCAACTTGGACCCACAGCAAATAAAAAAACATTGAATTCTTTGTATCTGCTTATTTTCCCATTTCTACAGGGAAGACTTCTGACAATTTCAATATAGTCAGTCACAACAATAAAAACAAGTAGGATTGAGTCCATGTCCCTGTATAGTGGGATCAGTTTGCACACTAGTTCAGTAATATCCTAGGAGAACATTTCTGTAATGAGAACTTCTGACCATAACCCTGTGTTTGATATTCTGCTAAGAGTTGTTGGAGGTGCCTCTTATGTATCTCTTGGGAGGTCTTACTTCAGAAATCTTAGTTTGCCACCTCTCATGCTCGCTTACAACATGGTCACACACTCTAGACATCACTCACTCTCTCCTTTATTAGTGCTTCAATCCGGATGAAAACGAGGGATCCAATTCAGACTCTACAATTTGCAAGTTCCAATGTGCTGGTAGCTCTAGAAATCTCTTGAGTGGAGACTCCAAACAGGATTGTATCCCCCACAACATTGACTGCTTCTCTTGTAGAGAGAAAGAAGCCACAAAGGCAATTACATTGCCCATGGGTTTCTTGTGTGTAATGATGTTGCTAGAGACCACTACTTTCTGAACAGTCACACAGAATTTCCGAGGAAGATCAGCCCATTAGAATCCCTTCCCTTTTCCCGTCAGCTTTCCCTGGTGACCAGGCACAGACAGCAAAGCAAACATTTCCTCTAGATCAACCTTTCCTTTCAGGCTGCCCATTACAAGTCCCTTGCTCAGCTGTCCCCACAGGCCCCTGCTCCCTAAAGGGCATGAACCCTTGCCTATTACAGCAGCAACTCGCATAGCTCAGAAGGTAAATCCCTGTGTTCAGCTGTCTCTGAAAGCAGTTTCTGCCTCCAGCTTCAGGGAAGCGGTGCCATTCCGCTCCTTAGGAGAACAGAGCTCCCTTTGCTCCTCCCTTTTGCTGCAGCCAGGAAAGGCAGCCAGGAAAGTAAAGAAAAAAAAAGAGAGCTTTTCTTTCGCTTTCTCTTTTGTTTAAGTATCCACACAGTGACATAGTGGCAGAGATGAAGGGCCTGCAGCCTGTGCCAGTGGAAAGAGTTATACATTTTCCTTGGACCTCCAGGCATCAGTCAAGCTGACGTCCTTCACTAAGGATGTCTTTGTCATGTGCATGAGTGGTTCATGAGCCATGTTGGCTTGGACAAGCTTGACAAGTACATAGAGATGTGATCATACATGAGCCTGATGCAATGACGTGCTGAGACTAGATGATGGCTCCTGAACTGGCAGGAAAAACGCAGCAGGAGCCAGCTGAAATTTGGGTCTGATGGGAAGTGTCCATGGAGATCAGCTCCACTAAGGCATGAGCTTACTGCACATGGCAGAAGGAGCCCTGCTGCTGCCTGCCCCACAGGCTCAGGGAATTACAAAGGTCTGTTACACACATCCCAGAGGATTAAAGACAGGACACAGCTGAGGGGATTCTTTTATAAAATGCATTTTCTGTTTCACTTCATTCCTTTCTAAGAAGAATTCTAGCCGAAGTTCAAAGCACAGGGCATCTCCATCAGCATTTAGTGAAATCTTTATCTGTTCCTTTAAAGGATACAAACTTGTAAGAATCTTAAGGTAGAGTGTCATAACTCACTCTGCATGTGTTTCAGTGCAAGGATAGAAACAAGTTGCAAGTGATGCAGCATTGCATTTACAAGTAGAGTGGGCATCTCCTCTTGGCACAGAAAGTTATAAAAATAATATAAACCCTCTAATTTCATCCTGAGTATTTCATCATATTAAAAGTTGAAGTATAACTTATCTATTGTGCCTTGTTTTGAATTCCTAACCGAGATAGAAATTTCAGTAACTGCTTTCACAAAGGCATTGAGAAGTGGAATCACTGTTTTTATTTGACAGTTTTGCAAACAGATGGGCATGACTTTGAATAAAACCAATGGGAACATTAAGCATTGCCTTCTGGGAATATTAACCATGGAGATTATTAGCTGATCTTCAGGAACACAGCTCTGCGCCAGGTTCTGTTTTCTCTGTGGATGTTTCCATGCATAAATACTGCATATGTATGCTGCGCTGTGGGGAAAACGGCTTACTTTCCCTTATTTAAAATTGTATTTAGTAGCTTGGATCTGGCCTGGATCTGACAAAGAGCTGCTTTGTACTTACCTTCCTCCTTTTCTTGTAACATCACTTTTTAATATGGGGTTTGGAGAGTTATGGGTTCCTGATAATTGGAAACCAATGTAGAAGAGGCAGTGGGATCAGACACGTGCAGTGAATTTTTGGTTTCTCTCTGTACCTATCTATGCACCTAAGCAAGTGTCTAACATAGGAGTTCTCACTGGCAAAGTGCCATGCCACAGGCTACAGCATACAATGTTGAGAATTGAAAGGAAGCAAACCATGTTAAGATCTACGAGCTAAAACCTAAAGAAAGAAAATTTTGCCTGTCTTAACACAAAATGCTTACAAAAAGAAGATTTAAACAAAAGAATTTTTGGAAGTATTCTCAGTAGCCTCAAATGGAATATTTCCAAGGAGCCTTTTTGGAAATAAGGGAAGATTTATTTAAAGGTGCCTGTAGGGGGAGATGGTTGCCCAGGAGATTGGCAGTAAACATTTCATCTCCAGGTCACCAGCCCAAGCCAGCTCTCCTCACCAGTCGCCAGAAGCCTACTGTATTATTGTCACTAGGAGAGGACATGAATCATCTCGGAGTCTGTGGAGACATAAGAATGTCTGGTTCAATAACATATATAAATTATCTTCTTATAATCCTTCTGGGGACTTCTGAAGTGCACAATCACACACATATTTCTGAATGCTAGTCTAGTCTTTTATAGAAGTCTTTTTAATTCAAGAAATGAACTCACCAGCTAATCAAGATTCATTCTCTCTCTCTTTCTTTCCTTCTTTCCTTCCCTCTCTTTTGCTTCTTTTTTTAACTTTCTTTTTCTCCTTCCTTCCTTCCTTCCTCTTTTCCTCCCTCCCTCCCACACTTCCTCACTCCCTCCCTCCCTTCCTTCCTTCCCCTCTCTTTCATTTTTTCTCTCTTTTCCTTTTTCTTTCCCTTTATTCCTTCTGTCTTGCTTTCTCTTCATCTACGGTAAACCATTTCAGTGGTTCGAGAGACTCTTAAAGAATACACCAAACTTTACAAGAAACCTGTATCATCTGTGTTAAAATACAGTAGACCTTTGACCTACAGTAGAAAAATAAATTATTTTTGAGACCACTTTTCTTTCCTAGAAAAACAATAATAAAAAGGGACTAAACAAAATGTTTTGCAGCAGCCACTGTAAGGCATGATATGCTAAAATGCAACTTGATCAGCTCTGATTCAGAGTGATGTCTTTCTTTAATACACTGGCAAAGAGAACAAAGATTAAATGATTTTATATAATAAAAAACAGACAACTATATCAGTAGTACTTCCCATTTAACTTATGGCAACCATTAATATCTGCTGTGTGCATACCCAAGTAAAAGAGACATTTTCCCTGTTTGGTGGGTTTCATCCTTTGAAGCATGTCTTCACCAAAAAGCAGATTTCAATTTCCTTTACAGACCACAAAATACTCAGCTCTTCTCCTCTCCCTTGCTGTGGTTAGAAGTTTAGTTTTAAGTTGTGGTAAGTGCTTTGCACCGTATTTATATGCATGTTGTTTGTTTTAGGAGGGGAACACAGAACGTACTATTTTCATAGTTATCTACCAAGGGAAAGGCTAATAAGCAAAAGACTGTACAGAAGTAAAGTTACTGGAAGTATTATAAGCAATTATTCCAGCTGAATCAGAAAGTCTACAGGAATCTCTGAACCATGGCTGAGGAGCTTCTTCTGTAGGAAATGTGTGACTGCAGGTGTAAGTGCAGGCCCAGCCAGCCGTGGGGCTTGGTTGTCTTTAGTTTTGTAGGTAACACCAAGTAAGTCATCTCACCTTCCAGAAACTGTGTCTACACTAGGGACATTTTCTGTACAATTTCCCACCTTTACGTTTGCCAGTGGCCTTACAATTTGCTAGGACCAGTGAGAAAATGCGGCTTCTGATGTCTTTTTTTTTTTTAATAGCAAATTGATCCGTGCAGCTGGTGAAAGTGTAAAGTCTTGGAAAGTAACCGCATAGCCCCAGGAGTTTAGGGCTATGACAGATCTTAACTGGTGCAATTTTTGTAATGACTCTGCCATCAATAATTTCAGTAACTCTCATAAATTACAAGTGGAGTTGCAGGTATATAACTTTGAATAGAATTTGACCTTTTATTTTGGAGCACATCAGAGAGAAGATAGTGGAAGTGATCATTCTTAATGAGATGTAAAGGCTTCTCATCATCTTTTCTTCTATGTCCTCAAGGGCAAGAGAGAAAATAATATTAAATTCGGTATTGCTATGCATGTTAAAAGCGTGTGTGTGTGTATGCACATGCACATGTTTTTCACATTACACAGTCAAGGTTAGCTCTCTTTTTCTTCCTGAAAGACAGTCTGTATGAATAGAGAACAAATATTTTAAGTAATCGCTAAGTAAAATCTCATCAATTTGAGAAGGATGATGACTTCCATTTATTATAGATTTGTTGCTGTTAAAATCTAGTTGGCACAAACATTGTATTAGCAGTCAGATGGAAAGATCTAGAAAATTTTCACTGAAAGCAGCCAAGAAACAGACATCGTCATTTCCGATACTTCCAGTAGAACTCACTCATGTGTCTTATATGGATGTAAACAATATATTTTGCGCTTTTTTTCTCGATTTGTCAGGGTTTTGCTATGTATTTTTGCTTCATGTTTACAAAAACAAATCTCTAAGATTCTGGTTTTTATTTTCTATTTGAGTCATTGAAAAATTTGTAGCTGTTGTTCTATGCAGTGTTTCCAGTCCCAGGGAAATGAAGCTTCACTCCCTCATCTTTTGATAATATCATGATCAAATAAGAACAAAATCAATCAGTCTCATGATCTTGTTGTCACACCTGACAATCTGTACAAGAGGCCGTCTTTCGTGGCCTATCTTGTTTTCAAAGTCATTTTTCACCCCTACCTATTTTGCCACTGCATAATTACTCTACCAGTGCAAAGAGAATAAAATGGACTGTCTGCCTTCCACAACCTGGTACAGTATTATGTTAGCAAGTGCAATGGCTTTCCCCCTCCCCGCTGGTGAAGGTACATCTGGAGCGCCATGTCCTGTTCTGTGCTTCCAAGGGAGACATGGACCTATTGGAGTGAATCCAACGGAGGCCACCAAGCTGGTCAGGGATTGGAGCACAGGATAAACAAGGAGCAGCTGAGCTTGCTGGGTGTGAGGAGGCTTGGAGGATCCTATGGCTGCTTGAAACTGCCTAATGTGAGGGCCCACAAAAATCACGGCAAATTCTTCTTGAACAACACACGGCAGAACAACAGGCAACAGAAAAATTCCAATTAGATATCAGGATTTTTTTTCCATAATGAACATAGACAAATTTTGGAATAGGTGCCCAGAGAGGCTGTGAAATCTCCATCCTTGGAGATATTTGGGAACTCAATTGAGAAAGAGTGAGAAACCATTGTGTCTACTTGGGTACTAGCTATGGAATACAAAAACATGGACTAGGCCATTGTTTTATCCTCTGATTTTACTGAGGCTTAACCATTTTTATGAATACACAGTGAATAACTGGATTGCTTACTGTCTTTATACCCCTTCTGCATACCTGTCTCTTACTGTGTTTCAGCAATTGCATGTTAATACTAATGTGTCTGCATTCCTGAACTTTGAGAAAAAATGGAAATGTAAGTAATTAATACAGTAGGTATTTTGTTGGGTTGTTGTAGAGCCCAGGTTATGTGCTCTGGTTTCATCAAAAAGCAAAGTAACTAGCAAATAAGAAAAAAACCTAGAAATTCAACATGGAGAAAAAGTATACAAGGCTCAGGATAAACTTGAATTTGTCCACAGTGGTTTAAAAAAAGAAGAAAAGAAATGATATCAGCAAAAGAAGTCAGAACTTCTGCTTTAAAGTAGAAGCATGTGCAGGATTCACAATTTTGCAGTTGGCTTCATCCCACTATAGAAAAAAATAAAGCCTAGAAAAGTCAGACTTCCAAATAGGCTATGTCGCTTCCAACCACCAGTAGATAAAACTTTTGTATCACACCCAAAACTGTGTCTTAAATATTTGCAACTGGATTTTTGCATAAAGAAAATATGCATCCAAAAAAAGAATCTGTTAAAGGAAAGTAAGGCATGTGGACACACCTCATCAATCTGCTGCACTGGAAATATTGCATGAAGCAAACAAAGTGAGGGCACCACAGAAGGGACTGGGATGTGATGTAGATGCAAAAGTGTGGCATTTGTTTTACCAATAAATACAGAATGCTCTAATGAAGAAGTTATGTCAGAGAAAACTTGGCCCACAGTATTCTGAATATTATTTATCTAAATCTTTGACTTGAGAGGGAAGCTAAGGATTTGCATATGCAACACTTGTCCTCAGCAGTTAAACAATATGACTAAGGAAATGTTCTCTTGTATAATAGGTTATATAAGAAAAAATCTACTTAATTGGATAAAAAATTGGAGAGAGCTGCAGCAGCAAACATATCTATATTTATGAATGAAAATGGATGGGAAACTAAGGGGCTAGGAAATTAAAGGAACATGAACTGACAGAATTACTCTGTGATATTTTTGAAAAGTGATGTTAATTAATCTACAATTCAGTTCTTTTTGCCTGTATTGTTTTTTGCATGCACTTGCATGTATAAATGTCACTTTTAAAATGACATTTCAGAAATTTCAGAGGCTCTATAACTCTAACAAAAGCCCATACTCTGTAAAGTGCTTTCATCTAAATCCTGGTTTAAGTAGAATTGGGAAGTACTAAGGATTGCAACACAAGTGAAGCAAAGATGAAATTCACTGCTTGGTTTTTTTTGTTGTTGTTATTAAAAATAAAACAAATCAAATAACGTTTACAGCCTTTGTAGAAAACTTTTTAAGGACAACCTCCACAAATATCAACAAAAGTCTGGACTGAATTAATATTAAGAAATATCTGTTTAACATACAGATTTTTTTTTTAATACCCATTTTCATGACAGAGGGAATTTGGTAAAGTTTAGTGCTAAATCATGACATTCATCACCATTAATACTAAAACTAAACTCTGTTCCCTCCTTTTTCTTCTTCTACTTCAGTTAGACGAAGTTGTACCTCTGCATCTCATTTCAGGCATCATATTCAAACAAATTTTCTGTCATTGCAAAGCCTAGCAGGGTTATACTGAACAGCGGGTCCTGCCTGATTTCAGCGCATTGGGCCTTTCAGCAGCCCTGGTTGCTGCTTAACCCCAGGTCACTCCCCAGCTTACAACAACAGGCATTTTGTAACATTCGTCTCAGATGTGGGCTGATTTTTAGTACCCTTCAGCAGTCTTTGGTGTGAGGTTTCCACGGGAGGCTTGGCAGGAGCCCTGCACTTCCCTGAGGGAACCTTTACTTGGAGGAGGTGGCAGAGACATTGCTTACCTGTCCTGAAATGAGGGCCTGTCCGCCAGGACGAGGGATGTACAGAGAGCCCTGCCTGGTCCAAGCACAACAATTCCCACTCTTAGCACTTCACTAAGGCCATCATGCTGGCAACTTGATTTTCCAATGGTGCGGATTTGCGATACAATCTAGGTTTTATTTGCACAAAAAACCCAACTTGGAGCATAACTATTTAGGTTATAAGCTGAGACTTCCTTGCTCAGGAAAATAGCACATGACAACCCATGACAGCCAGCAGAGCTGTCAGCTCCTACACACACCGCATTAAACTAAGATGCTGAGTAATGCCAAGTACTGTGGATGCTGACAGGCTAATTAAAACAGGAGGTTTGCAGCCTACCTTGCCCAAAGAGACCTGAAGGTTTAGCCAAAAATGCCTGGAAGCAGGAAGATCTCCAATAGCCATGATGAGATATTGTCAGCTATTTTTGCAGCATAGTGATTAGTGTGCATATGTATGAAATATGTTTATTAAGCTTGCAGCTAATTAGAAAACACATGATACTGTGTTTTTAAAGTTTTTTGTTGTTTTTTGTTGCTGTTGTTGTTTTGTTTTTTTTTTTTGTACAGGAAAACTGTCTAGTAATGATCTGGGTTCTAGCTATAGGGTTGTTAATAGACACTGCCAAAAGGTAGGAAACAAGCAATGAGTCTGATGATAGTGAAATTTGTAGCAAAGAGGGGAGACCTCATGTCTCCAGTTAATGGCAGTGATAGTCCTGGGAGAAAAAAAAAGAAGTCATTTCCATCTCCTAGGAATTGGAATGAAATGTCAATGCCCATTCTCAGAGACCAGTGTTGTCTCCCCAGATGCGAGATCAGTGCAGAGTCTTATGCTCATGCCCAGCTTCTTTTATCCAGAATCTCTCTTAGAAGAACTAACGGTGCTATGTAGCATACACTTTTAGCATACTTTTAGCACGGAGCCTTTGCCTAAACAAAGGCACGCATAGAGCATACTTTTGGGATAGATCCTTTGAATGATCCTATGAGCCCCTGAAGACATTTCATGTCACCTACTGTGACAACAGCAGTCTTAATTGGCAGTGACAGCCATTTTTTGATCTCTGCTCTTTGATGTAGGACCAACCCTGCAAACCTTCTGCAAGAGGAAGGGATGCTTCCCTCGCAAGCAGATAATTCTGAAGTCACTAGCAAATCTTCAACAGGCAGATATGGGCACAGGGCCTTTTCTCTCACCTGGCTAGAAAAAGCAGATATTAAGCAGCACTAAGAAAGTGTTAGAAGATACATGTGATTGTGTGATTGCCCTACATGATGCTTAGTCATTTCTACTTCCAAAGAAAAGGATTAAATGTGATGTCAGGAGGGTGATATTTTATATTCATTTTGTATGGATAAGAATGACTGCCTAAAATATAAAACAGCAGCATCACA